>OX608081.1:9864969-10464969 GCA_951509765.1 Sphenella marginata | reverse complement strand
CTTTAGTGGCAACATCCAATTAGAAAATCTAAGAAGGAAGCATACTATCCATCTACCAAATTTTATCGAAATCGGTTTAGCCTTTCCCGAGATAGTGGCCTATATCTGAAGGAATAAATAAAATGCTATTCGAAAATATTTTGGTTGGTATACGGCCTAAAATACCTTTCATTTGATACCCATATTGACATATATTGCTTAATATTTAAAAAAGAATTGATATAGGTGGCAACCCTAAGGACCACCCCAAGTGGCAACACCAAAGTAGAAAATCTTAAAACAGAGCATAGTACCTGTGTACCAAATTTCATTAGAATCGGTGAAGTAGTTCGGGAGATAGATACAAATATACAAATATACAAGAATAAGTCGTTTAAAGCTATAAGATATTCGATGATGATCTCCAATTCTACAAGAAAAACAAAGTTATTCAGATTTAAATGAATTATAATTATTTTCGAACAAAAAGTAATTACTCAGAATTTGATTAATCAGTCCTTAAGATAAATCGGAAAAATATTGTAAATATACCGATTGGTCGAACCTCACCAAAAATTGTTCACCGGTAATCCATAGTGGAGCTTTAAATATTATTGTGATCTGCTGGTTTCTCGGGGTTGCTTTCGAAATGTTTGCGGTAAACTCTGTTCTAACTGCTTTCTGCCCGTAAATATAAAGATTAGTATAGCTATGGTGGAAAATTTGACCAATCAAATAATTTCTACATTCTACTTTCGAGCACCCAAAATTGCCCTTAAGTCAGCTACATTTTTAATTAGGCAGCAGTAGTAGCGGAAATATTTTACCCCTATCGCAATATATCTTATCTTCTTAATTAATTTTTTATTGCCCAAAAGGATTGCAAAGAATCAGTTATGAATTTCACACCTGACAAAGAGGGTGTCAAAATCTGTGTTTCGCAACTTCGTGCTTGCTATACGGCGTTCTATTGATGGAGCTTAAGTGGTTATGGATACATATGATATAAGTTTTTATGCTACGTGCCGAGCCCATTTTTCCAATATTCGCCAATTTTTGTTAAAAGTTTGATATTTGATGCAAATAATTTTTTATGGACCTGAAAAGTGCATGCTAACAATTTTTTTTTTAAATTATTAAATGCTATGAAAAAAATTGGATTTATAATTCACTGAAATATACTTCTGTGCTGCCATGTACTGAAAGCCCATTATGAAAAGCCTCATCGTGTATTATAATTCGACACTTGCATATACGCATTCACTCAAACTCCTTCCTATCGTAAAAAAAAACTTTCAATTTGCAATTCAATCACTCAAAAGTGGTATAAATAGCGGTGTAGACAGAGGTGACCAAACACAGCTATCCCATTCATCAGCAAAAGCTGCCAGCTCAGTCAGAACACATCCAGCACATACAATACAGCGCAGGTCTACATGAAAAACATTAATTACAAGAATGTGTTAGTAATAAAGCTTTAGTGAAAAAGTCTATATCTACACCCACATACATATATATATCTTATTCCGTATGACCCAGCGTGGTGTGAGGCTGAGGTAAAACTTGTGACAAATTAAAAATAAAGCGTCATATTTATTATTCACAAAAACACAAGTAAATTTGTATAGCATGAATTATATATGGCACATATGGCTGTATGTGTGCGACTGTGACGTTGTGCATATGCGGTTTTTATACTCCGCTGCGATTAGCACAAACAGTAGACTGGGGGGTCAGCGGCCTCAGATGCCATTGTGATGTCACATTACCGAGAAGATGAACTTGGGTTTCTTTCTTATTTAGTTTTAGGTTCCAAGTGAACTTTGAAAGGCATAAAGTATTTTTCAGAAACTGTAAAATGTATTTAGAATAACTCATTTTACTTTAGAAAGTGTAAAATATATTTCTGAAATCTCAGCCGATAGCCTCTGTTGCTAGTGCTGCTTTAGTTTTAGTTTATATATTAATTTTATTTTTATATAAGCTTTCATAAATAAATAAAATAAAATATGTCTGAAACCGTAAATTGCACTTCAGAAGCTACATAATGTTCGTTAGAATACACAGTTTTACTTCAAAAGAAATTAATTCTAAACTAGAAATGATTATTCTGAAGAACAATTTACAGATTCTGAAGCACATAAAATTGACTATTGGGAAATTAATTTTATGCTTTCTGAAGTACTTCTGCGATGTGCGATTAATTGACTAATAAAAATTTTGATTAATCATAATTTCGATTACTCAATTAATCGTTGAATTATGATTTTTGATTAATCAAAAAGGGTATTTACTAGATTAATCAAGATTTTGATAAATCAAAAAGAAAATTAATTGATTAGTCGTCTTTTTGATGAATCATGTTTTCAATAAAATGATTAATCATATTTTAAAACGGCACAAATTTAGATCGCTTCAACCATTTGTTGGATCTTCGATATTTTGCCCATTCGCATTCGGACAACACATCAAGATTTGCTTAAATTTTTTTAGATTTAATATTTTTAAGCATGTTTGGTTTTTAATTTTTTTTATTTTTAGCAATTTCAAGGCAAAATTTTACATAAGAAAATAAGTAAATTAAAAAAATTTCTGATTAACAATTTTTGAAAATACTCTACTAACATTCTTTTGATGACTCGAGAAATCGATTAACTAAAAATTTGATTAATCAACTCGATTAATCGAATAAAGACAAGGCCCTACTTCTGACTATTATGATGTACATTCGAGGTGTTCTGAAGTACATATAGCGAAGTTTTAAACCATTTTGATGTCACCTGTCCCGATTGTAGAACCTAGGGTCTTTAAGCATAGTAGGTTAGCACATAACCATACAGCAATAAAGTGAGGTATAACCCTTCAATGGGAATTCAGTTCATTTTGTTGTACCCTTGAACCGATGCCAATGAGTATATGATGTTGTGAGTTACTCGAACTCGAATTTCCTTACCTTTATTTAAAAGTGTTTATTTTGCTTTTTAAATCTTTTTCAAAGAAATTATATGCATACATACAACACACCGTCGGCATTTGTTTGTTTTTTGACTATAACTTTAACACGAGTGTGAGGTTTTTGTAGATTTTTATGTGGCTTTTCTTCATTTATAATTAATGGCAGTGCGGCTACGAATCGTTACCATTCTTCTACTGCAGCCAGTTCAACTGAATGAAATAAGCATGCCATTCAAATAGTGTGGCAGTAGCTGCATGCAACATGTAAAGTCAAGTAAAAAGCTCATGCATACATACATATGTAAGCACAAACACAACTACACACAAACATAGAGCAATGGTGGCAAAAACCAAGTATTTACTTAATAGCAGCGATCATTGAGCGGCAGGAGGGGACTTGATTATGGTCAATATGCTCTTACTGTGCAATAAAAAACAAAAAGTATCATGTGAAGTATATAAGTAGTATGGGAGTACTACAATATTATACTCCTTCATATAAAAATATAGTCCAATTGCCGTGAACTGTGTATTGGGAGAGGACCAACCACTCAATCTCGAAGTAATCCTTTTCTTTGCATCTGAGTACTCCATAGAACCAGACCTGTTAAATCTAGATTAAAACTAGAACTCAATTATTTTAAACTGCTGCATAAATTTAATTGATTAAAGATGATAATCGAAGATTTTTAGAATAATTAATCGATAGTTATTAAATTTTGTGCTCGATAAATGAGGATTTATTTCGTTTTTAAATTTAATACTAGGATTTATCAAATTAATCAAACTTTCAATTTGATTACAATTTTTGATTGATTGCGATTAGCGATGATTAATAACAAATTTGAAATATTTTAATATTGATTAAAATTAAAAAAAATTAGAATTTTGTGTTTTTTTATAAATTCATCCAAAAAAAAATTATATATTCCCAGGTCAGAAAGGAGTCCTAAATGGGAGCGTTTATGCTCTTTATGAGCTCATTTATGAGTCCGAAATGGGGTATTTCCCTTCTTGCGATGGTCGACCGATATTAGCCTGATTTGATATATCATATGGGAGTAAATAATATATTATTATTACACTTTTTTTTCTCATAAATGGCACTTATTAATCCTCTTTAATAGCAGTTTTAATCAAATTGAAATTTCGATTAATTTGATTAATCCTAGTATTAAATTTGAAAATGAAATAAATCCTCATTAATCGAAGACAAAATTTAATCCTAATCGATTAATTATTCTAAAAATGTTCGACTATAATAAATAATCAACTATTAAAAAAAATTTAATCAATGATTAAGATTAATAATCATTATTGAACAGGTCTGCATAGAACATATACAATGTAATAGAATGTGTGTTTGTGTCGTCCAACGGAGAGGATGTGCGGAACTAGCTAAATGGACTTGTGTTTGGATGGACTGATAAAAATACTCCAAGGATAGCTCTGCACTCCTTTCCAAAAATTAGTGGAGTTGGGATTTTAAAGCCCAGGGTAGAAATGTAAAATTGTGCGTACGTGGAATCGCAGTTGGAAGAGTCTTTAATGAAGTAATTAAACGAAATCTTATAGAACCAGCTGTTTAGAGCTCTGGGAATGTTGAAACATGCAGACAAGTAAGGCGAACAGATACTGGGCCAGAGACCACCAGCGTTATTGTAATGAAATATGCCAATATCAAAAGAGGTTAGCATTTTAGAGATAAAGAGATCCACACAATGTATTCAACTTTTTTCTTAAATATCGAGACAACCTGACAATCGTGGTGCAAGCTAGAACGAGGCAACAATATTTCGAGCAAAACAACGTCATTACTAAATTGCATTTAGAAAACATCATAGACGATTTGGTGTATGCACTTGCCACCTAAAGATGCTATGGCAACGGTACATGTGACAATTAACGCTGCATCGAAATGTAACATCTTCATCAAAGTGGCAGGCAAAGCTAAAGTCAACTAAGAGTACATATAAATACCACAATATTTTGCTGTCATTATAAAGACACTTGACTTTAATTTATATGCAATTGAAGTTTTTGTTGGCATTGTAGTTGTTATACTGGTTTCGGTACATTTCGCTTATGCTTGTAGCTACGTTTGGCAGCAAAACATTGCAGCTTGCAATTTTAATTAGGCATCAACTTAATGTACTACACACATACCTATGCATGGAGCTACGTGTGGGCAGTTCCAAGGAAAATTAGACTTTGAAAATATTTATTTAATATTTAAAAAATAAAATTTCTTTTGGGATATTTGTGTATGAATTGAAATACACTAAGCTGGTTTGATTCAACTTCCGGATCATTGCTGGATAAAATTAGGCTTTTGACGCGACTTCTTGGGGACAACTTTGTTCTTTCGTGGTAACTTCAGGACAGTTTTACGGTTAATCAATCTGAACGCAATGGTGAATATGTTTTCAATTTGAAAGTTCGATTGCACGGATTATTATGAAGGTCTAGTATACCCGGAGTTTCCGATTTGACACTCTAGTGGTTTTAAAAATTTGTATGAGTAGCTAATTTTTATAACTATAGTTCTTGGATTAAATTCAAACTTTGGTGCAAGATCTTACCAGCAACCACGTTTCCAAGCAACCTGAACTTCTATAACTATTGCAGTACTAAAACCCTCTTCTATTACTAGACTATACACTGTTTGCCAGTGCGATTCAAGCTCGAACATCTCGTTTAAATATCGGAATGTAGAGTTTCAATTACTAGGTAATTCCATCTTGTTCTCTAACCATTACCACGATTTTTTTTGCCGCTACACTATATTGTTGTTTGATATGTTGTAGTGGCTTAACGCGAATGACAAACTTCAAACTCAACGATAATTACTACGTGGTTGATCTAGGGCTATGATGCCTCTAGTTGAGATGCTCTCCCACAGTCGTTCATTTACTACAAAGGAGTACCGGAACGTTTCGGGTTCAAATCCGTGAAAGGACTGCAACTTTCAAAAATATTCCGCAAATTTTTCGGGGAGTATTTTGTAGCTAAAACAACAACAACAAGTTTTAAACTGAAATCGAACATACATACATACATATACACATATTCATACTTTTTTATTTTGCTTAGTTTTTCAATTATTTATATATCGAGGTTCTTTGGACTTGCCCCTCTTGAATAAAAATATTTGCTTTGGTAAAAATATTTGCCACCGAATGAAAAATATTACTAAGGGCCAACTTGTCATTTTCATTCATTAAAAGAGGCTGAATGGTTGAAGTATCTAAATACTCGTATTTACAGTGGCGCTCAACAAAACATCACATTTTGAACTTTTATTTTTGGTTGCTGTTTTAGTGAATTCTTATACAATAAATCAAATAAAAAATTTGTTTGTATATATTTTTTTAGGAGAGAAAGGACGCTTTTGTATCAAAACAAAAACAGAAATTCGATTATATAGTGAAATTTTCAAAAATAATCGGAAATAGTGAAAGTAGAAGACAATAAGCAGATTGGCATACAGGGCGCCCCCAATCAATTTCGCTGCCTTCAAATATAAAAATGATTGCATTTTTATGTCATGGGATAAAGAAAAGTACCTTGTCTCAATTCAAAACTATCGAAATAATCAAATACAACAAAAATTGTGAGTACTTATTGTTTGAACAAAAACGTGTGCTTTTTATGCGTCCGCCACTGTATTCAGTTTTACAAGACTGCGCAATAGAGAATGTAATCAAGACAATTGGCATGCAAAAGAAATAACTAAATACCGCGTAAAGTGTTATTCTGTCACCTTGCCAAGATGCAGTATTGCTTGTTGTTGTATGCGCTCCCTTTAAAATCAGCTAAAATAAATGTTGCATGCAGCAGCCACATTTGTGCTTGTCTATATCAATTCTATGTTTCGCCAGTTTTTGCGACATTATTTATTACAGTCTCGAAACTTATTCAATGCGGCATACATATGTGTTTTCTCAAGTAAGTCCCCGTTTTGTCGTTTACTAATTGCAAGCTCGCTTTGGTGCAGTGAATACGAACTAACCTAGCGATCCCAAAGTTCCATTCATATCCGCGGAAGAGAAATATCAAAAAGATCTTAGAAAAACTGCATCTGGCTTATCTGGCACACACGCAAATTGGAAGAGAAGCTCGGGATACAAACATATATCGCCAAATCATTGTGGAGCGGAGCTATCGCACCCCATCTTAGTCTATAGTGCGAATAAATGGATTCCGTTATCATTGCGTTTTAGTAAATGTGTATAGTTGCTTATCTTCCCTTTGCTACTGGCGAGAGGTGGGATAGATATTACTCCATAATGTTTTATGGTTTTATAGGTTTTAGAGGGATCTTTTCTGACTCCATATTTACGGAACGGCATAAGTCGTCATAGACCACTTCAATATAGCCTTTAAATAACCGAGCTTACAACCGCCTGCTTATGTCGTCATGGTAAATGACTGTTGAGCCTCAAGTCTTGCTGATGGTCTCAACCTCTGTGGTGGAAATTACATATAGCTTTTCAAGGTTTTTGTTAGTCTATGCGCTTGAAATACGGCTCTTTGTTTATTTACGAAGAAGCGGGCATTTCTGCGGGTCCAGCGAGGTTGTTGGTTTTTCGTGATCGTCTCATTTGACGTTTTCATGCCGATCTGCTAGAAGTCTCAATTCGGTGTTTAGACAGCTTGTTTTTGGCTTTTAGTGTTCAAATATTGGATGATTGGCTGGCAGTCCTTTAAATTGTATTGTAGTAGCTTCGCTAGGTTTCTGACTCTCACTCTCGGGCAATTAGAAGTTCTGACAATTCTTTAGTGAATGGCCAACAGTTAGTTTCCGAACTGGTTTGAATTTCTGTGTGCACCCAACTAACAAGCTGCGTTTACGTTGGGCACATTGGAAGAGTTCCAAGGCTGTCAAACTTGTCGATTTTCGCTGTTTTATACTCCATTTTTTTTTAATAATTTTTCGACATAACAAGCATACATCTCGTCGAATATGAATCATATTTTACAGTATTGCAACAACTCGTTGCATGCCACCTTAGCTAATTAGTCAACCGACAAATAACCAAAAATATAATGGCTGACATTTGCACGCCTAAAATAACTCACAACAGGACAGATTGTAGTGTAAATCACTTGCCAGCCGAGGGATAAAAACAACATAAAAACGTGGCATGCAACATGAAAATGCATGCTAATTGAGCGATACACAAATGCTGGCTGGCTGCCGTAATGCTGTAATGCTGCGGCAATCGAATGATGGTGGGTGCAACAAACATTTGCCCAACGCTGCGGGAGATGTGTCAAACGCGTCTATAAAGAGGCAACAATATCTACCATGGTTTGGATGTACGATTGTGCTCATCTTGCAAAAACAAGGGGAAGTCATGATATAAAAATGTTCAGCAAAAAAAAAAAACAACAACAAAACACACTATACTAGATATCAACTGCATAAGGCAGACAGCATGCCAGACAGACAGCTGGGCGTTTTACATGTGGCAATTTATTAAGAAATTAATATGCTGCAAATTTTTGTGCGGGCTTTTAGCTTAGGGTAAACAGAAGAAGAAGAAGGCGGAAAAGTGGTTTGCACAAGTTAGTGCGTCTGCTGGTGACGCCAAATGTGCCAATAAATTAGATTTTTACATAAACATAAAGATGTTGCATGTGCCTTGTTGCAGACGGACAGCTGTCGTGTGTTTTCATAATTTTTAATGAGACACAAAGCATAGAAGTCATAAATGGTTAATTAGAAGAAGCAAGAATGTCTCATGTACATACATCTGTATATGTGAAGAACTGTATATATGTATATAGGGTGTATGTATGTATATCATAGCGAGTCCCAAGGAAGACTAGCGCGCCAAAAGACCGGCATTTTTCATTATAACTCGCAAATCGTATTATTTGGTTCGTTGATTAAGAGGAATAATGTCCAAAAATTCGCAAGTAAGTCAATGCGGAAGATCGCAGCTCGGTATCAGTCTTCGTAATATCGTATACAGGGTCATAACTAGCGCATTGAGCAAAGGAATTATATCTTTGGAAAATCTTTGACTGACAGACTTTGAAGAACATCCGTGGCAAGACCTTATTCCATGCCAACTGAAAATTCAATTATCACCTGACTATGGTGGGGTGGTCATAAAATCGTATTTGCCATCTTCGACTATGGATGGATATTTTGAAAGTTCTCTAACGCCCAGTTGACCTTGTTGGCGATCTAGAAAAAGTACTGCCTTCTCTGGAGGAGAACAGAAAAGTAGGCGCTGACTGTGAAGCAGAGGCAAACCTCTTTCTGCACATATTTCAATATCAAACGAATAAAACAATTTTAATTCACATTCCATGGCAGACAAAAACAAACAACAAATTGAATTCACTCCTGCAGTCCTCAGCTACTGCTTAAATGACCACATCAGCAACTCTAACCCTTTTGTATTTGTTAAGTATTTGGCAAACAATTAACTGAAACTTTGTTTACAACATTCAAATAAAACTTCTAAACTTGTTCAACAAATTAAGCATAGAAATTTAATTAATTTAATACGAACTGATTTGAAGTTAAGTTGCGTCGAGCTTTTAAATAATGCCACAAAACAAGGGAATGTGCAGGGATAACTGCGAAGCTCGAATGCCTTCAACACGTAGTCGATAGAGTGGAGTGGGTAGGAAGCTTTGCAAATAAATGCAGTCGTGTGTGGGGATAGCAGATATATGTATGTATATTGTGAATGTCATGCTCCTACTTAATTATGTACCTACTACATATATATATATAAGTATACATTATAGGTTTGTGTAATTTATTGTTATCTTACAGAGGCGTATCCAAATTTACATTAAAGTAGAACAATGCTATTTAGTGCCTTCACTGAGAGAACTAATCAGGCGGTCAGATTATTATTATTACCTTTATTTTTCCTTTACCTTACCGTTTTATTCTTGTGCGTTGTAGTTCAAGATATTCGAGAAAAGCTGTCGATTAGACTGCAAAATTTCATTGTCACTGGTGATAGATCAGCTACCTCTAGCTATCTCCCATCACAATTTTTTTCTGATGGATCGAAATTCTTTATTTCTCCTAATAATTATATTATGCCCCCAACACAAGGTATTGTTCTTAACCTTTATTCTAGCTGCCCAATTCTGTCCTATCATTTAAAGCTACAAGCACCTTAGCTGTATTCTTTATACAGCCAATTTGCAAAATAGCAACACAAACTTGATTACTACTACTAAAGCCTCTTTGAACTAAAACAATTTAAAATCAATTTCGTAAATTGAAACGATACGCTCTTTGTTAGCAAAACAGGTTTCCTATGAGCTCTGCTCCTCTTAGAAAATAGTATACATAGATGTTGCAAGTTTATTTTGCATGAGCCTCTTTGATATTTTACAACTTGTTTAGTTAATCTTTTCGCTGTCAAATATTTCACATACGAGTATGTAGTTATATAACTACATATATATAAACAAGCACCGATTTGTGCAAATACAAATCGTTATCCAAACTAATGTAAGACAGTGGTTTTCAATGCACAACCTCAGTTTAATAGCCACACACGAACTTTGGTGGTGAACGGACGAGCACGTCCATCAAGCTTATTTACACCCACATATATACATACATATTTTTGTTTGTTTAAATACGAATACATGAGCATTTAAGCAAATAACATTTGAAAATTTCAACAGTTGCAAATGAGTAAATTTCAATTGAATTTACTGAATTATTTAAGTAGTTCGACCATGCTGTCGCCTCCATCAAATGCAAATATGTTAGTACAAAGCTACCCAGCAAAAAAATGATGTTCCACAGATAAGGCTTATTTAACATGGCTAAAATAATTTTAATATATGGAATGAAAAGTATAAGAAGTTACAGCAGACCACCGCACTAACTCATATCCTACATATGTAGATTGGGACGCAAGAGCTCCACGCCTATCAGTCTGATGTTATTATATATATGTTTTATATGGACTAGCTAACACCCCCTAACTGCTTTATCAGCATACTCATCAGCTGAACAAATTTTGTAGGACAACCTTGGAAAATTTCGTCAGTCGGCTTAGTGAGATCCTTGCCAATAATGACTTTATCTTTGGAGTTTGGGATATGGAGGCTCAAAACATCACTTGAGACAGTATTTGTAGTGCGTTTGTGGTACGCCGTATAGATGTTGTTCTAGAGAGTTCTTTCACCCTTACTTTTACGCTTAGTTCTTGGCTCATTTCTGGTGTCACTCAATTAGTCATATAACGTGCAAACTACGTTAAGTATGATTGGCTGATATAATGAGAATGGACTACCCGCTTGCCGTGCCGTAACTAAACTTCATGCAGTCACTACTAAGTTATCTTACGAAGTCAAGCAGAAGTCTTCTAAAGCCTTCACTGCTTTCACTATTTTCTCTACAAACTTGTAACGCTCTGGATGCAAATGCATAGATGGTGCCTCCAGATAGACTGTCCTAAGTGGGATGTGTGACTAAATTATTTTAGTATTGAGGATGATGATAACGCTGTTTACTTTTCTTCTTGGGAATACGAGTATGCTTCACTCGTTAATCCTGATCTAGTTTTCATTTTCATAGTCACGGAAGAATAATGAACGCTATAGATCAATGCCGAACAGTTTGGACTAATTTAGATATTTCAATTAGTTGCTTTTCGTAACATCTATAAAGCATTCTACCGCTTTCGAAGACCGAACTCTTCTTATTTTATAACTTTGCTTTAACTTTAAAACAGCTAAAGCGTTGATCGTTCAAAAGGGCAAATCGTCTGATACTAAATATTTACCACTGCATTAACATGATATATGTATGTATGTATGAACATATGTTGCGAGTGTGTTGATTCATGTGTCGGCATTTAGGTAAGTTTACAGCGTGGGCTCTTTAGTAAATATTGGCACGTATGCAAAGTTGATACGATTTCAATGAACAAACAATTGCTACTTCCACCGTCATCGATAACGTCAATCGACCATTCAACCGTTAGTTCAAACTGTCTGGCTGTTGCATTCCATCAGTGGGCGAACAAATACAGCTACAGTTACATATGTATGTACATATATGGATTTGCATACGTCCGACGTTTGTAAATATTACAAAGTCAAGTATGTACGTTCTCTAAATAAATGATAATGCCTGCTCTGAAAGTGTTGAAATGATTTAAATTAAAAATCATTTAACACTGCAGCAGAGAGGTCGGTCGATATTTTTGAGCAAAAAAAAAAAAATACACAAATTTTAAGAATTTTGGTAAACTTTTATTTTCCCTAGCAAATTCTTTGACTGTCTGCATTTATCGGCTTAGCTTCTCGTATACAGTTAGGACTAGGATATTCTGACCCTTAGTCGGCAAGTAAATTGATGTACATACTCAGTAGGAACGTCCTTGCGGTACATGTCATAAATGATAAAAAATTATAAGTGAAAGGCATACCTAATATCAGTTGACAATCAACACAAGGCAGCAAATGAGAACAAATTGAAAAAGCCTAGTCTGATATTACCCAATGTCATTTAAAATCAAACTGATATATGGCATCATAAAATCAGCTCCTTTATGAGCTCGTATAGGTTGCCTTGAAATCGGCAAAGAGATTCCTTTATGATCGTATCGTGGAGGTCTGGTCATTTCATAAATTTACCATGTTTGAAGTCGCACTGATAGGGTCGAATCAGCCTAACGAACGCTCCAAATAAGACAGTATTACATACGACAATTGTTGGTCTCAGTAAAGAAAAAGTGTTTCTCTCCATGCGGGAAAGTTAACAGGACTGGATTTGGTAGTTCCGAATTTGGTTCAATTCCTGCGAAAAAGTAATAGCAGACATTATGTGTATTTAGTTAACCCTCTTTATATTTTTGAATCTCCAGAACATTGGCCAAAGCGAAAGAAAAGCTAGTTTAGCATCCATAAAATAAGCTAAACAGAGAAAGAATAGGTACCCATAATTAATTTGTATGCGCGCCACTAATAAGCTTTAGATTTGAACACATGGTAAATTAAGCCAAACACTATAGCCAACACAATGCTATATATCCCGATCGATGTAGCTGCAAATCCAGCTAC
The DNA here is from genome assembly GCA_951509765.1 of Sphenella marginata. Lineage (NCBI taxonomy): Eukaryota > Metazoa > Arthropoda > Insecta > Diptera > Tephritidae > Sphenella > Sphenella marginata. The sequence continues at coordinate 10,451,970 of OX608081.1, read as the reverse complement.
CCCACCGCTGTCTCCCTGGGTGAATATCTTTCCTGGCTCATAAAGTGTGGCATGCAGTAAATAACAAACTCCATGGACACACTGCATGCAGCCTGCTCTTGTAGCACCAATTCCAGTGCAGGCGGCAACAGGACGGAAGCGATATAGCAGACGCCCACCTGTGGTTATAGTGACCAATAATTTGGCATCAAAATGTGTTGGACCACCATTAGCAGGCCTTTTAGTATTTGGCATTTATGCAATGTATGTTTAATAACAACAAGAACAATGCAATACTTAAGCTCGTCTGCAGCGCCAACACTCAACATGCAACGTTGACACTTGATCAAATGCATTGCAAGTGTGACTGGCGTATCGGACGTCTGCAGCCTCACTACGGATATACGTACATACATACATATTTAGCCGGAAAACTGTACCGAACAATTATACGTCGATCATATTTTTGGACCTGACGTGCTTGAATGACGCCGGAGTAGCATTTATGCATGGAGGTCAAAGTGGTCACAGCTAAGCGAGATAGCAAAATAGGCTGTTACTGTTGCATTTTTGCCAATCGACAACATAGCAGACCACTGCTAGATGCTAGTATAAATCTTAGACAAAGAAGAAAATATTATTAGAGCACTACGCTGATGAGATCGGGCAACATATAACTCCAACCTTTCGGGGAGGCTCTGATAGAATTCAACTGCATCCATTCATTAAATTTTCAACGTACCGGAAGATGATTTCCTCTCCATAGCCAATCGACGTAATACATGATCCAGGCGAATGCAAGGGAAAGAAAAACTGAACCGCGTTACCAATGCATAAAAAGTTTGTTATACTTGGTGGTTCGGAAATCATGGACTACCCGCAGCGTTGTTCAAACAGGGAAGCGAATAGTTGTAGAAAAGCATGAATAAACATAAGCCTATCAAATTGATTGGACTTAATCGGTGCGACTTTTGCCTACCGAAGCAGAGCTTAACCCCATTGAGACACTCTTCGCTTATCAACTTGAATAGCTCAGCAGTTATCAGTGCGATGTATTTATTGTAGCCCAATAGGTAGCGTTCTTTCTTGACTGTGGAACGCAGCACTTTTTGTCGCATCCGCCGTTTTTACACATTAGCTTGTGAGCAATTATTTCTCCCGCGTTATACTCTCCATGCGTACGCCTATCATTATTGCGTTACGATTTACAGCTTTCTACGTCCAGCTTCCCTTGCATTCTCCGACCCGATTCGATTGTTCTCGAGCCATTATATTCATGTTTATGTTTCGAAAACTGAATTGGCAACTGCGAGACCGAAGACATTCTCTTTAAACACAATTAAATTAAAGGAATTCGATGTCATGACGAGGCCAACGCTCGTACAAAATGAGTGCTTCTCTTCCGGGAATGAGAGTGCGCAGATAAATGAGATATTCAAGAAACTTGCGCATTCGAAAATTCTGTGATTATTTGCTTGACCATTCCAGAAGCCAGCGTAAAGGTGTAATGGTTGTAAATCTTTCGGTGTGGTCAGACGTGGCCTTCTCGAGGACATCACCTAGTCGAGCAAAGGCTATGCAAATTCAACGATTTAAAAATAATTGTAGTGTCTTGTGATATCGTCTTGTTTGATTATTTTTTAAATTATGTATACATAGACTTTCGTTTGGGATTGTTCGATGTGTTTTCGACACTTCCAGTTATTGAACTCGTATATTTTCCATATCTTAATATATAAAAATCACGTGTCACATGTTCAATCAGGGTGAGCTCCTAAACTACTCAACCGATTTTAATGAAATTTGCACAGCATCTACAGTTTGATCCAACTTGAAAGATAGGATACCTTATATCTCAAGGGGGAGTGGAAATCGGTAAAAAACCATAAATTGTTTTGTTTACACAGCCACAAATCATAAACGGATCCACCGATTAGAATGAAACTTACTTGAAGTTAAACTTTGAAATATTTACTTTCGTTCTGCATCAAAAAAAATAGTTGATTCATATATTATTTAACCAAAATTGTTTAAACAATAGGAGCACCTTTTCTAAAAAAAGCTGTTTGTGTGTTTGTTCGCTGTCAACCAAATGAATCGATTTAAGTTAAGCGAGCGCTCGGTAGCGGTACTTCGCTTCGTACATACATACATATGTATGTATGTATGACGCTTTAAATAAAAACAAAATTAACATTCATATGTACATATGTACGTTTTCGTGTTGCTGAGGGATAAGTAAAAATCAAATCCATATATGTACATATTTTGTAGTGAACGCATTTTGTGAACCCCCGTTATTCGTATTTTATACAATTTCTTCATTGTTCAAAAATATTTAATTAAAATATATACATATGTACATGTAAGTACTATCACATAATTATATTATTAATTTCTTATTTCATATTAATCAATTCAAAAATGATAGGAAAAAAATGAGAACGGCTGGACAGATTTGACTCAAGTTTTTTTTCAGTTCTTCGTAATTGGTAACGCGGTGTTTCCACCAAACCAAACACCGTGTTTAAAAGGGTTTGGGTTATGTAGAAATGGTTATGTAGAAATGTCAAGTTTTTCTACTGAGAGTTTACCGGAAAATGGGTTTACACCCACTAAATCGGAACGACGATCATAATAAATTGTTTAGTGGGTGTAAACCCATTTTCCGGCAAACTATCAGTGGAAAACTTGACATTTCTACATAACCCAAACCCTTTTAAACACGGTGTTTGGTTTGGTGGAAACATAGCATAAGAGAAGGTTTGCGTGAGGGAAAATTTTGGGAAATATTTCCGGATTTTCAAGATTTATGTAATTTTGGAAAAGTGGGCGGTGCCACGCCCACATTTTTTGTATTCAGTACTTTGTTTGTACTTCCATAATGTCCAAAGTTTATGGTTGATCTGTTTTAAACTTTTCCAATACGTTAAAATCTTCGTGGGGTACGACATACATACATTTGTAAATTTTTTGGAAAAGTGGTCAGTTCTAAGACCACAGCTAAGTAATATTTCAATTCGTTATATCCCTGAATGTATTTGCTTTAGTGACATTTTAACGTTCTTAAATCTTAATCAAAGCACTTAATTTTTTTGTTTGTTATTGCCGTTTATACATATCCAGAGTATTATAGGATTTCCATAAAATCATAATAGTGGCGTTAAGTGGTAGATATAGGATATAATTAAATAAATACTAACTACACATCTGCTCAGCAGCGCATAATGGTTTGTGTCATAGCCATTGAGTTCAAAAGATTCGTTTTTTGAGTTGGACATCCAACAAATTTATTTGTTTATACCAAATACGATAAAACCGGAAACATTGCATATATTAAAGCACTGCAATAAATGGAATATTAAAAATTAATAGAAAAATAGTTGAAAATGTATTTCTAGGGAAGTCACTGGTCAGGCAGAACAACGTCTGCCGGGTCTGCTAGTGTAAATATATTAATAGGCACGACTCCAACAAAAATTAACTCCGACTTTGTTGCTAAAGCCTAGAACATAAGCTTCCTTACTGTAATTGGAACAAACGAACTAAGCTACTTTACACATTTACATAACTGAGTGGGATTAGCGAGAGCATTAAATTTTATGCAACAAAGTAACGGTAACAAATAAAATTATTGCCTGCTGCCATGTAACGCAACCATAAAAGAAATGCATTCTTGCAGCTGCAATAATTGGTTAAAAAACACAGAGGCAACTAAAGTGAAATGCAAGTAAGAATTGTATCCAAGATATTGCTAGCCAAAAGTAGAAAAACCAACACACGCACTTACATACACTCAAGCACTTACCATGGTTGTATTTATGGGTGCCGAAAGAGAGTTAGACAGGTAGCATTGTTTGTACGACAAACCCCACGCAAAAGCGCAGCTTATTATTATTTCGACGATTTTAAATTCAGAAAAACAAAATAGGATATAATAGTGGAAAATACTTTCAAAATGTAGGTCTGTAAATATGTCAGTATGCACGTGCCCTCAAGGAAATAGGAACGATAACATGTTAAATATACTACCCTGATGGTGACACCGGCATTACTACCCATCTGCTGGACAGAAATTATTCTATGGTGTAGAAATCTAACAACTGCGGTACGCTTTTATTGACTACCAGTAACCCGGCCCCGGTTCTCTAAGTCTCAGAACTAATAGTTATATATAACATACTGTATAAAAGAATAAAGCTACTTTATATAACCAATAGGCATGGGACTATTCGAATAAAAATTATTCGAATAAAAACAATTTTTTTCCGACGGGGAAAAAAAATTCGAAAAGCATTAATTCGAACTATTTATTCGTATATTTGAATAGTATTATGCGAATAGTACTATTTGAATGTTTGTATTAATAAATTTAGAAAACGATAATAACTATTTTCTTTGCTTGTATGTATGTATGAGCTTATTTATGTTTTGTATGGATGTGTGCACAAGCAGCAGCAATATTTGTTTAACCATTCGAATAGAGCGATTCGAATAGTACTATTCGAATCGCACTATTCGAAAAAGCGATTAATCAATTCGAATAAATACTATTTTTATTCGTTTATTCGAATAGTGTTTATTCGAAAAATATCTCTTGCATGTCCCAGATTTGGCATTGCACAATCCATTTTGGATACGTCCTTAAATTTTTCGGTTGAGAAGCAGTATCCAGCAGATGGTGTAGCATTCATGCAGACATAAAATAGTGTTGTTGTGTTAACTGATGATAGATACATTTCCTTCAGGGTGTCTATCTAAGCCTACCTTTTGTGGTATGCGCATGAATTGAAACTAACTAATTGGAAGCGCGCAATAAACGAGTGGAACGTGGAAATGTCTTAATTAACGTTTGTCGCAACTTGCAAATACGTACATATGTATGTACAAACGTCTTTCCTTAAGCGGCGTAAAAGTTAACCAACAGTAATACAATTGTTATCACTCCGTTGAGTGTAAGTACATGCAACATGTGCAACTGTGCAACAACCCACATATGCAGTAACCTTCAAAGAGCTTAGCGGCATGCCATGTAGTATGTTTATAGTTAGTGCTCATTGTGCTGTTGTTGTTATTGCTGCCAGTTGACATTTGTCGTACCGAAAACGGAAGCAGCTCAAAGACAGCGCAACAAACAAACGACAACAAATTTGCCACACACAAAACACGCACACTGCACGCTGCATGTCGCTAAGCAATAGCAGTTGTGTCGACTTTTTCTATGTCATGGCCAATGCAACGGAGCTTCTAAGTATATAAAGACATCAACTGTGGCAGTCGCAATGCATTTAAGGTTCGCGTTTTGTTATGCAAAAAGAAAGCTAGCAGCTAAACAATTGGAAAATGGATTGTGCAACGGACTGCAAGGTTTTTTTTGAAGATTTTAACTGCGCATGCTTTAACGTCTTAGGTTACAACTAGATGCCGCGGTTGTGCCAGGCTTCGTCATGAACCAAAAAGTTAGGAGTTTAGCTGACAAATAACCCATCATTCTGATAGCCTAACGATTAACATAGCACGCTGAAAGTTCCCTGAGGAAGAAGTCTAACAGCTTTTAAAATGGATCTAAAAATTTGAGCCTAAATTTTAAACCATTCATTGGTTTACGTAATCTATATATATAAAAGTAAGTTGTGTTAGTTACACCATCTATAACTCAAGAACGGCTGAACCGATTTGGCTGAAAATTGGTGGAGAGGTAGTCGAGAACCAGGAAACGGACATAGGATACTTTTTATCCCGTTTTTCCCGTTTTAGAGATATCGCCAATATGTGACCCTAGAATATATTCGTACAATAAGTGCATCAAATGAAAGGTAGTTTCAAAAACAAGTAGGTTTTATATGTGAATGCATCTTCGAAATTTCGACCAAAATGTGGACCAGGGATGACCCTAAAAATTTTTTTTATACAATATGGGTATCAAATAAAACGTGTTAATAAGAGTTTTAATAGGAAATGGGGCTTAGTTCTATGTGCGAATGCGTTTGTGAAAATCGTGGAACGATGGAGACATATAATCGAGATTTGGAACGGGAACGTGAATATGATCCTCAGGAATTAAATTTAGTAGTGCAAACGAATGTACCTCTACTGAATCAGGAGCAAAGGTATGTTTATGATACGCTTATGAAGGCAATTTATGATGGAAATTATTGGTTTATATTTCCTGGATGCCCCTGGGGGAACTGGTAAGACATTCCTCCTATCATTAAGTTTAGCCACTGTTCGTGAAAGATCCAACATTGCGGTTTCAGTTGCTTCTTCGGGAATAGCAGCCACATTATTAGAAGGATGTCGTACGTCTCGTTCTGAATTAAAATTGCCGTTAAATCTTCAAAATGTTGAGGAACCGGTATGTAATATTGCAAGAAACTTAGAAATGGGAAAAGTTTTATATAGTTCAGAATCAGATCATTCGAACAATGCATTCATATAAATATATTGACAGTATAACAAACGAAGATGAAGCCACCAACTATGTAATTGAGTTTTTAAACTCATTGGATGTGCCCGGATTACCACCGCACAACTTGCAACTAAAGGTTGGCTCAGTAGTCATCATGCTTCGCAACATAAACCAACCAAAACGGTGCAACGGTACGCGTTTGGTTGAAAAAAAATTAATGAACAATCAATCAATTAACAAATCACAAAGCCAATAATTGGAAGTTTGTGGTCTGAATCTCGAGAATCAATGTTTTTCCCATGGTCAATTATATGTGGCATTTTCCCGAGTCGGAAGACCATCTGCGTTGTTTGTTCTTTCGCCTGATAGCAAAAAAAAAAAAAAATTTCGTGTATCACAAATAATAGTTAAAATATGTACTAGATCTCTTTCATTTATCCTAACCATAATAAACAAATGAACTTGATAAAATAAAAAATTTACTTAATTATTATCACTAAGAAGGAACAAAATTCGCTGGGAGATAATAACAAATTATTTTCAGATAAGCAGGTAAATCAAATTTAAGGCAGGACAACGTCTGCCGGGCCTACTAGTTTTTAATACTTTTTTGTAATTTATTCCAAAACTTCTAAAATCCTACAAAAATTCTAAATTTTTTGCCGTTTAGATTTAAAATTTAATTCGGATAAACAAAAATATAAAAAAACATGGAATCTATGAAATTAGTTTGTATGACACTTTCATTGGCCTGCAACTTAGGAAAAAGAAAATGTTGTCCTAAGTTAAATGAATTGAAATGAATGAATGAAAGAAGCAAGTCCGCAGAGACGCACTACCCCCTTGTTTTTCTGAGATAAGAACATATGCTACGGGTAAAACTGAAAGAACTCGTAAGATGGTGTGGACTTTTTGTAATGTTATTTCATTAATCATCTGGAAAGTTATATGCGCTAAGAGTAAATATAAATAAATGTTCTCTTGGCAGATTCATTGTCTTCACATGTTTTTATGTCTGAGATGAAATTTCCCTCTGCACAATTTCTTATTGCCACTGAGAATTTGTAGAGGTCTTTGCATTTTTTCATTGCATTGGTTTTCGGGGGAATAGTTGTGCTAAACTTTGGAAAAATGCTTGAAACAACCTTGAATATGAACTCGAAATCTCCCACAAATGGGTCCGCCACTGTTCTGAAATTCTACGCAATGACAATAACTAAAACCAATAACGGAGTGCAACTACTTAGAATGCTGCACCGTCTCCATGTACGAAATTTAATCCAATGCACAAAATGTATCCAAACGAAGTGCATATGTATGTGCGAGGGAGCTAATATAATAGGAGATTTTATAAAGATGAGGTGGCAACTCAACAAAAACATACTAGATTACAAGCCGTTTGATAGCCATGTTAGCCAATTCGAAAATTTCTACCAAAAAAAGAAGTAAAATTATTTTCAGTGCCAACGTCCAGCTGGAAGATCTTAATATGTCTCGTATTACCATTATACAAAATGAATTTTCTAGGCCGTTTTCGAGTATTAGTTTTTGGCATACTAACGGATCTTCAATTCCCCTTTAACGGGCTTTTACAAGTGATACGTGGGTATGGTTTGTGTGTCAGTTTAAGACAACTCTGGTTCAAATTATGACATTTAAAGTATTGCGGAAAGTCCAGCTTAAAAAGGGGTGCTCCCACTCCCTTTAAATTCTAGGTATAGAAATCGAAGTCATCCATGCAAAGGAATAATTCATTGTTTTCTTTATATATTCGGGTGGGTCGATTTGTATGAACGAAAAATAACCGATATCGCGCCATCGATTTTTCGAACACGAAAATAAAATTTTTTTTCAAAAACTGTTATTGCCAACGTTTTTAGCGTACATTTTGGGGTCGGATAGAGTTTATATGAAAATTTTAAGTTCAAATGAAATTCTTTTAGTAGATCATGAAAAAACCTTTAACCTCAAAGTCGAAAAACTTTAAAGAAATGAAATTTCTCACGATCGAAAATAACTTTTTTGGTTGGAGAAAAAAAAAAAACCAAAGCGGAACATAAGCACACGGAAAAGTAAATTTTTGGTATGAGAAAACGACCTTCCAAATGCGTATCGATATGGTATGGTGTTGTATCGAAATTCGTGTCACTAGTCCAAAGTATCACTTGTTGGGAAGATTGATTTTCCGTTGAATTTCTCAACTGACATTATTTTCGCTGTTAACAATTGGATCGTCATGACTGACTGCTCACGTATTCCATAGGAGATAATGCCTCGGATAGGATAATCCTAAATTCAGTATTATTGAGTGCCTGATTCTGCTAGATATGTGCTATGTTATGACGCTCACCTTTTGTCACCACATTTAATTTGTTCGTATTTATCTGAATATTCACGCCATTCAAAGAGCATTTGAACATTCTCGGCTAGACTTCTTGTGTATATGTGAGAGGATTAAATAAGTTGAAATGGGGTTCCTGAGGCAGGAAATTATAAGGATAGTACTATTGACGTTCTTCGTTCCAGCTCCACATAGAAATAGAACCAAAGAATGGTAAGATTTGGTAGTCTTTATTTATTTTTAAAATATTTGAGATGGTAAAAAGGGACAGCAGGCTAAAGTTTGGTATAGAAATTCTATATAGTTTTGAAGACGGCTAAAATAGTATGTCTATTTGCACTTACTGTTGACTCAATATCCTTCCTGCATCAGCTCACCGGTATTCAACGATCCGACCTGGTATAAAATCGATGTCTGAAATGATAAAAGGTTCAAAGTCAAAATTTATTAAAATATTTGACGCCGCCGCTGATATCTTCTAAGGCAAGCCGAAGCGCAGATTCCAGCCTTTTAACAGTCTTTCGGTGCACCAGTCAACCAGACCATCTCTGATGCTAAGTATACTGCTCTTGGCCTTCGCCATCATAGCTTTGTGTACCTCATTAGGCTTTCAAGACAGTTTTCCGCCAGTACTGTAGCTACTTCCCAAGTCGAAGACGGTTTGAGTTAGAAAAGACCGAGTTTCTGTTGGAAGAGAAGAAGCAAGCCAATTCATGCATGGGTTTCTGCTTATCAAGGCTTTGTTGTTACACGCAGCGGGATAGAAAAACTCATCAATGTCATAACTTTTGTCTGTCGTTAATTCAGAGTTTACGTTTAGCTGCGTTTTTTTTTTGTTTGGAGGAAAATCGAACACATTGCAACAAAAGATTTGTATTTGACATGGCGTATACGTAAAGAGCATTGCAGTGAAGCTATCGTGGAGCGCCAACACTATTTTGAATGTTATACTTTGGAAAAAAATGTTTTGAGAAATGGCTAGAGATGCCCATATCTTTGATCGGTATAAAAAGGTAACTGTTTCGTGTAAAAATGGGCGAAATGAAAGGTCAGGGCTTTTACAAAGTTGTGTAAATTTTTTTTTGTCAAATTTATAACACGATTTTTCTACTATGCAAGTTATATCAACAAGATTTTGCACACATAATAAGCCTTTTGAGCAAAACGGGAACGCAAAAACAATTGTAAATTTTGGGTAAGTAGGCGTGGAGCAGCGCACTTTTCAGCATAAAAGTTCTCCTATTTTCAAAGGTGATTGCTTATTTTATTTTATTTTTTTTATTTTATTTTATTTTATTTTATTTTATTTTATTTTATTTTATTTTATTTTATTTTATTTTATTTTATTTTATTTTATTTTATTTTATTTTATTTTATTTTATTTTATTCACCCCTGTTCTGTATCTGTTTTAATTATTCTTAAGAGTACCTCTAAGGATTAGATAGTAAAAATTTTATTATGAGATCATAGTTTCTACTTTTTTTCATCTGTGGATCTGCTACTAAAGACGCTGCTTTAAAGTCAAAGCCACATCACTCGGTAAATAAAATAATTACGGACGCTGGCTACCACTGACCCACAAATAGATTTGATATCCAACCATTCCACCATCCGGAACGTGGCCGTTCTGGTGGACAAGTTGGGTGTTGCTATCGGCATGTGGCATATTCACTCAACAGCAGTTGAAAACCGCAAAAGCATTCGGCTGTCGTCGAGTACTGCGATAATTCACTAAATTCCATAAACCAAAAATGGTGGTTTAGCCGGACGTTGTAGTAAGTGCTCAAAGTACAACGTGTTACTCCTCCATGCGTCTGCCATCTTTCAATAGCACTTGCTGCATTTTGTTGGACGCTTATCTCAATCCCACCCCATCACTTGTTATAATCGAAATAAATCGTAATCTTGCAAGAAGGGAAGAATGTGGAGATGGAAGGCAACAGTTGGTGGCAAACCATTGTCAATCAAGTACTTTCAGCTGCGACACCAATTGAGGCCGAAGACAACCTCCTAATGCACGGCAACGTCATCTACTCTTTTACTATGATCAACAAATGCTTAACCCAACTTGCCTTAAGACGTCGATAAGTACCAAAAAAGTTTGGAGTCCAGTAAATTTATACTTCTCATGTTATCCCACAATCTGCAGAAACATTGCCATGGTCCTTATAACGTCGATACTGGATGTTCCCGATGACTTCTTGATGAAAATAGCACAAGCGGTGAGAAAAAAATGCTGCAATGTCACTTTCCCATGGCATATTGGTATATTGAAAAGCACACAAATTTTCCTCTCGACTGCACCGCAAACATAAATTTCAGCTGCTGTTTGCAGAGCCCGCCAGCCAGATGTAGTGGATGGAAAGTACTAAGCTGCTTCTATTGCAATGCTATCGTATATGGCACATGAGTACTATATTGGCAACTCCACTGCGTACCCACCAAAAAATTAAGTTTATTTTATTCTCAAGATCCTAATTTTCATTTTTGTCGGCAACATAATGAAATATGCAATAAAAGTATGGCGTTTATCTGCAAAGTGGTCGAGGATTGAAGGACACTGTCAGAGGTTATATAGACGAATAAGAAACGCCAAGCTTTTAACGCCAATTATATTATTTTGTACAAAATTTTTTGCTGGGTTTTTATCTCTGTATTCAAAGTACTGCTCCTTTCCCCCAACAAATTTCTTTGCTATAGTTATTACTACGAGCTCGCATATTCGGAAATGCATTTCTGCTGCATCCGCATATTCAATGCAATGGAAAATTCATAATGGCAAATTTATGAGTGAACTCATTCGGATTTTATCATGGGCTCGACTAACACCAAAATATGTACTTCCTAGCAGTCGTAGTGCTTAAGAAATACACTACGATTATTCTGCAATCGGCGCTCGGCATGCGCTCAAAGTTTAGGCAGAGAAGTTTTATTTCAAATCAATACGAAGAAAATTACAATAAGTCTCATTTTCTCTTCAAGAAAACTAATCTCATCATTTATGCCCATCCTTTGCTATTGTGCTAGTGTGTGGTGATTCTTTAAAATTTATTTCATATTCAAGGCTTTCAAAAGCCACTAGCTCTAAAGAGGCTGAAGGAAGTGGAGATTTGAGATATGGTCACTGTGGACTAAATATGTCGTCACGATAGCATTTGTCTGCGTGTTAGTGTGTGTAAATTTGCATGTATGTACATATCGCTCATTCTATTGTAAACAGGGTTAACTCAAAAATTTAGTTTTTTTAGATAATACGATACATTTTAATAGCAATCCAAGGACATTATATTCAACGTTATAAAATAGTAATTGAACTAAAAATGGCGGAAATAGATGTATTTGTATCTGTGTATTATAAATTTTCGTAGCTTATCTGTAAAAAGTAAACTCATCAAGTTCAGAGATACACCATCTCTTCTCATTCAATCGGCTTTGTTTTTTTATGTTAAGTGAATCCATTCGAAATAAATCTATATTCCACCAACAGACAAACATGTTCTCTGGTTTTGTTAGATCAAAAAGTGGTTTGATTTCGGACGTATTCTAGACTATTCGCAACTTTTGCGAGGAACTCTTTGCAAAAAACTTGTTCAAACAAATATAAATATGAAAATAACCGAATTTTTTTTATAATCGTGGGGTTTTCGGGATCGGGATATTTACTAAAAAAGAAATACGTAAATTAATTTAATTTTTTGGTTCTTGTTACGTAAAGTAGCCCGATCTTGGAAAATGGAAATTGTAATTTTCGTTATTTCAATGTGAATTTTCTATAACAAAAAGATAGTTAATAAGAATTTTAAGCTCTACAAAATGTTGTCTTCTCGTATCAATTTTATATTATATCCGTCTAAATTCTTTTCAAAATTATCTGCATATCTAAATGATTATATTAAACATGTCACATGTCAATTTGAAAAGTTTGGATTCGAAACAATTGAAAAGAATGTTGGTGCCCTAAACTGTCATGGAATTGCAAAAATCTTGAAAATTGGCATCCTGGGAGGTGACGGACGGCTTAATGTTTGAACGACTAAAATCCCTAAACAAAAACAGCAAAGTTGGAGAAAGTAGCATCACTGACACGGGAAATTTATTTAATTTTTATTTTGCTGCAAAAATGTTTACTGTTGCTATGATCGTCTTACATACTCCAATTACAAATATGCGAACTATTCGTCTCGAACGTTCGTTTCGCAATAGAGAATGAGGCCTTAAGTAAAATCGAGTTCCTCAATATTAGTACAAAAAAAGCTCTTTCTGACAAGTAAACTTTGTCTAAGATCAAATAAACAAAATTTTGTATTCCTGGAACTGTGTCAAATATTTTACTTATGTTAAGGGTTGCTATGTCCTTGGCGCTATTTCATGATAGTTTTTTTCGGAATAAGATATTTTTTCATACCGTCGAGGAATTTTTTATCTGAGTATTGATGCGATAAACATTTGAAATTTTACATGCTTGCACTACTGCCAATATTCGTATTACAACTTTAGTGAGCAACAAAAACTCCAATCTACTTCACTGAATATATCTTAGAAAAAAATTCCAATCAGAAGAAATGAATGACGTGGATTGACCTTTATCTAATGAATGCGCAATATTCTAAAGTTTCTTTCTCATTAGTATTTCATTACACTGTCATCGCTCCGCACATCAGCTAGCGCCCAGCTAACCCAATCATTAAATCACTTCAAATTGGAATTTTCGCCACTTTAATTACATGCAAATTTAAATTAATGACCTTAACGGAAAATCAAACGAAAAAAAAGAACGATGCGTCTTACGCTACTCTCACATTGACCCAGAGCTACTCAGTCTTGTGCAACAACAACTATAGATTTATGTATACGAGTACTGATTATATCCTTTATCCGCCAGTGAAACGAAAGTGTGCAATTAGAATCGTTAATATATTTTTTTTTCTACGCTGTTCATTGCTTTGGAATTTAATTAAAAGCGAATAAGAAATGCCAATCAGCGCATGCAAGTATTAAGAGCCCTCGTTAAGCAGGGAGAAACATATCTCCTACCGCTTATGTACTAAAGATGCTTTCGAGAAGTCGTCCTGTTTATGGGTTTGAATTTAGAAAAGTAGCAGATTACGATTTTATATTCTTATATTATGTATAGAAATCTTAGGAAAATAAGGAGTCGCAGATTGAAGGAAGAAAAGCGTAGAGAAAGAATAAAACCGACAGTAATCGAAATAGGAAGATCAGAATGAAATGGAGGAGTGATAAGAAGAGGGACAAGATGAATGGCATGATGAAGATATGAAGGTGAATGAATAGCAGACGCACTCAGATCGGTTGAAAGGAATCGTTTATTGGATTTCTTAGCTGTAGTCTGACAGACCACAACACAAGGAAAAATTCACACTCAACAGAAAAGTGTGTTTTTAAACGGAAATGCTTAGAAAGCCAAACAGGTAAATAACACTTTTTTTAAATCGACCAAAAGTCTAATTTACAAACCAAAATTTATAAGAAAAGTGGTTAAAATTATCATATTAAATACCTATATTGGAAGACTTTAACTAGATTCATTCAAATTTAAAAAGAACGCTTGCGAACAACTTTAAATACCTTGGGTGTGTTTGGGTCTTCTTTTGCCCAGCGCCCACTAACAACGAACCGATAGCGTTGAACACATCTGTTGTCAGTTATTGTTCAGTGAAACAATTCTGCTGCACAGTGGGTAGATTGTAAAAAAACAGTTTTCGTTTCTAAGCTTAATATCCGCGCTGGCAGCGGCACAATGACGAAGACAAGTGTATGTGACACAAAGACAGGAGAACACACTAACACATACAAAATACTGAATCATTCTAGAATGTAGAATACTTGAGCTTTATAGTGTCCGTAGCGCTTTAGATTTCCGTATTTCATTTACTATTTACTCTAGACTTTTAAATTATTCAATTTGTCCCACTATTTCCTCAGTCTTAGCCTAAGTTCTACTAAGATGTGACTTCAATTAATTTCCATTAAAATGCGATAAGTGGAATTTAATTTATTTTCTGATATTTTTCGTAAGCTACAGAGACACTCAACCCATAAAAAGGGTAGGAAAAAATATCTTGGTTGAGAGGCAAATCATAGATACACCCAGAAAGATATGGAGTTGGTCTAGAATACATCCGGGATGAGTCGCAAATTAGGATGCGACTAATGCCAGTTCTGAGCGCTTTACTATACCCTATGGGGAGACCAATTGTACCCATTTATACCCGAACGGTTACGAAAGGACTAGCTCACTTTTCACCAAAATGGGTATTTGAACTCATTTAAGTATGCTAGACTGCGACTAAAGGTATTAATCGCCGATTGCTCTCTTTTGAGATCACTCTCACTAGGCTTTGGGCAGGGTACAAATGAATTTGTGTATGCATAGAAGTGTATAAAAAAATGTATACATTTCTATATACATACGTCTTGCCTATCCTCCTGTGCTGATTGGTCAAACCGCCACTCTTTTCATCAAAGTTCAAAGCAAAATTCGTAAAAATATTCAAAGAGAAACTACAACAAACTTTTCGGGTAACGCTACGCAATTTTAAAAGTATTTTTATATTTGCATTTGATGTTGCGACAACAACAATATCAACTAAACAAATTTTTCATTTATATTCTTCACTTAAGTTGAGTGAAAGAATGTGCATGAATCTTCCCTTTTTTAGATCTCAAATAATACAAATTGTTTAACTTTTCCTTTCGTTTTCTTTCACATTTCACTCAAACGTTGACCACAGCTATTGTTGTATTTGACAGTGAAAAGTCAGTAGTCACTCACACTTCCAAGATGGGATGCCTTTTTTATACGAAAGGGTCAGACTTTTGTTAACAAAAAAAAAAAGTAGCCTTCGTAAGTCACAATAACATTAAAGAAAGCTTGTGAGATGCTGTCAAAATGTAAGCAGTTAAAGCAAATCAATCGGCTATAAGAAAGGGGAAAATCATACGCGTATATAGATTTGTATTACCATCGGAATTAGAAGATACAGTAAATATTTTGGTAAGAATACTAATTAAAGTCACATCTTAAGTGCTCTTATGTGCACAAAACACTGGAGAAATTCGCGTGATTTACTGTCATGTTCTATTATCATCATCTATTATTGGCGTTATTTCAACGATAACTGACTCCATAGAAACACCAAGGAAGTTCAAGTCATTCTTCCCTTAGTTTTTCGTACTCAGTCGAGGCCTCCGTCTTTCTCTGCTCCCGATTTCGGGTGTTTATAGGAAAACCATTTATCGATAAGTATATCGAAATGTGCGAAATGAAACACAATTAGAATGATGAATCATTTATCGATAAATATATCGAAATATGGCAACCAGTGTACTTCCTATTTCATTTGACACCTATATATATTGTATGCAAATTAATATACCTGACAACTTCTGCCTGCCAGCTAATCTTTCTAAAGCGGTGTGATCAATTTGTTGAACTTTTAACATATTTTATCTCCCAGCAAGATTTGTCCACCGGATGCACCAATCTATAGAAAGAAAATGTGTTTGTGATTGTCAGTTCACCTTTAAAAAAAAACTCATAGATATCCCTAGCAGGGGTGCTATGTGTCAAGCTCTGCCGATTCTAAAAACAGGTCAAACCTTTCCAGCTTGCACACATAATGTAATGAAGTGATGTAACAGCGGTTATTGATGTGACATCGCTCGTTGGTGTGAAATCGCTCTTTGATGTGACACCCCTCTTTGATGTGACAACGCAGCTTGGTGTGACTTCGTTCGTTGATATGACATCCCTCTTTGATGTGGCATCATTCGGTGATGTGAACTTTTTCTTTGATGTGACATCGCTAGTTGGTGTGACATCGGCCCTTTATGTGACACTGCTATTTAATGTGACTTCGCTCGTTGATGTGAAATCGCTCTTTGATGTGATACCCCTCTTTGATGTGACAACGCAGCTTGGTGTGACTTCATTCGTTGATATGACATCTCTCTTTGATGTGACATCATTCGGTGATGTGAACTTTTTCTTTGATGTGACATTGCTAGTTGATGTGATATCACTCGTTGATTTGACTGATGTGACAACATTCGTTGATATCAAATCATTCATTGATGTGACATCATTCGTTGATGTGACATCGCTCTTTGATATAATTCGTTGATCTGACATTATTTGTTGATGTGACATCATTCGTTGATGTAATATCGCTCGTTGATTTGATATAAGTTTTTGATGTGTCATCAATTTCGTTTATGTGACAACGATCATTGATGTGACATCGCTCCTTGATATGACAATGCTCGTTGATGTTAAATTGGTTTTTGCTGTGTTGGCGGTCGTTGATGATGCATCAATCATTTAATGTGTCACTGTTGCGCATTATTTATTTGTTAACGATTAATGTACATATAATCAGGTAGTGAATGTGGTTACATTTAACTCACATATGCATATAAAACTTACATTTTCACTTACCAGTTTACAGATGTGTGTTCCCTCATCCTTTGTCATCTACTTATTAGTTATATCGTCTTGTCAGTTATCTAGTCCGTCCACTACAGTCTAGAGGTGCATTCCTCTGGGCCTTTGCCATTATGTCGTAGCAACGTTCACTTTTGTAGTGTCTGTTATTGATTTGGACAACAACGAGACGGATTCAATAAAGTTATGTATGATATTTACTTTCTAGGTACAAAAAATGTGTGTTGTTTAAGTAAGCACGTTGCGCCCCTGTCTGCAATAGGAATGTTTTAGTGTATCCAGAATGAATGAAAATGGCCGTTTTGTCTTTCCTGAACTTTTCTCTTTTCTTATACTCAGCTGAACATAGCTCATAGATCATATTTATTTGGTTCACCTAGTGGACCTAGTGTACGATTACGATATCTTCGAACGTTTTCAGGTATCTAATTCAAATTCATTCAAACCCATTTCCGGTTTCTAATTAAAACAGGAAAATTCGGTTAATTTTTTTTATAAAAGATACATTTTAAAAAACAGCATATAATGTGTTTCGGGTACATAATAATGTGTACCCGAAAATTTTTGATTGAGTAAATTTTGCAAATATTATCAGTCAAAAGTTCATAAAGCGCTTAAAGTATTATGACTAACTTCGGCACACAATAGTATTATGAACGCAATCGGTTAAGTATTAAAGTAAATTTTAAAATGTATCACAGGCAAATACAATATGCAATATTTTTGGGCATTTTCACTAACCGGCTTACAGAAGAGTTTAGAATAAACTGATACAAGTGCATTCAATCATTTGGTAACCTGCGCCGCATTTTATATAATGATAGTGCTAAAGCTCACAGTAGTTTATATATTGTTCGATTAAACCGAACTTTGATTCCCCTAACTGCTCTTTTCACTTTTTGTTGTAATTTACTTTACTTTCTTATTTTCCCACCACATTTCTCGAGTTTTATCACGAACACCCTCAGACATGAATAATTTATGACACAATTCGTTTATGTTCGTGCATTCACTCATACATATATTGGAGCTGAAGGCCGTAATGGCGGAGTTTATAAATGTACATATGTACATACGAATAGTGTGAGCTCGCGCTTTATACCTGAAGCTTTAGAACTGTGCCCATGCTTTTATCCAGTTTGTTGGCTTGTATCGTCTGAACGTGGTCCATTCCCCTCGTCAATATGATAGCCACGCCAAGCGAACTTACGCTGGTTAATCAACTGGACCAAAGTAAAAAAACTCAGCAACACTTCGGATCCTTTACGTATTCTATTCATTTAATTTCTTTTTCATTTCTTCTTCATTCATTCATGATTTTGTTTCGTAGGGAAATTTACTTACCATTGCTCAATTACTTGGCCGTACCGCAAAAGAAAGCAAAAGTCTGCAGACACAACGAGAAAATAATAGCAAACAAATGGAACGAAAAAGTTAAAGGCAATAGTAGAAAAGTAATAAAAAAAACTTAGGTTTCGTCAGAAAAGATATGAATACATTTTTTTTTATGGAAATGAAGTGGATTACTAAAGGTAGACACTCTGCGCAACAATATAACCTGTAAAGCCATGAGAGCACCCAGCTGAGGACAATATAATGATATGAATATGAATATGAAAAGATTGTTAAATTGTTTTAAATTTATGCAATTTGAACGAAAATATGAAATTATACCCTCAACCGCAACATGGTTCACTTTAAATGTTAGTTTGTGGACAGGGTTGCCATTTAAAAATGTGATATATCTTCACCAAATTTTCATATGGTCTAATGAAACCTGGTCGAGAGTTTCTGAACATGACTTCAAACTGATGTCGATATATCTAGATTCTAGAATATAAATCAACATATACATATGTATGTATAAGTATATATATAAAACTAATACTTGTCATGTTTAAATTTATATACATATACAGCCTCAAAACAATTTCCCAATAATTTTTATAACAAAGGTCGAAAGTAAAATATTTCTAGCAACTAACAAAAAAACCGTCTACCAACTATCTAAATTTTTCTCTTTATTTATTCAATTTTCGTTGTTGTTTCGACAACTTTAATATTAGTTTAGCTTGTTGTTTATACACGTTTCACCACCGCTAAAATAACATCAAATGCTTCAAATTGGCAGCCAAGCACATACACGATGTGGTAATTTGCGTAATAAGCATTTATGAAGCCTACTTTAAAATAAGACAATTGTAGCAGGAACAAATAATTGAAACAAGTAAGCAAAGGGCTGTCTTCGGCTGTGCCAAAGGCGTTATAACTTTCACGAATACGCATAAATTTTTTACTTACAATTGTTAAAAAACTCTTGAAAACTGTTAACTTAAATATATGTATGTACCTCATTTATCGGAAGAATCTATTGTATGCAAGATATATCGATCCCATTATAACAGGTCGGAGAAGCTTGACAAACACACAGCCACACAAAAAATGTCCATACATTTTCTTATTGTAATTTGTGAGTTTATTGTCAAAATCGCACTGAAAAATATGTGGGCTGTCAAAATTCGAGAAAAAAATAAAAATCAGCTGGTCTATTAACACGATCTGTATTATTGGACCATGGGAAGCTATCTGACTGATTTCCACTACACACATTTAATATATAAGTACCTGGGTGACCGAGACTTGCTCGGTATTTTTCGAATTTGCCGCATAATCTTACTTACCAAGAGCATAAATTTCCAAAATAGATTTCCAAAATATCGAACACTAACCACAAAAAGTCACTTAACATACATTGGCGACACCTGTTGTGTATTAAATATTCTGATTGGTATACGCCCTAAAATACCTTTCATTTCATACCCATATTGCCATACATACATATATTTAAAAAAAAAATCGGAAAGGTGGCAACAATCTAAGTTTCCATTAGTGGCAACATTCAAGTAGAAAATCTAAGAAGGAAGCATACTATCCATCTACCAAATTTCATCGAAATCGGTTTAGCCTTTCCCGAGATAGTGGTCGATATCTGAAGGAATAAATAAAATGCGTTCAGGTGGCAACCCTAGGTGGCAGTCCTACTCGAAAATAATTTGGTTGGTATACGGCCTAAAATGCCTTTCATTTGATACCCATATTGACATATATTGCTTAATATTTAAAAAAAAATTGATATAGGTGGCAACCCTAAGGACCACCCCAAGTGGCAACACCAAAGTAGAAAATCTTAATACAAAGCATAGTACCTGTGTACCAAATTTCATTAAAATCGGTGAAGTCGTTCGGGAGATAGTAGTGGATATACAAATATACAAATATACAAGAATAAGTCGTTTAAAGTTATAAGATAAGTACTAAACCTGCAATATTTTACATTCCTAGCTTTTTAACTCTAAAATTGACAGCCCAAAACCATTTTATCGAAATTATCGATTATATAGGGGCTACTCTCTGTTCTGGCTCATTTTTACTAAAGCCATTATATGTATACGGTTACGCTCAGAATCGACACGTAAATGTAGCAAACCTGCAAAATTATACTGTGGCGAATATTCCAATCACGTGCCACTAACCCAAGAACACTCCCAGCATTAGTTACACAACAGAGATAACGATGGTTACACTTATCATGCAAGCAATAGAGAGAGAGAGAGAGAGATAGCGCTAGTGTGTACGAATGCGAGACATGGAGGAGATGCCGATACATAAGACCGACCCTTCGAGAACACGAGAAGGAAACGACCTGGAAACTTCTAGGCGCGTAACGTAGCACCCTGTTGGACTATATAAACTTGTATTTCGATTAGTACTAGTAAATAAAACTACATAGCTATCTGTAACATTATTTGTGCGTATGTTCATTTGACTCTACAGTGATCGATCCCAGGATTTCCGATCGAAGGCTCATCGAATTCGTCCCAGCAGTTTAGTTGCAAAAGTTAGAGGCTTAATCGAAACAATCGATTGTTGGTCCTATCTTGCTAGTTTCGACAAATTATTATTCGAGCTAAAGCTTAGGGACTAGTTTGCGTTCAAACAGACTGTCGCGCAGACAGGCTTGGCTAAATGAACTCAGCTTATCGCATTTATCATTTCGATATATGTACTTATTGGTGGCTCTATCTCCTCTTCTTCTCATACTCACAAAGTATGGAGTATGTCCTACTCAATTCGTACTCACCCCACAAAAAAGCGTAAGTAATTTTACTTATGTATTGTATGTCTTGATTAACTCTAGTTATATTAGTGGCATAGCACAGTGTTGCAGTGAAAAAGCACTCATCTTGCGCCTTAGCTAAGATTGTTTATCTAGTCGAGTGTAACACGAAACGGT
The DNA here is from genome assembly GCA_951509765.1 of Sphenella marginata. Classification (NCBI taxonomy): domain Eukaryota; kingdom Metazoa; phylum Arthropoda; class Insecta; order Diptera; family Tephritidae; genus Sphenella; species Sphenella marginata. Next base: position 10,430,479 of record OX608081.1, on the reverse strand, counting down.
ATTTGAAAAATCCTCTATACCCTCAAATTTTTTTTTATTGTTAAAAAACCGTTTTTTCAATTTCTACTTAAAAAAAAATACATTAAAAAACCAATTTTCAACCGATTTCAAAATTCTCAACGGTTTTGGGTAGAGAATTGTTGACACTTTCAAAATATATATAGTAATTTATTCATTTGAAAAAAAGTATGATACAGTGTATCGCAAAGGTAAGTATGCAGCTATTTTTCGCAGCTATCACCATTTTTGGCTTCAACAAATTTATTTTAACTAATTTCTTTTAAGACAGCTCCACATGATCTAACACATAAAAATTATTTTTTAAAAATTTGTGAAAAATTTGCAAAATTTCGACGAATTTTCATGGAAATTTTCAACTTTGACCTCAGAATTTAAAAAAAAATTTTGAGTATGCAGATTTGTAGGCCATTCAATTTCACTACAATAAGGTGTAAGTCTTAAGTCCGTGAGAATTTCCCCTGATTTTTAGGACTTTTTTTTCTGAAGAGCTTCATTGTCTTTTTCCATATAAAAAAAATTACGTTCATAAATGTATATGGAGGAAAATCCTAAAGTCCCGAGGAATCTGATGACTGCATTTTAAATCACTTTATTTGTAATTTAATTTTATAATTTTCATGTACATTAAGGCGCCTCACGCTCCGTACAAAAAAAAAATGAGCACCCTGTTTCCATCGGAATTATAAACTTCAATGTATTCTAAGACCTTGGTCAAAATATTTCGAAAAAATATTAATATTTACTTAAGCTAAACCGCGTTAAAAAAATGCTGAAAATATAATTTTTTATGTATAAAAGGAGTATAAAAAAATATATTAGCCAATCGTAACAACGGATAACTATCGCATATTTATACAGCTGGGTAAGCAAAAATTTAATATGCAGTCTCGTTATAGCTATAAATGGAATTCAAAACACGGCTCAGTTCAGTAGTTTCACAGAAAATGTCGAAGAGTGTAGCGTTTTTAGCCACAGTTTTGCTCTTATGCTTAAGCGGTGCTCGAACAGCCGAGCCAGTGGATTGGTGGGAAATGGCCACGTACTATCAAGTATATCCAAGATCGTTTATGGACAGCAATGGTGACGGTTTGGGTGATTTGAATGGCATTACATCACGTTTGAAATACTTAAAGGATATAGGTGTGGATGTAGTTTGGATTGCGCCTATTTTCGAATCTCCCATGGTTGATATGGGCTATGATATTTCAAATTTCACCAATATAGACCCAATTTTTGGTACATTGGAAGATTTTGATGCCCTGATTAAAAGGGCTCACAAATTGGGTCTAAAAATTATTATAGATATTGTGCCTAATCATTCAAGTGATAAATGTGAATGGTTTCAGAAATCAATACGTCGTGAACCTGGCTATGAAGATTTCTATGTTTGGGCTGATGGTAAAGTTGATCCTGCAACAGGCCAGCGTCTACCACCAAGTAATTGGGTATGTAGATAAACTAGCCAAAATCATATTGTTTTTTTTTTTTTTTAATCAAATTATCGTGTGCAGCAATCGCAATTTAACGGCACCGCATGGGAATGGAACGAGCAACGTCAACAGTATTACCTACATATCTTTTTCAAGGAACAGCCCGATTTCAACTTAATGAATCCACTAGTTCGACAACGTATCATTGATATTATGCAGTTCTGGTTAGATCGTGGTGTAGATGCGTTCCGTATTGATGCTGTACCCTATTTTGTTGAGAGAGGTAATGAAAATCATATATATGAAGATCAGGATACAGTCCGGCGGCCTCGTACATACAGTCAACCAGAAAACATCGACTTACTATATGAATGGCGTGAGTTTTTGGACAAGTATCAGCAACAACATGGCGGTGATACAAGGTATGTACATGTATGTATTTACTAATGTTATAAGAATTCGGGTTTTTTTTTGAAGAAGATGAACATTTTTTATTTAGCCGTAAACGAGTTTTTCTAAGTAAAAGCCACAACTCAAATCAAATTTATCTTGAATGCTTCAAAACGAACTCAAATTTTTACATGCATAAGGTTGTCAATACCTTTTTTTTTAGTTATACCAAGATATCGGAACAAAAAGCTTTAGAGTTGAGGCTGTTTTTGATTTACTGTGACTTATATGTATGTATGTACAGGTATATAATTCAAACGAGAGTAATATGATCCAAAATTTGTGTATGTATGTACTTGGGGAAAGCTCTATAAAAGCATTAAAGCTTTGACGCTTTCCATGGAACCATAGAAATGTACCGTGATTAAAATAGAGAAAACGTTTGTTATGATGCGTTTTATGTGAGTCCCGAGTACTCATGCTGTGCGATCAAGGGTTAAGCTACAAGTTAGTCTGAATCTGAAATCTCTCGAATAACAATGTTAGAAAATGCAAAATGATGCAATTTAAATTGCTTTTAGGTAACAAGTTGTTTTTGATAAAATAAAATGAAAACAATATCTTTATATGTTGCTCAAAATCAAAAATAATAATAACTAACTAAGAATTATTATCAATTAGTCTTGAGCTCGTAAAACTTACACATAATATACATATATATAATATGAACAGACCATATAAACCAATAGCACTAAAAGAAAATTAATTTATTTTCCAAAAAATTTTCAACACAGAATCCAGTTAGCAGAAACTTATGCTAACATTAATGCAATAAGCAAATATATTAGCAATGGAACGCGCCTTGGTGCCCAGATGCCAATGCATCTGAATTTAGTTAAAGTGAATGGTGAAATCAATGCTGATATTGTTAAATTTCGATGCGATTATTGGATGAATGTCATATGGAAGGAACACAAGGTGGCTAACTGGGTAATTGCAAATCATGACAACAGTCGTGTGGGCTCGCGAATGGGTTCGAATAGAGCTGATTTGATGACAATTGTACAACTTTCCTTACCTGGTGCATCTATTACATATTATGTAAGAATCGTAGCTAAATTTATAAGAATTTTAAAATGTTTGATTTAAATAAATGTAGGGTGAAGAGATTGGTATGACTGATGGAGAACTTGAACATATCGACTGTACAAAGCGTGCATGTGATTTCCGTGATGGAGAGCGTACACCAATGCAGTGGGATACTACCAAGAATGCTGGTTTTAGTACAGCAGATACCACTTGGCTGCCAGTTAATGCAAATCATGAATTCATTAATGTGCAGACCGAACGTCAGAGGAATCGCAGCTCCTTGAAGATATTCAAGGAAATGGTCCAACTAAAGAAGACACCTGCTTTCAGGGCATTCAAAGAAAATGGCGCCTTTGAGTATAGCGCATTGAATAAACAAGTATTTCATATAATGAGGTACGTTATTGACTATGACATTATTCAATAGAATTATAAAACTGTTATTTGCTAATTCACTGTTATAGAACGGACAATGTCACTGAGTATCGCATCCTTGCTAATTTTGGTAATCAAATTGAACATGCAGATGGTTTGACCAACAAAGTTATGGAGTATGTTGTCCTCAACTGTTATTCACCTCACAAAAAGGGGTAAGTAGCCAACATTTTTGATGCGGTATTAGATTTTATTTAATATAATTTTCATTTGATTTTCAGTGATACGGTTGATTTAAGTAAACGAATTTATTTGAGGCCATTCGAAGCTGTCGTTTTGCGTTCGGTTGCCTAGACTAGAGATTTACCGATTCAAAGGAATAACGAGTCAAATCAATCAGAAGAAAACTGTTCAAGATGTGTGGATGTACGTAGTACATATGTACAGTCACTCACATAAATAAATATACACGCCCTTTTAGCAGCTCTCAAAATTTTTGACTTCAACAAATTTATTTTAAAGACAGTTTCTCATGATGATATTTCATAAATATGTGAAAAATTCGCAAAATTTCGACAAATTTTCATGGAAATTTTCAAATTTTTTCTCAGCGATTTAGAATTTTTTTGAGTATGCAGATTTGTAGCCCATTCAATTATAGAGAGCTGCATCCTTTAGAATGATTCAGAGAGGTACTTCCGAATCGTAAGCTGTTTTTGCTAAATTTAAGTTGGCATAGCCGGAAAAGCTCTGCATGGAGATCTATTTTCGCGCATCCGAAATCGGCTATGACATCAACAAAGAGATTGTATTTGTCGATTCTATTATAACAGGTGTTCTGCGGGATTTCAAGCGAAAATCTCTATTTTATGACAGCCTAACAAAGTCTTGTATCCAATATTCAGAAAACTGATTCCAATAACAGGAGCGATTTGGACTTTCTATTTGGTTGGGCAAGTTAAACTCTGAAGTCATGCTTTCCAACAACTCTTCGTTTACGCGTTTGAATAGCTAGGCTAGTATATCTTGTAACATGCCGTCATTCACTAAATATTTATGTAGAACTTTTGGCCCTTATTTCCATTAGCCCAAGTATATACATATTTTTCGACAGTTCCGGTTGATATGGTATCTTATGATAAACTAAAAATGTGTTTGTGTGCTCATATTTTAAGGTGGTAAGGAACCTGAAATTTGGGGCAATAAAGGGACTATCGGTAATTTGCTTTTGGTTTGTGTTGCAAAGTAAAGACTATGAGCCGAACTTCAAACACATAGGTACATATTTGTACACTGTGCTAAAAATACGTCGGGGTTTACATGCTCATATACTCATACGTAGATGTGCCTAAGCAAAGATCGGTAATGCAGTTCACCAGGCTAATGGCAACGAAAATGGTGATGTGCCATAAAAACCACGACAAAGGTCATACAACTGAGAATGATAACAAAATTTTATTTTCATATATGGCCATATTAAATATGCCAATCCCGTGTCCGAATTGTACTAAGAGTATATATGTATGTATATATGTATGTATGTGCGGGATATTTATGTGCACTATTTTACTGCATTAATTCCATTTTTTGATGGTCCGCTCATTTCGCTACAAAATTATAAAAATAAGGGGCGAGGAGAGCCAATTGAAATGGTTGCATAAAAAACGGCCCAATAAGAAATTTCGAAAATTTATATACGATGGTCCATATTTAACCCAGCTTCTAAGCAAAAGTCGCAAATAAAATATTCTTTCTCGCTTCCTGAACAAAGTTCATTTGCCCACATTGATATATTATACACCCGGGCCCCATATGCCGCACTTACTCTATTATAATTTTGGTCTGATGTTTGTTTTATTGTATGAAATGATCAGGGTTATCATCTGAGTCGATTTAGCCATTGCCGTATGTCGGTCCGTTCGTCCGGCCGTTTGCAAACTACATTTAAAAATGTCAAAGCCGGGTTCGATCTCTTTCTTTTTTAAATCAATTTTATAGTTACGGTTTCAATTTCGAAAAACTAAACTTTTTTAATCGGCTGCCGTTGTTTGTTTGGTTGCTGTTCTTAACAAATAATAATTTTTACTTTCTTCAATTATCACTATTACAGCTGTAAAATCCTTTCTTTTGTCAAGAAAATGTGATGTTAAAACGAAATCCCGAAAATCGCAGGATTTTCAAAATTTTAAAATAATTACATCTCTACCGCAAACGTATGTATGTATGTATGCATGAACTTTGCATGCTACAATAAACTATAAAGTTCCCAAAACCAAATTCTATCAACATTCACACAACTAAAAACAGCAAGCAACAATAAAGCGCATGCAAGCGCCCAGCTTCTCCAAAGCAACCCATAAACATGCGGATTAGTATGAGCAAAGTTTGTGCGCCAAAAGTGCAAAAAAGTGAATTACGAGTAATGGCTAGCATTTGCCACCATTACTCGTAGCACTACTGCAAGTATAGCCGCTGCTGACCGCTTTCGCCAAAATGGCGTTGAAACACATTAGTTTTCGTGCCATGTTGTTTTGACTATTTCAAAAGCGAATATGGAGCTGAGGGATAGACATACAAATACAAAACTATGCACACCATGTTTCTGTACATTAAAACGTATTTGTATTTAGAGTAGTATATCAGTGGGTTTTTGTGAAAAGCTTGTTTATCTGCTAGAGCTATTAAAAGTTTTCCCCGTTGTGTTTGCGGCCAGCAACATGGTCCATTAGAGGCACAAATTGTGCGAATAGCAATGGCTACTGATAATTGCGCAATTAGGTTAAAGAATGGAGGGAACAATGGTGCACAATAAAAAAAAAAAACGACATTTAAAAAGCTGGAACAAATGTTTGCTGATAATATTTGTGTATTTCATTTGGCTTATGAATCGAAAACGTAAAATTTTAAATGCAGTAGGCAAGGATATCGCTAACTAAGCAAGATTCACTCGGAGGTTTTGGCTATTTCTGTGATTTTTATATCGAAAATAATTTAGCTTTAAAGTAGATCAGAGATCACTTTAAATAAGTTCTAACCAGAGGTGGATCTAAGAAGGGTTTTCAGGTCCAGCAGCTATTGCACTAGGCCGTATGCTTACCAAACTCATGTTTAACAAAGATCATCAGGTCATCATCCTAGTCATAGGGTTTACACATGAACACAGAGTACATAATCTGATCACCAAAATTGAGTGAGTTTTTCCCTTTAGCTCTAAGTTGAGTTTTCTTCTCTTCAATAATGATTGTTTACACGCTATCAAAACAGCCTGATAGTTCAACAGAATCACGAAGATCAACGTTTTGAGGCTCCAATACCTTGTCATTTTTACTGTGATGTTACTGAAGTTAGTCTTTATATATTTCTGTGAGTGGTAGGCAAATATCGTTTTACTCAGAACGTGTCTCTTGGGCTTGACTTCCCTAAGCAAGATACTGAACAGTGTAGACGCAGTAGTCTCGATTGAGCTGTCCATCCCGAATACGATCAAATCAAAAATTTATCAAAAATTCAGAATTCCGAATTTTTAAAATGTGCAAAATCAGATCATAGCCAAGATACATACCTTGGCATACGTCGGCTTCCTGGGTAGATCCATTTACATAAATCTCTTTTGAACAACAGCGTCTACGCATATTATATGTGCAACTATACCAGTAGATTTTCTTATACAAACAAGCTGTTGTAGTAATAAACGAGAAGAGTAAAGAGCAGCCATCATAATGACTTGAGCAAAAATACAATAACAAAATAACATAAAAGCCAATGGGAAAGGTAAATAAAACCGTTTCCTCAAGACAAACTGACGTTGATTGGAAAATTTATTCATGTTCATGCCAAGGGGCATACTCCTAATGCCATGCACGAATAAACATGTTTCATATACAAATTTGGAAGAAAGTGAAAGACCATCAGAAACCAAAAGAAAGCAGTAAATTTCAACAACAACAACAAAAGATTGTTGAACCAAACTAGACTAACTGCTTCGGGTAAGTTTTGCAAAACATAAAAAAACGAACCGTAACTAAAACAAACATAAAATTTACTTACATACTTATTCGTATAAAAGTTTGGTAAGAAATCAAGTTTTGTACAAAAATAAAAAAGGGTAAAAAGTAACGCTATAAACGCAATTGCAAGTATTGAATACTTTACATATGTATATACTAATACATACATACCTACAAATAAAGGGTAGTCCCATGGATGTGCAATTGTTTTCGGTGGAGGTAGCGAGGTCACTTTCCTAAAGCTATCAAAATATTTTTACAATGCTGTTACTTCTATCGACTGCCTGTAAAAAAGAAAAACATAAGTGTAGTTTTTAGAATGACCTTAAAGCACAAGATACTCTATCTAATCTCACATAAGTCGTAGGCAATTTTGGCATCCCTACTGTGTACATACTTACCGGCCTTTTTAGCCAACCTGAATTGAGTGATTTTCTAGGGCTAAGCTTCTCTTGAGTTTGTTGTTTAATTTTTCATCTTCATCTAATAAAACTCTTCAATCTGTTTTTTATCTGACCAACCCACTCCCTCTAAAAAGTATTTTTACGCCTTTTATTTCACGCTTGTGCTACTTTAACAGTTTCGTTGCTTATCTAGCATTTTGTTGTTATTACAATTTATTTGTTTAACATGCAAAATAGTTAGTTAACTTACACTTGCAGTTACCTTCGCCGTTTTCCACCCTGCCCTATAAACATCAAAACTTTGTTAGAACATAAATTAATGTATACGCTATAACGTTATTGAAAGAATGGCTTCTCGCCTCTTAGTTCTATATCAACCTTCATCCTTTCCTATATGCATATTAGACTGGACACTGAAATACTGCAAATGTATGAAATGTTAATATTTAAGTTTAGAGCTAAGTGATAGATTCTGAAATTAAAAGCCCATATCAGTGTCTTAGGAAAATTTTTATGCAGTTATTTTTTTGGTTGTAATTTAATCTCCATTGAAGTTTCAAAAAAAAATAATTACATCAAACTAGAAAACTTAAATTGATAATGATAGATCTAATATTCAACCCTAAAATCTTACCTAACTCTTTCCACATTTCGGGAAAAAAAACTATGTATATCAATGTTATTAAGAAAAGTAGCCCAGTCTAATGTACATATATATTTACTCTGTACACAGTTTTCTACTCTCACTGAATTTTAATTTATCGACGCCCACCTTCTAACCCCTATCTTTGTACGACCACCCTCTGGTCAAACTGTGCAATTTAGCTTGAGTGCGTCTATTCGACCGACCTATTTATGAAACATAAATAAAACTTGAGACTAAGAATCTTTTTTCTTTTTGAATCCATTGATTTTGTTGTTGTCTTTATCAGACTTTCTATAGCTTAATGCAAATCGAATTCTGTAAGAATTTCTTCAGTTGTTATTTTATTGTTTAATTAAAATTGTTTATTTGATCTGTTATGAATTCTTTAAAGTTATGAGAAATTGGAGAGCTCAAGTTGAGATTTTTGCATAAAATTACTCACACTACCTAACTTTTTTTTATTAGTCTCTTTGATAAAGAAGTATCTAACAGGAGCTTTGGTGCAGACACTTAGGTTTACATCCCAATGTCCAAGAAGGGGTCTGATGAGAAGCTGGACACTTCGAAGCATGTCATCCCACGCCATCACTGTGATTATCGTTGTAATTTTTATCTAATATCAATTCACAAAAACAAATAAAAAAAAATTCCGACACTGCTCCAAGAACAAAAACTTCAAAAGCTATTTCACTTAATCGTATATCAAGGAATTTTTGTGTTGAAATAAAAAAAAATTAAAAAAAAAGAAATAAAATTATGTAATGACATAAAGTTCCAGTCTGAGCCTTTTCAAACGAGATGCTCTAACAACAGATATCAAAGTTAAAGAACTACTCACATGCTCCATTGAGACTAATCTTGGATTCATCCTAGACTAACCACGTTTATAGCAAGGCTATTTGAAGAACATCACCGGATATACACATCGATGCTTTCACTTCCTGAAACATATTTCATGTACAGAAAATCAAGTGGCTGTAAAGGCTAAACTGAACTCTCTTCAACTAAATTGAAAATACTCTGCCAAATTCGAACTCAATACCGAATGTATTTGCATTTGCTCTCAACTCTGTCATCCGCTGTCTGAATTCGGGTGAATAGTCACTATAAAATAGCGGAAGTTCGGATGAGCATACTGCAGTATGGCAGACAACATGCAAATTTTTTTCTGTGTCAGCACAAATGTTGCACATAAAAATTGCAAAACAAAATAATAAAAAAAGAAGGGATGTACAAGGGTGTAAGCAATCGAATATGTATATGAGGTAAATAATTTTGTATGTATAATAAAAGTTTCTTGGTTGAGAAACGTATAAAGTGTAAAGGACTTAGACGTGAAAACAAAATGGGAGATTTTTCAAAAATAAAGAAAAGGTGGTTGAATTTCAAACAAAACAGTTAAGTAGCCTTGATAAAACGCCAGACACCGAGGCCAGTAAGCTCAAAGCACGCAAAACTTAAAATTTTTTCAAAACTTACGAAGTGATTTTTTTGATTTTACAGCGTAGTCAAGTGTTCCTTTGCAGACAGTGATCAGTGGTGAAGTTCTCTCTGGATAAACAAAGATCATGCTCTCTAAACCTAACATCATATCTGTGATCATGCTCACGTATCTCGGTTAGAGGTTTTGGAATGCTCCTAGGAGTATTCGACAGGAAAGTTCTCTTAAAAAATTAAGGTGTTTTCTACTATGACATCTCAATTATAAAGTTCGAGTGCAGCAATTTTGCCAATGGACAAGTTGTCAGTTGGATTCATCCCATACGTTTAAGCGCCAGTTAATAATGTTGGCCTGGCATTGCATCCAAATTAGTATCGCATGTAAAGTAAACAAGCTCGCATAATGGATTAACGAAAATATTTACCTCATTAGTTGTGTGAATAAATAAAACATTAAAAGGCAACATTAACAACAAAACATTCTAACATTTCAAATCAAATAAACATATTCTAACTCTAATGTAAATTCCGTTCAATTCGTCCAACTGCTTGTTGACTTCAATTTGAATGATTTGTGTTTGAGTTAATGACGCCTAACTAATTTAACACATGTTCAACCAAAGCCAATAATGGACACACCCACAAAATGCGCAACAGACACAAATGTCTAAAAGGTATGTTTTGTGTGGAACTACCCACACATTTACACTAGCCATTAGCGCTTTACAAAACACATCATAAAAACCGCATGACAAATACCGCAAAAGAGACACCTTCATATCAGTTAAAGTGACATGGAAAACATCAATGGCGGTCACAGTGACATAACGGTAAGATAAACAATAACAAAATAAAAACATTTGTGTGTATAAACTTCAACCACACAAAAAAAAGAAAATATCTGTGAGGAAAGGACAATAGAAATATTTTCAAGTGAATATTAGAATAATATTGTTGTTGTAATTGTACACATGCAAATTGGGATAGCTGGATTTATATGGCGTAAGGCGTCTTCATGGTATAGTTAGAGTATAGATATGTAGATAAGTTGGATATTTCACTACCTAGGAGTAGCCTGATACAAATACGTTAAGCGCAACTAATAAGTTAAGAACACTTTCACCGTTTCCCAAAATGTTTTCAAGTTTTCGTTCGTATCCCAGTGTCCGTAAATTGATCTGATGATAAGTACTTTGAAACAAATTATCCTATCCATCGCTGTATGCAAATCTTTGCATTTTTTCTCTAATTATCAATTTTTCCTTCAAAACTAAAAATGAGAATTGACCATACCATGAAGTTGGTAGTTTTGAGCTGATCTAAAGCAGTTAATGGGGACGACATGGCGTATGAGTGACCTTTGCTGATCAGTTTGTCTCTATACTTTTCTTTTTTATACCTTTCATGAACATGAAATGGTATTATAACTTTGGTCCGATGTTTGTAAGTGTGAGAAGAAGAAGAGATAGACCCACCATTAAGTATACCGAAATGATCAGGGCGACGAGCTGAGTTGATTTAGCCATGTCCGTCTGTCCGTCTGTCCGTCCGTCTGTTTGAACGCAAACTAGTCACTCAGTTTTAGAGATATCTCGATGAAATTTAGCAAGCAGGCGCCATTTTGCATAGGATTAATCATTTGTCGGAACCAGCAAGATAGGACCGATACAACGCATAGCTCCCATACAATCGATTGTTCCGATAAACGGGTTTTGGCCTATAACTCTTGCAATTAAAAAGCTATTAGAGCGAAATTTCGCAGGTTTAGTACATATTGTATGCGTAAAGTGTGTAGTGAAAATCACCAAGATCGGATCAACATAACATATAGCTCCCATATAATCGATAGTTTCGATAAATGGGTTTTGGGCTATAAATGTTGCAAATAGAAAGCTAGAAACGTAAAATTTTGCACGTTTGGTACTTATTATATATGTGATGTGTGTAGTGAAAATCATACAGATCGGACTTACATAACATATAGCTCCCATATTACCGATTGCTCCGATAAATGTGGTTTGGCTATGTATTTCTAAATTAACAGTTTTGGAGAGTTTGTAAGTAACTGTAAGTAAGGATCGGACACTTAGAAAAGTTGTGCGTATTCATGAAAGGTATGAAGCCTTCGGCACAGCCGAAGACAGCCCTTTCCTTACTTGTTTTTTTTTGTCTCCTTTTCCTCAAGTCTTATAAATAAAAATGAATGTGTGTCTGCGTGTCTGTGTGTCTGTGTGTCTGTGTGTCTGTGTGTCTGTGTGTCTGTGTGTCCTTTATGGGCGTCCAAAGTACTCAACCGATTTTTATGAAATTTTCACAGTATATTCTTGGGATCATGGGTTAAAGCATAGGCTATATTAATTTTTCGAAAAGTGGGCGGTGCCACGCCCCCAGGCTATATAAAACTACAACTCTTCATAACTCTGAACATATTTGGTCTAAATTAATGAATTTTGGATATGTGTGTCCTTTGGTCAAGATTTATGTAATTTTGGAAAAGTGGGCGGTGCCACGCCCACATTTTTTGTGTTTTGTTTGTACTTCAATAATGTCCAAAGTTTATGGTCGATCTCTTTTAAACTTTCAAGATTGGTTCAGAAGATTGTTGTGTACGATTTAGGCTATATCAATTTTTGGAAAAGTAGGCGGTGCCACGCCCCCCGGCTATATAAAATTTAAATTCTTCATAGCTCTGAACATATTTGGTCTAAATTAATGATTTCTGGATATGTGTGTCCTTTAGTCAAGATTTATGTAATTTTGGAAAAGTGGGCGGTGCCACGCCCACATTTTTTGTGTTTTGTTTGTACTTCAATAATGTCCAAAGTTTATGGTCGATCTCTTTTAAACTTTCAAGACTGGTTAAGAAAATTGTTGTGTACGATTTAGGCTATATCAATTTTTGGAAAAGTAGGCGGTGCCACGCCCCCAGGCTATATAAAATGTAAATTCTTCATAGCTCTCAACATATTTGGTCTAAATTAATGATTTCTGGATATGTGTGTCCTTTGGTCAAGATTTATGTAATTTTGGAAAAGTGGGCGGTGCCACGCCCACATTTTTTGTGTTTTGTTTGTACTTCAATAATGTCCAAAGTTTATGGTCGATCTCTTTTAAACTTTCAAGATTGGTTCAGAAGATTGTTGTGTACGATTTAGGCTATATCAATTTTTGGAAAAGTAGGCGGTGCCACGCCCCCAGGCTATATAAAATTTAAATTCTTCATAGCTCTGAACATATTTGGTCTAAATTAATGATTTCTGGATATGTGTGTCCTGTAGTCAAGATTTGTGTAATTTTGGAAAAGTGGGCGGTGACACGCCCACATTTTTTGTGTTTTGTTTGTACTTCAATAATGTCCAAAGTTTATGGTCGATCTCTTTTAAACTTTCAAGATTGGTTAAGAAAATTGTTGTGTACGATTTAGGCTATATCAATTTTTGGAAAATTAGGCGGTGCCACGCCCCCAGGCTATATAAAATTTAAATTCTTCATAGCTCTGAACATATTTGGTCTAAATTAATGATTTCTGGATATGTGTGTCCTTTGGTCAAGATTTATGTAATTTTGGAAAAGTGGGCGGTGCCACGCCCACATTTTTTGTGTTTTGTCTGTACTTCAATAATGTCCAAAGTCTATGGTCGATCTCTTTTAAACTTTCAAGATTGGTTAAGAAAATTGTTTTGTACGATTCAGGCTATATCAATTTTTGGAAAAGTAGCCAGTGCCACGCTCCCAGGCTATATAAAATTTAAATTCTTCATAACTCTGAACATATTTGGTCTAAATTAAAGATTTTTGGATATGTGTGTCCTTTGGTCAAGATTTATGTAATTTTGGAAAAGTGGGCGGTGCCACGCCCACGTTTTTTGTGTTTTGTTTGTACTTTAATAATGTCCAAAGTTTATGGTCGATCTCTTTTAAACATTCCAGATTGGTTAAGAAAATTGTTGTTGAAAGAGTTTTAAAATGGAGTAATTTTAAGTCCTTTTGGGATTCGGATTGAGAAAGGGATAGGTATATGGATGACAATTAAAAAGCAATATGAAAAGACAAAAGCATATGAAGAGGATGGACGGAGAGAAAGATGTGGAGCTGAAATTAGGAGGGCGACTCACATATTTTAAATGCAAACTGGTTAATGTTTGGGCAGGACAACGTCTGCCGGGTCTGCTAGTAATACATAAATTTAACACACTCTGCACTTTTTTCTTTCCGCTCTTCGGGAGAAGGCGGTCCTGCTCTCGTTAGATTACGACTGCAATTGTAAGAAGCTCCACAACGATTAGATCACGAACCAGCAAGTAGAATGGCACCCAGAAAGCTTCTTAGTTTCGCTAAGAAGGCGGAATCATTATTTAATTTGTATCTTGTTTCTTGATGGGGTTCCGATAAAAGGAGTACTATAAATATTTTCAGTCCATGCGAGAGCTTGACAGTCCGGCTAGCGCAATTTAACCTTTTCGTTCTTTATTTCTCGTGATTTCCTTGCTGTTCCTTCATTTTATTTATTTTCCTTTCATTTATTTCCTGTCTTTTCTTCATTTCTTCTTCTCTCCTTTCCTTTACTTTTCTTTTATTATCTATTCTTTACTTTTCTTTAGCCCACATTAATATATGTAGCTTACGCTAACCCCATCACTGCGTCCATTGTGAAACAAATTTTCAAACTCCTATTTATATTTTGGAACAAAGCATTTTGAATATTTTTCTCTTCAAAATTATAAACTCTCACCTAAAATACCTTAAAATATTCATCAGGGACAATGTTCACTGACAACTGTCACAGTGGTTGTATACAAAATAGATTGCTGTCATGTTTCTTTTAAGGTTACTTCTGTTACTTACTCGTTGTTTTGGTCTTAGATCACCACCAAATAGTACATAACACCCCTGTAGGAATAGTTCATATAAAATAAAGTGCTACGGGAAAACATTTTTTTACTTAGTAAAGCTGCCAACACAGTTTTGATGGGCAGTGCGAAATCGATTGAGGGCCACACCCACTTTTTAAACATTTCGAATCATCATATATACATATGTATTTACTCCAGCTAAGTCAGAATTTCTCCCAAGGTTCGAAATATCTTCGTATTCATACCCAGAAAAAAGTTATTAGAGTGTAAATAGGAACGAAAAAAATTTTGGTTTGTTCTAAAATTTTCGCTCAAACATAATGCGCTACATTCTTTAAACTAAAAAAATTTCTGTTGGGTGTTTTCATATATGTATATGTCTGCAGGCATAGACACATGTGTGGATGTGCTTACTTTGGTTTATTGGTGTATGTCGTCATGGACGCCTAGAGAATTACCAAAGTGCCAAATGACAGAGTCCAGAGCATATGCTCTGTCAAAGATCTGCAACAGTCGACAGCAGTAGGAGGGGCAAGCAAGATGTGCTCTGTATGTGATGTAAGCGCTAGTGTGGGTGTATGGAAATATTTTTAAAGGTGAGCATGTAGCACTTGCTATTTAGTTGCAAGGCAGAACCGGAAAAAGTGAAAACTGTCATTCATGTAGTTGGAAAAAGCGACAGTTACAACAGCCATTACAGCACAGTCGACAACCATAGTCAGCATATCTACTCCCAAATGGGATTGCGGAAATCATTTGCATATCATGCATGTATGCTGTATTCGGCTGAACCCACATCAAAGCCCATTTTCAGGTTATACATGTGAGCATTTACAAGGGTTTCCAGTGCAGATATCTTGCCCTTTTTTGAGTCTCGAATATGCAGGGAAGATGTGAAATAAGCCGAATCATACAAAATTTAGTTAGAAAACTTAACAACGGAACAAAATTTAGTTAGAAAACTAACGAACGGCAGAATCGTGAGCAGTGTCCAGCAAAGATATATTGCTCGAAACATAAGCTCTCCGGGTATTATAGTAATTCCCCAGATGATATATTTTTCTTTTTATTGCTTTAATTCTCCTTGATGGCAGTAGAATTTCAAACCGTATTACGATTTATAGGCATGAGCCACTTATACATACATAGGGTTATAGGTAGGGCAAAACAACGTCTGTCGGGTCTGCTAGTATATAATAAAAAAAAAAAAACTTAAACGTTTGGTTTCTTTATAAGTTCTTACTGAACTTGTTTTTATAACGTTTGAGGGTTAAAAAATTTGTTCATTCAAGAAAGGGCGGCACATATTTAGATATCTAGCAGAAGTTGTACAGTTGTAGTTTTATATTGTTTCAAAATAAACACAACTATTCACTTTCAATTTTTGCGGCTTGAAAAATTAAGCTTTTTATAGCTTAACCATATTTGTTAATCTATTTGATCTGTAGATTGGTAAATATTTATCTCAATTCCACTTTGTCGTTAGAAACAGCTGTTAGGTGTTATGACGTAGATCTTGTTAAATATTAATTGTTTATACTTCTGTTGATTACTTCAGACAGCTGACAAATAAGGAAAGGAAAGGAAAGGAAAGGAAAGGAAAGGAAAGGAAAGGAAAGGAAAGGAAAGGAAAGGAAAGGAAAGGAAAGGAAAGGAAAGGAAAGGAAAGGAAAGGATAGGAAAGGAAAGGAAAGGAAAGGAAAGGAAAGGAAAGGAAAGGAAAGGAAAGGAAAGGAAAGGAAAAGAAATAAAGGGAAAAGCGAGGAGATAATGCCCTTAAAATGTAAATTTAAGTTTAAGCTTTAAGTAAACTTTTAAAATTTATTTATTATTTCTTTAAAGGTATTACCTACATACATAATTTAAATAATAGAGGAAATGAGAGAAATCAAAATTTTTCAGTTAAATTATAATCACAATCATCCAGGCGCGTAGCCAGAAAAAAATTTCGGGGGGGGTTTTGGCCAAAGTCTCAGTAAATACGAATTACCTCTAAATACATACATATTTATATTTTTACATATTACATATTTATACTTTTATTTATTTGAAATTTTTCTCTTTCTACACGGCTAAAAATTTGAGCCTAACTTTTAAACCATTCATTGGTTTACACAATTTTTAAACTTTTTGGTAATAATTTCCAATTCTTTCAATTTCCTACAAAAATTCTCAATTTTTGAAAACTTTACTAGGTAAACAGCGAATATGTGTACTTTTCGCACAAAATTCATGGGTGCGCGGTATCTCACTAGGTAGAGCATTGCGCACTGATTTGGGGCACGTCGGTTCGAGTCCTAACATTTAAAAAAAAATAAAAAATTGTTAACATTTTCGGTTTAGTTTACGGCGTCAATTTAGTTCTAAACCAAATTTGGTATGTCTGCGTTCAAAAGGTTTTTTTGGAATTTCAAGTAAAATTAACTGTTACTAATTTAATTATTTTTGTATGAAAGTATGTGTAAAAACAAAAAAAAATACTGCAACTCAAAGTTAAGAACTTTGTGGAAAATTCATGAAAATTCAAGAAAACTCGAAAAATTTTCATCAAAATTTCTAACTTTTTAGTAAAATTTTAGGATTTTTTTCGCGTATGCAGTTTTGTAGTTCGTTCAATTGTAGTGAACAAAGATACCAATCTTAAGCTGCTAGAAGATTTACTCGATTTTAGCAATTTTAAAAATTTTTACTAAAAAGTTAGAAATTTTGATGAGAGTTTTGCGAGGTTTCTTGAATTTTCATGAATTTTCCACAAAGTTCTTAACAAACCACACTTTGAACGCAGACATACTGGTCTAGGTCTATATGCAGCCCCAAAAAGTTTTAAATCTAGGCTAAAACTTTTAGCCGTGTACAAAATAATATTTATTTTTCTTGTTTGTTTTGAAATTTTGTTTAGGATTTCTTCAGGAGTTACCTCAAAAGTAGAGTGGATGTTAAGTAGAGCCAGCATCTCCTGGCGAAGTTTTTAACCTTCGAAGGGAAGAGAAGGACCGTTCGCTAGGAGCAACGGAAACTGGGAGCGTTGCAGCAATTTTTATATATCGATATATCGATATACCATAGGGAAAAAAGACACGGAACAATTATTTAATGCATCATGAACGTGCTCGGTCGCTCCTCCTTTGGGATTGGAAAATATTTTTCTTTTTCAGGGCTTTAGGCTGTTCAAAAGAAATCCAAAAACTCTATATAAAATGACACCTATGAAATGCTTAAGAAAAATTTCTTGTGTCAGAATCTCTTCTACTTTTCTACTGCTAATTTCTTGAAAATGTTTACAAAAACGAGACCTGCGAAACTCTGGCTTTGGCAAGAAATAAATAGTTGTCGCTTTAGAAAAACTGAAGCTTCGGAAAAACAAAAAAAAAAATATAGCAAAATAACATTGAAATTCATAAAAAAAGGCGGGTTATTTGCAATTATTCAACATGCAAAACGGAACGTCAAAACTTCTTGGCCATTCATGACAATTTCATGGTCAAGAAATAATTGCAAATATTTCATGAGCATTTTCTTTTCAAAAGCATACCGGGCTTTTACTTATAAACTTTTTCAATCCTTTTTTGCCAAATTAGCGTCACTTTTTATTATCACCCGACAAGTATAAGTACAATTTAATTGTCACTTTCTCTGGTAATTCAATAACACTGCATTGTGTACTGCTTGGGAATTTTTGGTATTTCTTTTTAACTTCTTGGTCATTTTTTTGGTTAAGCTTATGGCAACCGTGACTACAATAACGAGAGGCACTCATTCTTACGATTTTTGCCTGCTGTATTAATAACTCGAAAAGCAGTTAATATGAATTTCAACAGACTTGAGTTCGAATCACTCTTGCTATTGTTAACATGCTATGTAGATGAAATGCTAAGTTGATCTTATGCAGAGCAAGTCTGATAATTTTGCGCGAGTTTCTTAATGAGTGAACCGTTTCAGGAATTTAGTTGTGACCTCTCAGACTTGCTCTGATAATTGATTAGCAACTACCAATATCTTCTCTAAGTATTATTTAATTTTATTCTTTCGTGTTTTTATTTTGCAATTAATGCTAATTTCTTAACAGGGGTTTTAAAAGTGAATAGAGTAATTATTATAGTACAGACATATATTTTTTAATTTTCGGAAATTTCGGGGGGGGTTTGAACCCCCGAAACCCCCCCCTGAATACGCGCCTGCAATCATCACATTAATCTGATATCAAGTATCACCGCAATAAAAATAACCTTAAGTTACTTGAAACTCGAATGGAAAGGAAAATAATGGATATTGGAAGAGGTAAGGAGGAAGGTAGAGGACGTGTTAAAGGGGAAAATGAAGAGCGAGACGTTGAGTATCGAGGAAGATTGATCCGCATGCAACGGTGTCTCCGATTGGGGCAGCGAAGAAACGGCTGACGATATACATATGCTGGGCGGCTACATCAGGTAATTTAAAAGAAATTTTGTGTTTGGTTTATCAACTAAGATAAGGCGATTTAAGTAAAATATTTCTCATTTCTAATAATGAGGGCCTTAATTATTTTAAATCATCTGACTCAAATGAATCAGTACGCAATTTCTTCTGGAACGAAATTTGTTCAATTCTTTGCTTAGGCAATTTCAAGCTAAAATAGATTTGCCTTCATCTCATAATTACAAAATTTTACCAAAGTATAAAGCTTCATGTTCAAAAAAGGTATATACATAAATATTTCGCTGGAAAAAGCTCAAACGTGAAATAGCGCTCTGCTAAAAATGCATT
This sequence comes from Sphenella marginata, assembly GCA_951509765.1. NCBI lineage: Eukaryota > Metazoa > Arthropoda > Insecta > Diptera > Tephritidae > Sphenella > Sphenella marginata. Next base: position 10,411,081 of record OX608081.1, on the reverse strand, counting down.
CCATCAAAGAGGAATGATTGTGGTCAATATGTTAACGAAGCGGATATGAGAGGGCTACAATTGTAATAAAGTAGTATAAAGAGTTTTGTATTTATTTGCTGCACTTTGATGTTACTGGGGGGTGGCATTTTTACATTTTACATCCTTAAACAAATACACGCACCAACCGACCTAGGTAGGTATGCATACGCAACAGGAGAGGGGTATTTAACGGCGAATTTAACATATGTTCAAACATCTCGTACAATACACATACACACATGTGTATGTATGTATGTAAATACAAATGTACGCAAACATGCTGAAAGCTTGAGTGCACCACACGCAATACACCACCCGGAGCATGGACCAAGTATATGTACAAAACTGGTCGATACTTCAAAAGCGGTGTATTCTTTCATTTTCTATGTGCCTTCACATGTATAGGAGCTGTAAGGAAGCGTACCCGCAGATGCACTCACGCATACCTAGGTAAGTACGCTGAGAAAAGTGACCAAATGATCATGTTTGAGCAAATGTTGGGTGACGGTGTTTCAAAAGCGGAAAAATTTTACCAAATTATTTACCCTACACAACCTATTTGTAATCAGTTTATGAAACAGCTAGGTCCTGGCCGTTGTCTAAATAGCGAGCGTTGGCAGTAGAGCGACGATTGTGTCGTACACTTTGCTCTGTTGTTCAGAGGACCTATCGCATTGGAAGATGGTGTGGTATAAGTCGTTTAAGTGTCGACGGTTGAGGCAGTTTGCCTGTCTCCATTTTGCCTATTATCCGTTCATATTAACGAAACAAATCTTACTCAATAAAAATTTAGGCTGCTTGTAGTGAAACTATAGCATGCGAGGTGGATGCCTCGGATTTCTTATACATAGGTTTGGGCCGCCTATTCCTGTCAAATTAGACTTATCGACACACATTTATATTTACGTTTTGATCCCCAGTCGTTGTGTTGCTGATGTTGTTGTGTTAAATATGAAAGTTGCCCTACCTAGTCGTCACCTATCTTACCTGGTTAGTATCGTTGGGATAGGTAAAAGTTTAACCAATTACAATATCCAGAACGAATTTTTACCAGCTCTAGTGTGCATAGGCAGTTTACACTTCTTCTTTGGCAACAACGGGGGCTTGTGTCTGAATGACAGCAATCACCGGAAGCGAGCGGACAAAGGAGTTTATCGACTGTGTGTGGTTGAGGCTGAAGGCCTGCCTGTGCACCTTCGGATCAAACTGCAGGGAAATATGGTGCACGATTTTATCATAGTGCTTATGAAGATGTGTCCTTATTCTCGTGGGAGGCAGATTTTCGTGGGGATGTTGCGGCTTACTGCCCTTTCCTTTTAACTAAATATGACGATGAGTATCCTAAAAAAGTATGCACCCTGTTATAAAACAAAAGTAAGAAAAGTGCTGTCTTCGGGTGGACCGAAAACCTTATACCTTTAATGAATTCTCTTACGATGGTCGATGTCTGACTTTTATATAAAACTAGCCCTAACCCGCGACTCAGCTCATTTAAAAACCCTATAAACCAAATCAGTAGAAACCTCGTTTAACCATTCTTTTATACACTGGTAAACAATTTTAAAATGTGGTGCAGTATCTACCTACCTAAGTCGCCAGTGTAAGTTAGTCAACTGTGCGATCATAATTGAACGATGCTTTTTGCATATCGCGATTCAAACCTATGTGTTCCAAATTTCGACTCAGTCATACTGCTTTGTGCCTGTGTCCAATGGCTAAGAGTCTTCTATAAAGTTGTTCTTAAGAAGACGTTATTTTGCCCAAACACTTACTTAACCGTATCATTAAAATTTGATTTCAGCCTATCATTTTGGTCAATATTAAAAAAAGGGTCTCCCATGTGACCAAAAACCATTCTTCATTAAAGCCCCCACTACTACCTTTCATTTAATACATATATTTTACAAAGCCCTTCTAGGTCCATACATGGTCCACATTTTGTTAATATTTCGAAAACGGAGTCTGACATGGGACCAATAATCATTTCATATAAACAGCCCTATTTCCACACCTGGTCCACATTTTGGTCAATAACTCGGAAGCGACGGTGAAAAATTGTAATCACTGAAAAGATTATCTGCAATGTAGAGACAGGTTGCTAGAATTTTACTATAAGCGGAAAGTATGAGTATTAGATGTTTCTAGCTATTAAATTCAAAATATGTATGGAGCCTCAATCGGGTTTATCTATATCTTACACTGTTCCAATATTTACTGAAAAACTGATTTGAAAATAGTGCCTTTTTTGAATTTTCAGCTCCACAAGAATCGGTGAAATTTTTGAAGACACGGACTTTATCAAGAATTAGTCACTTTTGGAAACGGTGAATTATTTGTAGCGAGTAAGTGTTTGAGATCGTGGTATATTTTCAGGTCGCAATTACGCTGAACTGAGAATATCCAACAAATGGTTAATAAAATATAAAATAATTGTCATACAACAAATTTTCCAATATTTCTTAAAACTGCAGAACTAGTTTGCACAGATGGACATAGCCAAATTGAGACTTAAGTCAGCTTACCGAGCATTTCAACTACATGAAAGTTATACAAAGTGATGCCCTTGGTGCAACCAAATCAACTGCGATGCAAATGCACTGATGCATTCATTTAAGTATTTGCTGTTTTTGTAGCACGGTTGACCAATAAATGTTGTTGTAACATTGTTTTTATGCGCTTTGAAGCGGTCACTATGACAGGCCATTTACTCGTTCATTCGCTCGTTTGGTATACGCTCTGCTGAGTATTTTGATTTTTTACGTGCTTTATGCAAATGGATATAGCAAATTGCATGCGGCCATATCATACAACGAAATTGTAAATGCTCTGGTTTGGGGGCTGTTTCAATCCAATGCGTGGTATGTATGTATTTTGTAGTTAGGTTTAATTGCAAAAAGGATTAAAGCACGCATACAACGTGGATAGGCCAAATCACAACAAATACTCGTGTACTCGTACGTACTTTTTAGTCATGGTCTGTACTTCTAACTGACCAGCTACATATGTATATGTAAACCTATTCTTACAGGGTGCAGTGATGGGGCGTGCGCCCCTGTTTGAAATAACAATAATGTCAGACATAATTTGACTGTTAATATTATTTGTTTTTTTTTTTTTTCTAGTAAAGATTAGTTAGTGCGTGCATGGTTCCTGTTGGGCTGGCTAGAAACACCAATAGATGGTAAAGAATTCTTCACTTAATTCGTGCACTTTTGTTTCCACCAGTGTGTCCAGATAAAAATATCGTCTAAGGTAGTCAATAGGTTTTAATAAGGTAAAGCTGTTCGAAGTCTGCCTAAAGCTCGAACTCCTTAAATTTTAGATCTTCTTCGGTATTCGCTGTTGCCTTTGTTATTTTTGTAATATTTTTTTTTTTTTTTTGTTAGAATCCCCCAAATATATAACAATAATAATAAGAAGCCCAACGGAATTACCTACCATCCCACCCAACCGACACTACGAGGGGCGCATCCGCATTATGGCAATGCTATTGATGTGGGTAGTCCAACCTATGTGTCATTTTCGTTAGATCCTTGTAGATTGATAGTCATTAGTCGAAAGACCTGGGACCCAAAAATTATCACCGTTCTTGTGTCGAGTTGAGAATATGTATCACTTTAGCAATCCGACACTCCTCATTCTTGGATCGTTTCTACTTCACTTCCAATTGTAGCTGCCAATAGCGAGAGTAAGTAATTGGGAAGGTTTCTTCTGCTTTTCGGCTAGATTTGTAGGAATCAAGTCGACTGTTAGCGCCATCTACTATCCTCTAGCAATACATTTAACTCTTTTTGGACAACAAATATCTTTTGCTATGAGATATAGGGACCAACCGTAGCCAGAACCTTCTAACACTAACATTTCGCCCCCTCCTGTGCTTTTTATGGTTACGAGCTCACGCATACATATGTACATACAAGCCTATTACAATTGCAATAGCACACATATTTACTAAAATGTGTGTATGTGTGTTTGTATATAGAGTAGATATTGTATTACGAGCATTTGTAAATGGCCTGATGGTTTTGCATTTGCACTTTGCATTCGTCTATGAAGCATTGTGCTATTTTGCTTTCCATTTCGCTGCATTGAATTGGTGGGCAGCAGTAAGCTAACCAAATGCGGCAAAGATTTACGAGTTGTAAATAATCTAATTTTGCATTGTATGCCTAGACCCAGCAAGGATTGCAATTTTCAAGCCCTCTAACAACAATTACAACAACGACAATCATTGAACGACGTAACATCTGACATGCAACAAGCTGACTGTTGGCTGATATTAGCTCTGGAGCGCGTCAGACTATTTGGTTCTTGTTATACATACTATAATTTGTGTTTGTTGTAGTTGTCATAGTTGTTGTAATTGCATCTGTGATGTCGTATGTGGTTTGTAATTTACGCTTTTTAATTTTTGTTGTTACTGAACAATTTTACCATTGAAAGATTTTACAGCGTTACTCGATTTCATATCTTAGTTAGTTTAATGTGTAAAAGTTTACTACGTGTAAGAGATTAATGACAGAATACCACCACCATGGACCACTTCTCCATTGACAGAACAAAATCAGGAAAGTGTATAAACTGCAAAACACTCAAGCGCTCATTGGCATTACCACCGAAATAATGCGAAGCCCACCCGAAAGTCAATAGTTTCAAACTCAACAAGCCAGTGTACTAAATCCATGCGGTCCTTGAAAAATTTGAGATGTTTTAGTCAAATACCTAAATGCTTACTTCAACTTGTCTAAAGACACTTTTGTCATTCCCCAAAAAATGGAAGCAGGCTTAGGTGGGCCCGACAATCAAAATTCTGAAAAACTAGCTAAAACAGGGAAGTAGTATCGAACAATAACTATATATGAAGATTTTCGAGTTAGTTGTACTCCCTTACGGCGGTCTTAACCAAAGGAGACCAAAGAAGAGGACAGTATTATGCACGCTTAACCTGTCAAACTCCTTTAACAAAGTGATTCACCCGCAGCTAATAACAGATTTAAAGGATTATTGTCTCTGTGTGTTAGTTCCCTACCTTTTGAGTAACACCAATTACACTCTGGTTCAACCCTTTCTCAAGAACAATACTACACTGCAAGTCTTTAAGATAATTCAAATTTACACCACAATGCGCTTTTCGTAATTTTTCTACAAACTAATATTTTTACTAAAAAATAGCACAATTCATTCAGTGTCGATAACCCACATATCTTAAAACCACCAGCACGTTTTCTTCGTCATTCCATCACGCCTACCAAACTATTATTATCATAACGAGGCATTTCATTTACCGGACATACAAACACTCACAAGCCATATTTAGAGGCATCGACTATCAGCAAGCTTCAGGAAACAAACTACCGCAGGACATGCTATCCGCGAGCGTAAGTGTAATATTTGATTAGCACCTGCAGCCTGAATAAAATAATATGGACATACGGTTCCTTTGCCAACTAAAGTTTGATGTGTAAGCATGTGTGTATGTATGTATGTATCTATATACTCGTAAGCTCGAATGTACATAAAGAAATGCATGTGAGTCTCGTTGATGTTTTCCTGTTTTCCTAATAAAGTTATTACAAAATTGAGTGCCCCCTAGTTGTAGCATGGCGATGGCTAGTTTGTTGCACGTCAATGTGCTCTGCATTTTTTTTTTTTTTTTTTTTTTTTAATGTACATATACATACATTTTGTTAGCTCTGTGCGATGTTTAGAGATTTAGAAAACCGGTTCAGTCTCTTGTAGCCAGTTCAATGTCAGTGACTCTATATTCATTTTTTAAACGTTTTCGTTTTGGTGATTTTGCCATCATCATTCCAGCCATCGATTCATCAGAGAGGACCACAATTTTTCTGGAGACCAAGGAGATGCGCACCGGTTATATATTTGATGACAGCAAATTCCTCGGAAATGATTAAACAATTTAATTTAAATTTAAATTTTTTTTAGTCTGCATATGTCGAGCCATAACCACTAAAATAATAAGACATATGTAATTCTAGATTTTTAATTTTTGCATCAGCTCCTCCAATTTGAAGCCCAACATAAAGCCCTTATGTCTCTGAACGTCTATACCTATTTAGTATAAAATTGAAACTTTGGCAGCTTTCGGGAGGATCGTTCTCATGAAAATGGTTTAAAATTCAAACCAAAAGAGCCTTAACAATTCAAAAACCAAAAAAAAAAACTTTATATAACTGTACGAAGTCTTGAAGCGACGTTTCCTGTATCAGATTCGACTGCTCTATCCACTCAGCTGTGAGGCATACAATAAATGTTATTAGCCTTGGAAAAATATAGAGATACTAAATGGACTCGTGAGCGCCTTTCGCAAAGAATTTCACCACTACCCTCAGCGACATCTACAACCCAGTAGATAAAGTCTCTGATTCACAATGGCGTTGCAGTACAAATTGATTATTTTCTGCATTCACAATGGTTTATTTAAACAAATTAATTTTAATAAAATACGCTTAAACAAAAGCACACCTTTAAAACGATACCTTATTTATTAATACTGGTTCGAAATGAGAGCAGAAAATTAGGAGCAAACACCAAAAGACCTTACAGAAATAGTATATATGATGATGATGATGATGAAATGTACCAGGCTTTAGGTTTTGAACTTAACTTAAAGAAAATATCTAAAAGCTACTATGGTTATTTTAAAAGTTAAAAAAATTCAAAAAAACTCGCTAAAACCCACTAATGGTGGAAAAATCACAGTAAAATTTTGAGCGGTGTATTTGAATATGTTGCTCATACGCAGTGGTGGTCGCCTGATCTGAAAATACCATGAGCAAATACACTCTGTTGTTGTGATAACTAAAAAAACGGTACCGTAGCTTTACTCGCTTTTACTCGTAATTTTATCTAGACATTTCAATTGGTATCACGCAGACGGAAATCTCTTCTCTAATTACCCCATAGCGGTCGTCTATATACATATTTTGTTATAATTACGATATATTTACTTTTAGTTAGGTATATAAATGTTTAGACTTCACTTCAGCTTCCACGCAGGCCTCTAATAATAGAGTCAATCGAATTTAGTTCACTATAAATGTCAGTTTCGTTGTGCATCCGTCTAGCATCCCAAGCACTCAGTCGCGTTTTTGTAGCAGCCGCAAGGGTTGGCAAGCGTGTAAAAAGAGACTAATGAAACAACCATCTCTCATATTTATAAAATTTACCTTTGCCACAAATATGTTTGCACTCAGTTATTTTTCGCGTTTGGTATGCAAATATTGATATGAGTCTCTTTTTTTCATACATTTCATATTTCACATAGTCGACAACCGCATCGACACCCATCAAACATCCTCTACCGGTTATCCTGATCTCAGCATTTTCCTCTCAACATTTCACTGTGGTTTAAACCTAACCAAATTATGTGCGGACGTTGTGATTCAGTGGGCGTTTCTTGCAGCTGAAAATAAACACCTGCTTGGCCTGCATGTGAAGGAAAACAAAAATAGCTGACTTCAACATTGCATGTTGGACTTCCGGACTTATTAAAATTCTGGCCAAATATGCATACTACTCAAATAACAAGAGATTTTGCAAAATGTACAAGGCAAATTAAAAGTATTTTATTGACAGTTGCTAGCTCATTATAGGGACCGATTTGACTAATTCCTCGATCCACATTTTGCAATGTCTTATATTGGAATCAGTTCTACGTACGAAGACGATTCATTCTTTTCCGAACAATTACTCTCTTTCAGTCTAGCGCTGCACGATTTGGTACGTTTCAGCTCACAAAGTTGTCATCCCCTGATCAGCTTCGTATAATTTGTTCAATATATTCACTATTACGAAGCAGTATTTATTATATTTCTGCTCTTAATTTGGTCAATATGGCGCAAGTCACAATCAATGCAAACAAATTTCATTATTTTGTGGCTCTGTGCTGCGGAAATTGCCATATGAATACACATGCATAGCTATTAAGGCGCCTCACGCTCCATACAAAAAAAAATGGATACCCTGTTTCCATCGGAAATATAACTTCAATGTATTCTAAGACCATATTTCGCAAAAATATTAAGATTTACCGGAGCTAAACCGCATTAAAAAAATGCTAAAAAAATACTTTTTTTGTATAAAAGGAGTATGAAACAATATTTTTTAATAAAAAGCACCCAAAATTCATCATCAATTAGCTGGAGTACAAAAGGTCAGCAAAAAAAAGTTTGAAATTTGTATACATAAAAAAGCATATTTTTAGCGTTTTTTTTTTAACGCGGTTTAGCTCCAGTAAATCTTAATATTTTTTCGAAATATTTTTGGGGAGTCCTTAGAAATGAGTGAATTTTGAAATTGCTGTGGAAACAGTGCAACCTTTTTTGGCGAGGCACCTTAATACCTATTTATTCGCTAGTAGGTATTTTTATATATTTCCTTTCAACAGTACTCGTACATATTATAACAAGGAACTCAGAAATAACTAGGCCAAATATGTGCTTGCAATCATATATACATATGTACTATATCTACATAGTATAAAGTACAATAGCAAGTTAAATAGACTATAAAGCTTTTGTAGCATGATTCATTTTGATTCATGTTTCTTGTCAATAAATCAGTTGAGGAAATGAAACCAATCGAAAGGAGGTGTGCAAGACTACAAAAAACAACAGACAACTGACATAATTTCATTAAAATTATACAAGAAGCAGGAAGATGGCAACTAAGAATGGCGAGCCAGAAACCTACATCCACATATATGTATGTATATATACTTGTACATATGTATTTATATCTCTGTCTTTTAGCAATAAACGCTCAAGTCATAATTTTCAGTTCGAATCAGACGTACATATATTTTAATAGTACGCGTTGTCAAGTAAGCCTGTGTCGTGATGAAAATTTCCAGTAAAAATTTATTATTCCAAACCTTCTGTGAATTAATTTTCCGCACTCGTATAACAATAGGACCTAAATGTGTCTTTGGGTATTATCTTAAATGAAAGGTATTTTCCGTCGTATGTATGTATGTATATCAATCAAAAAATAATACCGCTTTGAAAATTTGTAATATGATAAATTTGAAGCTCATCTAATTAAGTATTGCCACTAAACAGTTTTTACTGAGTTGCCACCTATTTGTAAATTCTAAAAATTTAGTAAAATAAACCAAAACGAAAAGTACTTTAAGCCGTATTTGATCAAGAATATTTCGATATAGTTACCCATCCTGTCCAACCTTCCTTAACTCGAGCTAAGCGCTGATTCCAAGAAACCAAATATATGTATACACACTGAAATATCAACATGTGCATATATTGTAATGAATGTAGTAAATAATTAGGAAATGTGGGAGTTGCGGGTTGACCCCGAAATCGATTAAAAGTGGTAGAACAATAGAGAAACCACAGCAAAATAACGGACACAATCAACTCACAAGTAGGGAAGATCAAATTTTCATGCAATTTTTCTCATGCAATACATATATTTTAGGAGTAAAAAGTGAGGGCGCTGGCCCACTGTTGGCTACGCCCCTGAACACTCCGTGACGAAATGTGTCTTTTTATATGGATGTATACTTGTAGCTCTTTTGTTATTTTTGTGTACATTTACTCACTATGAAATGTTGTTGTAGTACGTTATATGTATACTTCTTGTTGTTGTTATGTTTCTGGTAATTAAAACACAATTCAGTTGTTTGGCTGTCGATCAAGAACCGAACTGTTCATGCAACGGCGTGTGGCATTAACAACATTTGCGGTTATTCATATACATACATATCTTCATATGGAGTTAAGTATGAAGCAACATGCGATTTCGTATGTTTACGTTTACGTGTTGCTGCCACACATTAAGTGTATGTACATATGTCTATACATATAGAGTACACAATTGCGAAAGAAAATAGCATTTCCACGATGGAACATAATATGAGTACAACAACAATACAACATGCAACACAACAGCAGCATCAGCATCAGCATCAGGTGTGGCATGAATGTTGCCGCTTTATGTTACACATGCAACAATATGATTGGCTTTGTTCATTGAAGGTGCAGTGTAGATATGTTGTTGGTACAGCTACAACACACGCAATTCACTTGTACGAGTACCAATGCGCGTGCAACAACTGGTCAAACTATGAATGTATGTAGTTGGTGATGTTATTGCTGACAGTGCTACAATAGGTGGGTATGCGGGTGACGTTTAATAGTAACAGTCGATTGTAGCACGTGTCTTTTGTTTCTTTCTTTTGTGCGCAAAACATTATTTCAACGAAGTCTTCGAACATATTTGTTTTATAGCAGCACCGCGGGTACTTTGGCGTAACAATGTAAAGATATGTATGTATGTATGTATGCATTTGTTTCACGGTTTATATATACTAAACAAGTTAAAGATATTGCTGTGGCAGCATTTGGACCACATCAACATCATATAAAGTGCTGATACGTAGCAGTAATGCGTGAGTATCAGTACGGACTCGCTTGGTAAATCGAATTTAAATTGTTATTTTTCGGCATGTTCTTCATAATAATCACTACTATAAGGGCCAACAAGAAAAGTTTTTAGAAAAAAAATTACTATTTTTACTTGTTTTATAATTTAATTAATTATTTAAATTTGAAAAATACAAAGCGTAAATAAAGCACCAAGGTAGTATCAGCAGCCTTTTTAACCTTTGGGCCTAGTTTTGTTGCTTAGGCATTGAGTATTAACTTTTTGGTTTTCAGCAAAAGGACGGTTATGAGCTAGGTACCCTATATATGTATAGACATAATAATTCAGGGAGAGTGGAACAATATTCGAATAACATATATACTAAATAACATACGTTGCAATAATTAACTGTGTAAAAGGTAAAAAATAAGTTAGGGAGTCAGAGTTGTGGTGTAAGCAAATATTATATACTCAGTTGATAGCTTTATCAAAACATTTGAAGCTATTTTTCTTTATAAAACCCATCACTCTATTAAATTTGTTAAGTCAGTGCTGAAGTGTTTAAGAAACTATTAGCTGAATGTATGAAATTTTCTTTCACATAGGGCTTTTTTGAAACTTGCTTTTTTTTATAACAAAATGTTGCTTAAGGCAAAGCTTTCTGCAAAAAAATTCAGATTCAAATTCATTACTCAATCAATTTCCTTATATACATACATATGTATATACCGTTTACGACCTACCGTTAGACACAACTGGGTATAATTACTAACAATAAAATGATAAGCTTTCACCAATCCAGCTACATATCGATGTATTTACATATGTACATATGTATGTAAGTACAATAGATTTACAGGTGTATAACGGTATGTCTATATTTGCGCTTTATCAACTTTTTGCGGTTTGGCAGGTAGATTTATATGTAGTATGTTGTTGTTTGTCAACTGCAAAGTTTGTTGTTTTTGTTGTTGGTCAAACTTTCTCGGGATTAAATTGTAGTTTTAAAACTCATTCAACCAAAAAACTCACCAACGCGTTGACATGATATTTTATTTCACGAACAGCTTACTCGTATTTTAAAATTTTACGCTTTATTTTATTGGTATTTTCTACAATATTTTTTTTTTTTTTTTTTTGTTAAACAACTTTATGTACTTCGATGGGCTTTTTGTTTTAATTGAAATTCGAGCTATCGCTACATATGTTTGTACCCCATTGAAATTAAAATTAGTCCGACTTGTAGCACGACCTATACTGTGTAGTTGCTAATATGGAAATAAGAGCGAGCTTCGAGTGGTTGTGCGGTCTGTGGCAATTGGTCGATTTTACTGCAGGGTTATTGATACCTACATACCAACTCAAATGCAAATATTTAAATATTAAAAAAAATGCAGGTAAACTTTTCTGTGTATGTTTGTTTGTTTGTGTGTCTATTCAGTCATGTGGTTGTGTCCGTACAAACCGCAAAAATCAATCAAAACGCAATGAAACTGTCAATTATGCGGGCGGGCAGGCAGTGCGCTTCACAATTCTACAGCAACAACATAACGAAAAACATCATGCACATATTTACATACATATAACATTTGAAAAAATGCTTTGTTTGGAGTTCAAAATTCTTTAAATTTTCTCACTTCGCACTATTTTGGGAGATAGAGTGTGTTTCGGTCTGGAGGCTTATAATTCGAAGTAAGTTAACCTTGGGCAATCAAATGTATACATAAGGCAAAGGACTGCTTTTACAAGTTCAGCATGCTTAAAAGAAACTTTATTGAAAAATTTAATATTAAAATTATTTAAAATGTTTGCGGAGTTTTACTGAAGTGGAATTGGGATACTAGTTACTTGTGGTACTACCATTTTCTATTAGCGATTTTCTGTTAACGATTTTATATGACAACATCTAATGTTTATATCTCGGCATAAGTGGTGCACACAATATATAGACTTTAGATCTAGTTTGCAGCCATTGCTGGTATGAAACCACTATACCCAACCTTGCTCCAAACTAGAGATTTTCCCTAGAAGAAAAGTTCGCTTTCAGTTTATTTCAGCAGAATTATAACTCAAACAAAGCACTTCGCCGCCATTTCTGTCGCGTACACTCTTTCTGTGCATCACAAGCTCACATGCATATATGTATGTATACATATACTATGTACATATGTATGTATGTTGAAATTAACTATGCAAGCACCCATTTCTTATATTGCATGTAGTCACTTTCATAAAATACCTTCATCCATGTTCAACAGCCACAGTAATTTGAATTTTGACAATGCGACAAAAGCATCCGTTCGCGTATAACCGCTTCATAACGATTGCACCTACGGCCAAAGTGACGATTAACTTGCATATAAAGTACATTACTAATAAAGTAAATTTGCAAGGGTACTTCAAACAAAAGCTTTTTCGGAAATACACCGATCAGATATTATTTCGGCACTGTCCTAAATGTAGCCTTTTGATTTTTTTACGATGCCAAAACTAAATAAAAAAGGGGAAAAAGGTTTTTCAAATATCATATTAAAATTTTTTTTTTGTGGCCTTGGGAATTTTTTAAACACTACTCAAGGAACTGTGGCACCTACATATGTATGTATGTACGTACATACTTCCATTTGATTCAAAATTTCCAAGATGGCAACACTTTATTAAATGAAATCATAACACTTGCCATATGTGCGGGACATCCTCATTGCGCTTTCCTCTCCCAATTTAAGGAAATTTGACTGTCTAACAGCGTTCAACGCAAAAAAGTTTTGTGTGTACGGCTGTTCTCCGTTTAGTGTGATGATTCTCTTGTCAGCGCAATTTATGCATCAATTTCGGTGCTTGTAAAACATAAATGGAATATGCAGATCATCGATTGAAAAATTAAGTGGCACCCATAACAAAACTAAACATACAAATATGTGTAGGAACCCCGCAATCAAACGAACTAGTTACTACTGCTAGTGTACTAGTTGGCACATAAAACCCAACCAGTCGAATTTCTGTGTTAAAAGCTGTTTACACTAGTCAATTTGGCAGTCAACTTCTTGTTGATTCATGTAATTTACATAACGTAAAAAGCAGATATGTATAAGAATGCATTCTTTTGCGAATAATTATTCATTTGATTTATGGCAAAATGATTGCAGTAATTTTTTGAATTCTTTGACTGTGACTTAAAAAATTAAGTCACCATTCAGACTTCATTCTGCGACTTCGAATTCTTTTTTTCATTAATTTTTTTATTATTCATATATTGCATTCATTGAATAAAAAGTCTCACTGAAGTCAATTGAGGTAATTTGGAGCCATATGGAGCCATTTGCAGTCAATTTACCTGTGGCATATGAGACCTGATCGTAAACTATTTTTGTTTGCAAATAGTTAGTGACTTCTCTAAATGACTTTAAAATCGTAACTTCAAAAAGACTTCAGACTTCATTTTTTCATTCTTTAGTCAAAAAGCGAGTGAATGAGTGCATTCGCATATGAGTGCATTCTTTTACAACTCTGGTAAACGGGTCGTACACCCATCTTCGAAGCAACCTCTCGTGCAACTCAAATTGATTCCACATCCGACTAATGTAAACACGTCTTTATGAAATATCCATTTTCAGTCATTCTACCAGCGTTAAAACAGTTGACATGCTAGTTCTTCAGTTCATTAGTATCAGACCAGTCTAGTTTAAAATATTGTTTTCAAAATTTGTAAATCACATTTTTATACGACCCTTAAATTAGAATTCTATAAAAAAAAAAGTTTGGAAAATTAAAGTTTCTCGACGATTGCTACCCGAATACTTACTGCGTATGTTTTCTTCCTCCCTGAGTCTCAAAAAAATGGCAGTAAATATCCCAAAAAATCTTAGTTGATGGACTAGAATGCAAGCTGACTAGTCGAACTATTGACTGCAGGGATTTTAAGGTAGCATATATGAGATTGATTTCGATTTTGGATTGCATAGTTTAAAATGTGCGTACATGTCTGCAATCTTCTGCATTCGAAATGTATACATACACACATACATATAGGACATATACATACATACATATGTGCTATAGAATAACGTAACCGTATTACATTACTTTGTCTGGCAAATAACACTCTGTACAAAACAAAGCGGCGTACCTTGGTCTCTATAAATCGGAGCGAGCAAAATACATACATACATCTGTTCAAGTACGGGCACTGGTAACATCAAAAATTGTATATAAAAGGATTTTCAAAAACGGATTTGCCCCACAGTGGTTGTTAACCCTCCGAGTGCATTTCTGTCATTAAAGTCATTTTCAGTTTAACTTGATTTGACACTTTAAAAAAAAAGAAAGAACAAGTTGGTTTACTCAATTGGGAATTGTTTGTTGAAAATATATACATGGTGACATCGTACTGAAATTCGATCTCTGTAGAGTTGAATTCACGATTCGTTGACGGAAAAAACTTGTATTGGAATATATGGCTTATTTTTATGCAGGGTACCGACGAGGCCTTAGTTCCATTTCATCAGTTGCTCGGACGGGAAAATAAAAGTTATTTGTTTTGATCTCATAAAAGTATGGGGCTAGATAGTGTCCCTGAAGAAAATTATTAAATTTTCTGTCATCATATGACTTCTAGTACTATAATCCTAGACACAATTAATTTTCCTGGTATGCCATATTGACAGAAAGGTTAAGTGATGCCACACTACAAAATGTAGTAAATGTGACACATATTAAGACTCCACTTTATGTAACAGGTTTGCCGGACACTCTGCAGTTCAAACACCGATAGTTAAAAAATCATTAGATTAGAAAACGACGAGACTTCCAATACGTTCTGCTCTGGATCGTATATTGTTTAAAATTAACGTTTGCCATATTCAAAATTCTCTAAGTACTGCAAAGTTAAAAGGATATTCCGAAATCTAAATAAACTTGTATTTAAACAAATAAATTATTGATAAAGTTAATATATTCAAGTGGTAGATATCAAAATATTTGTTAAACTAACCTTTAATTCGCTTGAACTATTACAAAAAGGGTACCTCCCCCGAAACACTTTCATATATATGTATGTACATTGAAGAGGCAAAGCATTGCAAATCGACAATCTAGAATCATTTAACATATATGTATGTACATAGTTCAAACCTATTTTTATACTTTTCATATCTTTTTCAGCGTTCGTTATGCCAATCAATACTTACATTTATTCATTTACGTCATAATCATGACTTATTTACCTGAAGGCTACTTTAAACTGGCAATGTAGTATTTTTTTCATATCAGACACCTCCTCTCATATCTACCTTCGTCACTCGTTTATGCTGGTGACACATATTTTTCGTAATTGACAGGCAACACCACATATCACAGCCAGCTTTTACCTATTACACTTTCACTACCTTTTACTTTGATTTCTGTATACCTAGTAGCGCTACAAATACAAAGATTCTGAATTTCGCTGTTCGCTTAATGGCATTGCGTAACGGCATGAACGAATAGAGAGAAGGAAAAGAGAAGTTTCATATATGCCATATGCTTGGGATATACATAAAATTTATGAACTTCCAATAAGCGATGACAAATGTAGACTACCGAGCGCATAAGCAATTTTTGAGCTATCTTATTTAAATTTGGTTTATGAATTCCCGGGCACTCAAGTGGTATAAAATAATACATCACTGCTAGGTATATAATGTTCAGTTTCACCCTTACCTAAACTTCCTAAATTGTTTTTTTTATTTTACTTCTTTCAAAAACGTCATAATTTGATTTTCTACAGCAAGCCACAAAATTTCCCAAATAGCTTTCCTCCTTTGCATGTTGTCATATTTTTCGCAAATTTCCTGAAGGTGAAAGAAAACACATACATATGCAAATGCACCCTGCAAAAATAGCGTTTAGTCTAGGATGAATCCGGGTTGAGTCGCAAAGTAGGATGAGACTAATACCTAGTATGCTCACTTTGAGACCAATTGTACTAATTAAGTCCGAACGGGTACAAAAGGACTAATAAACTTTCTCCCCAAAAGGTTACTTTTAACTTCTATAAGTATACTAGAGAAAGTAAAATAGACTTACACCCCTAGGAATAAGCTACAAATATAAAAATTTACTTAAGTTTATTGAATTATAGCCAACTGTTGACTAAAGAGATTAATCGCGAACGCTGTTCTTAGAGATGAGTTACACGATTTGCTGCAGGGTTTCCTGAAGGTGAAAGCAAAGATATATGTATACACATGACAGTACTTACATATAGCACTAAAGCAACACGCAATACGTTCTTAAAATATGGTTGAGTACCTAAATTTGTCTTACGCAAATTGAATTATCTTGTACTAAGAGTGGGAAAATTTGCACTTTTGCGACTTGGAGTTGGGGCTTGTAATTATTATGAGGCCTTTTATAAGGCATAAAAAGCTGCATAATCTTCGAATTTCTAGATATTTGTGTTGCGAAACGGAAATCAATGGAAATAGGATTGTTGGAAAATTGATTGGGCTTATTACGAATTCGCCATCCTTAGAAGAAGAAAAACAAGTTTTATTGTTTAATAAAAGGCAAACGAATTAGTTGATTTACTCCTTCCATACACTAATGACTCAAAATTAATGTAGTAACCGCTACATTAATTACACACTTGGAACTTGGGAGCCTTTCGCTCTTGTTAGCGTAAATTTAAAATTAATAAAAATATCATATCCGTCGATTCTCCTATCCAGGGTATCCTTCAGGAGTTGGTGTATCGGGAAGATCTGCTCGATATTGCACTTGCCGCGTCTGATATCATCGTAATATGTAGGTCCAATGATAATGTCATTGCTAGATAAGACCTTATATGGGATATACAGGAGACTGATGCGAAGAACTCTTTAAGTCTCTTTCAGTGAAACAATTCTAGCTACTGAAAGATTTGCCCAACAGAAGTTTAAAGTCGTGTTAATTACTTTAGGTTCACTCAATTGACCGCGTGGTAAAGATTTGCCTATATGAATTCAGTTCAGGAAGAGGGTATGGTAGGAAAGTAACAGGGACCGCCGATAAGGATTACCTATTTTGATATTTTTAATGAAAAAAATCAAATAACGGAATTTTGAGTTTTTCGATCCGTGAAAAAAATTAAAACTCAACATTTAATTTTTATTTTTGAGAAATAAAATACGGCTCAAGGAATAAGTGACTAAAAAAATAAAACTCAAAACTAAGGATTATTTTTGATCAAAAAAGTAAAAGTTGAAGATAACTATTATGGTTGATTTTTATTATAAAAATCAGGAAATAATGATTAATTAGCGATTTTTATAATAAAACTCATTATAATTACGGTCCCTGGAAAACAATACGTCATCGTAAATGCTCCTTTAAGAGAGTTCCTTATGAGTTGAAAAATGAAGCGATGACAACCTGGTCTAAGTACCGGAGTAACAGGTTCCCAAATTATGGTGGATGTATAGTTTCTGTATTCTAAGTCTTTCCAAATTTAGTCCTCAGTGGAGTGTAAAGGTATTGCTTTGGATTTGCTTGTTCTGCCAGAAATCACATGGCTACAATAACTTTTTTTTTTTATTTGCTCAACTAAATATGACACTCTCTCTCCCTTGAGGGTGTTGCAAACGGTCCACAGTCTCTTACATGGTAAGGGTTTTATTAAAATTACTACATCCCCTCCCATAGCGTAATTTTAATTTATTTTAAAACATTTTTTATTGTCCTTGACTTGTTATCTAGGAATCTTATATGTATGGTGAGCATGTGGCTTATGCAAGAAAGATATGTTGGCAAGACTTTACAGGTTTATAATTAAAAACTAACGTAGTTGCGGGGGTTGAAGTAATTGGAAAGCATGGTTTAGCGCAGAGGGTGGTATCCGTGTATGCAATAACTGTCACCCGTTAGGCTGCTAGCTGTCGCTTGTCGCACACACTGACATCTAGTTAATATCAAACGACAGATGTTGACCCAAGTCAGTCGAGCTCAGGCACGACACCGCCAATGTTCGCTAGCTGCACCACAAAAAAGCTGAGACAACGCGTTGTGGTAAGACTTTATGCGTTTTAAATTATTTAAGTTTACGATAGCTGTAAACATAAAGAGCTAAGCAATAGACATTATGCTCTTTTTATGGCCACATTTTAGATCTACCTAAAGCAAGCAATGACAAACAAAACTTCTGCGACGTGTTTGCAATTGGAAAGTTCTAAGACAGCTTCGCTTTCGCTAATTCTTAACCGGTTCTATTTCCGACAGACAACTTCTGCTTGTGGATAAGATTTTTTAAATAATAATTTTTTTTTTAGAGTAGAAAGCCTTACAGTCAATGTGGGACTTGAACCAGCACTAAATCTCCTACCATCTTGTACCGATACTGATGCGATAGTTGTAGAAGAGTTATTATAGATATGTGGTAGTAAATAGTACCGGAATTCAGGTCTATGATATCATTAAACTGCTTAATAGATTTGGGGCCCTATATGCGTGTGGGGCAATTCAATTGTATTTTATTTAAAAAGCTGCTTCACTTAAGTGTTGGAGCACCACTTCATTAAAAGTCGTGCAGCAGTAGCATTAATTTTATGATAGCCACTTCAGTGCTCTTATCACCAAGAACGACCAATGATGGGTGAGTCAAGACTCAAGACTCAAAGCAAAAAAGAAATTAATTAAGGAAATTGGCTGCTCGTTTGTTGAGCTGGAAAATTGCAAAACACAATATTTACAAACGCATTTAAACGCTGACCATTTCAAACGCAGGCAACTTGAAACAAATATGCCAAGTTGACCCAACCCTATGCTACACAAACCCCGGTACACAAAAACTGTGCGCCTTGGGCATAAACATTTTCCATCACTTCTTTCTTATGCGAGCACACTTTAGAAATGTTGCAATGCAATTTCAATTTGCAACAAATAATGAAAATCTTAACTCAACTGGTATTTAAGCACATTAATGGGTCGCAATAAGTGCGGTCAAATGAGCGGTCAACCGAACAGTTGAGTGTAGGGTGATGCAATTGGTATTTGTTGACTATCCACTTAAAGCCTTAGATGGCTACAGTTTGAGGGGTGTCGTTTGATGCATGCACAACAGTCGCACAGCAGAGGGTGAAAGGTAGGAAATGTTTATTGAAATCATTGCAAAAATGCAGTAAGTGCCCCACGGCGAAGGCATAAGCTTTGTAAGATGATCAAAGCGTAGCAAATGACTGATGTGCACTTGTAAATACAAATAAATTAATATTTGTAATGCGCTTTTTGTAAAAGAGATACACTTGAAGCTTGTAGATGCAGCTTAAATGCAATCAATTGGAATATACAAGTACGAGTAAAGAGGCGTGGCAAACATTCATAGAAGTCTAGTTAGGCTGAAAGTGAGTATTATGTACTCAGTTTTAAGATATTGTTTGTACAAACTTACCTAATGAGTTATGACCTTCAATGATTAAAACTATAAGCTATCAGGTGAGGAGATTGGCATCGCAAGCGTTATATACAGTGGCCTACAAAACTATGCATACCCCCTTTTTTGTATGTTTTCACCAACTTCGGCTTCAGAAAATTCATTTTAACTATTTTCCTGTAAGACAACTTATCAAGATCTACTACAAAAACTATAAATTATATTTTAAATATGTATGGGAAATTCGCAAAAATTAGACAAATTTTCATCAAAATTTTCAACTTTTTTCTCAGAATTTTTAGAATTTTTTTGAAAGTGCAGATTTGTAGCGCATACAATTTTAGTCTAATAAAGTGTTTGTTTCAAGTCTGTAAGAAATTTTCCTGATATTTGGCGATTTTTTTTCTGAAGAGCTTTTATGTTTTCTTCCATACAACAAATAATATGTTCATAAATTGCATAGTTTTGTCGGCCACTGTATGTCATATATACGAATCATGAGTTTCACTTTTGGAAAGTTCGACAGAAGTCAACCACAGCCTTTTGCTGGTAACTAACTCTGGTGCCGGTACCAGAGTTTATTTGATACATTTCCCAAGTACAGTCCACTAAACCATTAGACTTTTCGTCGTTTGTGAAGAGCTGAAATCTTCAAAGTTCTTGTCTTTGTTCCAACGTATTTTCTAGGAAAAGGACTTCTTCATTTGGTGGGTGGGAGTGCAAAACCGCTTAACTAAAATTTGTTTCAGTAATTTTCTGTGCCTTTATCAGTATCCAGCAATCAATCTATTCTATTCATTTATACCCAAGAAGACTGCATTAAAGTTTAGAAACGGGTTCGAAAAATCAAACTTTACGTAATAGATAATTCGTCTTGGGTCAAACGATTTATTTTATTATAAGTATGTAAATGTAAAGTTTACATTATAATCACCCAATCAAACTTATACAACATACTTAAGTGCTTATAAAGTAAGGGGAGTGTTGAAATTGCTTAGAAGATACAGGAGTCATTTGATACTTTCGCGGAACAAAATGTAATGCAAAGTGGTTGAACAACACTTTTAATCGACTCACGTGAGTGTTATACATTTGTAAAAATTTAAAAAAAAAAATCTCATCTTTGTATGATAGTTATGTCCTTTGTGATCACGAAAATATTTGCGCAAAATTAAAGCAACATGGAATTTTAATATATTTTAAACACTTGTTAACCGTCTAGTCCAATAAATTCAAATTTTAAGCAATATCCCCGAAACATATGTTATTTTTCTTGTTGTTGTTATAGGCAAGATCGCGCTAAATTGCCATCAAACTCTTCTAACGGAAGTCCAAGGAAACGCGCAGTTTCGACAGGGTTGAACCAGAGTGATATTGGTTATAGAATAGTAGGTTCAGTTGAATAGGAAAATATATGTGTGGTGTCGTGAGGGATTATACCATATGCAGGGCAAGTGTTGGGTATGGTGGGGTTCAGTATGGATAGGTAATAGTTTAACCTATTACAATATCCTCCCAAAAGATATCATATTTTTCAACCCAAGGCGGAAAACCTCCATCCGCTTTCTTTATATGGAGATTTAGTATGAATTAGTGTTGCCCATTTAGGAAAAATTGTAAACATATCAGGTGCACATATTACAAACAGAACTCTGAGGAAAGAAAGCGTTGATTAATAACGTTGCGGTAAAATGATGAGATTAAGAAATTCATATACATGAATAAATGATGAATAAATCTCACATTATACAAAATAAATAATAATTTACTTGAGCTAGTTTACCGATTACAGTTAAAAAAAAATATTAATTACTTAACACACTTTCATGTTTGGATATCTATACGATCCTCTTCAATAGCGATCATTGTAGACTTTGAAATGCAAGTTCAATGTTGCCATCGATCATTAACAGAAATGAATCTGCAGCGATTTTGTTGTCAGTGTGCGTGTTCGAGCAGAGTGTTACATGGAAATTTGTTATTAATTCGGCTACTGCAACTTTCGCCTCAGCCACACCGAGTTTCATACCTAGTTAAAACAAAAAAGAAATTTTAAAGAAAATACAAATTTAGAAATGAAAAGAAGTTGCCTCTTTCTTACCAGGACACATACGCGGTCCATCGCCGAAAGGCATAAAAATGCCCTGTTCTCGATATTTTCGCACACCACCCAGCTCCTCCGCAAATCGTTCAGGCCAGAATTCTTCAGGGTTTTCGAAATAACTAGGATCACGATGAAAGGAATACGTTGATATATAAATTGCGTCACCAATATGTAAAGTCAAGACAGAACTATCCGAGGTTTGTAATGTTATTGTTTCAGTGCAGAGCTTGAAGAGCGTTGGCAGTGGTGGAAATAAGCGAAGAGTTTCTAAAATATTCTTGTAAATTATATGTTCTAGGAAAATAAATACATATACATATGCGAATTTACCCTGTAAACATTGCTCTAAATATGGTAGCTCATTCAATGCATCAAAACTCGCAGCAATATTGTTAGCGAGTAGCTCATCCCTAAGCTTCTGTTGAACGCGTGGATTACGTCCAAGCTGCACAGACAAATAAAGTCAAAATTGTCACATAAAAGCAAGAGTTGAAATATTTATAATAACAATCACTTACCAACAATAAACAGTGGGCAATCAGCATCGCTGCCGTTTCATAACCATCAATCAAAATTGTTGTTGTATGTCCAGCGATTTGTATACCATTTAAGGATTTTTTATCCCTGAGCTGTTGCAAGTGATCGATTACATCGCCGCGCAGCTCACCACCTTCAGCTAATTGCTGGGCGCGTGCTTTCAAAACATCCGCTAGTAGCTGTTGAAAAAACTTGTCTGAGGCTGCTGGAAAGAAGCGAACGGGACGTAATTTGCGCACGAATGGCCAAGCAGCAGTACGTCCATAGTAACGTACACATCGTGTCGATTGTGAAATAATATCTTTTGCCATACGATGCACTGGTGAGAGGGGTGCACTTTTCGAAGACTCTTTTTGTGGAATATCAAAGGCGTTGGCTTCGATGCCCCAAATGTAGTTGGACATGAATTGAGCGGTGAACCGGTTGGCGAGCTAAATAGACATTCAAATGTTAAAGCTTTAATAAATTAAAATGACATATAAGACGCATGGGATCAAAGGTTGAGGCATAATTGGTGACTTCAGCGCAAGCAATGAAGGGGTAATATACGAAGTTATCTTGTTTGAGTTATGTTTAATTCTTGCTAAGTAATATAACTAAATAAATAGCTCCACGTCGGGTAGTCACCCTTACAAACTAAGGTTTTTTTTTTTTCGTTTTAAGTTTAGCTAATAATTTAATTAAAATGCATTTTTAGTAACGACTATAATTATGGACCATTGTTTTAATCTTTACTTACGCACCTCTTTCGCGTCCTGTGGTTGAGCACCGACCGTTTTGAGAAAATCTACAGCTTTTTGTGCGCTATCACGCATTGCAAAGTAGAAGGAGCGTATCTGCAGATAAACGAAATATAACATTTTGAAAAGAAAGAAAGTGGGTGGCATTACACACCTTATTAATCGTTAGAGCTGGCACGAGCTCCGAACGTCGAGCCTTCCAATTATCGCCAGTAGAAACGAAAGGACTGCACAACCGCATTTGCTCCACCTTGTCATTAGTCTGCGAAATTTAAGTTTTATTTTATAAAAAGGACTCAGGTTTATATAAATTCTACAAAAAACTGAGATTTTTTATATAAGGGTTATTCGGTAGAATTTAAGAAGTTAGAAAACCAGTTAACTAACAGATATTACCACCGTCGCATTGACCTTGTTTGTACTGAAGAGCTTACAAATCTAACCCATCTGTTTCGTTATTGCTCTACAGCTAAGTAACGTAACGTATTGATACATTCTATATTAAAAGGTGTAACGAAACTGTAATGATCGATACTACTTTGTAACAAAACAAATAATATTTTTTTTGAAACAGACTGGCCGAAACTACCCACAATGATATTCACAAGAACAGACCAGTAACCGAATTGCGAGATATAGAAACAAAACAAGAAACACGGCCTCGGAAATGGCACTGTAACGAAAGCTCAGGAACAGTTGAGCATTGCATTGCAGTACAATATCGTAGGCACTTCATTAAAATCTAAGTTGAATAATTAAATTAAGATCAAAAAACTTTACTCAAGTTTAAATGATTATCTTTGATTAATACGGATAAAGCTCAAAAAATAAAAATCATTGCAGATTCACACAGTTCATAGCATAAACATGTGATGGTATATTTAGAACATTGGTATGCTATTCGGTCGAAATAATGAAGAATAATCATTGTTTCCCGTCCGTGCTTGGCTTTAATGAAAAATCAAAAAAAAATGCCCGAAGTTTTTGAAAGTAATAGTTTAAAAATTAACCTATGATGGGGTTCTTTTAAATTCTTCGAGTCATTTTCGAAACTATTTATGCAGAAAAGGAAAAAAAACCAAATTGAAAGACAAGTTAATATTAAAATTTTAAAAACTTCTTTGCGACAAACTGCATGCTATGTACATCTATAGATCTAATATACAAAAATCAATTCCATTTTGCTTTGACGCCAATGGACAGAGAAACAACTCAAGCGAGTTATTTGAAACTTACCGGATATGTTTAGAATTGCTCAAGGATGGTTAGTGGAGTAGTTCTAGGAAGTTACCTGTAGATGGCGCTGTGCACTGATCGGTTAAGCCCAAAAAATTGCTTTTTCATGCTTCTTCTTCTAATTGATGGCGTCCAGAGTAATAAACCGATCTTTATGAAATTTTCACCGTATATTCATGAGATCATGGGTTAAATCATAGGCTATATATATTTTTGAAAAAGAAGGTGGTGCCACGCCCCAGGCTATATAAAACTTTAATTCGTCAAAATTTTGAACATATTTGATCTAAATTAATGATTTTTGAATATGTATGTCCTTTGGTCAAGGTTTATATGGTTCATTATGGAAGAGTGGGCTGTGCCACGCCCACATTTTTTGTGTTTTGTTTGTGCTTCAATTATGTCCAAATTTTCCAATACTTTAAAAAGCTTGGTTAGATATGACGTAGGCTATATTTAGTAAATTTATTGGAAAAGTGGATAGTTCCAAGCCTACAAGCTAAGTAATACAATTCGTATATCCCAGAATGTATTTGCTTTAGTGAAATTTTACCGTTTATTCATTAATGTCAATGAATGCAAATAATTTTTTTAAATTTTTTAAATTTTTTTCTAGGGGAGTCACTGGTCAAGCAGAACGTCTGCCGGGTCTGCAAGTATCTTCATTAAACACTAATCTAGTCGTACATATGTACATATGTACGTACAATAAACATAATTTCTTACCCACTGTGATGACTCATTATCGTGAAAATGTTTAAAGTGTTGTGTTAAAATTTGCAAAGCCAAATGTGGATCGCAAATAAATAGCTTCGGCGTACGCCCAGAAAATATACCAACACATTTTTCTGTTGATTTGTAATGGCTAAAATTTCACACAAATATATTTAGTAACAATAATCAATATGGATATATACCGAAATTTCACATTACAGATAAATTTCATGCAATTCCTCAAGTGGGTTACATTGTCCAGCGCTGGACTTTCCGAAAGTTCCAACAAGTACGCTTGGTTTAGGACCTTTAACACCGCGTTTATGCCAATATTTGAAATGCCAACTCAAATATAAATAAATCAATAAACTAAATACAATGAGAACGAGCAAAAAAAGAATATATATGAACGTATGTGCTGACATTGAAAATCCCGACAGTTTCTTATAGCCGTTTGAAATATACTAATAAACAATTTATAATTTTGATTATGTCTGGGCTTGCATTTGATAATAGACTCGATGTACTGATAATACTAATTATAACCGATAACTTCCATCTCGTTTTGTTTGCTTTATTAAGCAATCCCGCCTCGAAATGTGCACTTGTACATATAAATATGAGTAAAGCTTTTCTAATCAAAGAACTTTTAAATAGCAAGTAATAAAACCGTTTAAAAGTTGCTATAAAATTATTGCACATTCACTTGTTTGTGTGTTAATACAGGCAAATTTTAAAGTAATTCGGCATCTCTTTTCTCTTAAGCGCTTAATCGATTCTATTCGTATAACACAGCAAGCCATTCGTATCTTCTTCTTGCCAACTGTTGCGAATTGGAAACTTCAAGGTATAACCAAACGGTATATGCATAGTTCTTTCAGCGGAGTAGGCGCGTTCTTTGTCTGATGTTTCCAAATGCGATTTTCGATAAGAATACCTTCTAGTATAAAGCCATTAATCAATAAATATTTCGAAGCATTTTGCTGTCGGATACGCCCAGAGTGTCCTCATCTAATGTCGTGAGCCACACTTTAAATTTTTATTAATAAGCACACCACTTGTTTTTTTTTTTTTTAATATTTAAAGTCTTCTTCGTTATACTATTTTATCTTACTCAGTTGCTTCTCAAGCAATTTTAGACACTTGAAATCAGACAAGCTGGCAAATCTAAACAGATTTGCACTATTTTGCACTCGTTTTCGAAATATTCCAGTCTCCCCTCCTCAATGGGACATCAAACCATCGTATCTCCCCAACTTACGTTTGTAGATATGCATGTTTGCGAAAGAACGCGTCAATCTATATTACGAAAATGTGACTTAATTTCGTACACTACAAAAAATCGTGTGACTAATTTCTAAAGAGAGCGAACTGGGATGATTTCCTTCAGTCTGCAGTTGGCTATAATTTAATTTGTGTAGCCTGCTCATAGGGATGTAAGTAAATTTTAGTTTTTATAGCATACTTATAGGAGTTAAAATATCCATTTGGGTGGAAAGTGAATGATCCGAGACTAACCGCATTTTTTGCAGGGTATTAAGTTTTTCCTTTGTTTGTATGTTAAATAATGCCCGTGACACTTGTAAATGTCAGTTTATTGTCAGCTGTTTAATTATCGGTACTTTTGTTTGTCTCTCATGTCATTTCTATTGCACATGTTAACAGAATGGGGCTGTTTGTATGTCAAATGGTTTTTTCTCGCTTAAAGAAATTGTTTAATTAAGAAACACACCGCAGTAACTCATACTTTGAGAATAGATTGTGTGTGTGGTTGCAAGCGGTGTTTGAGCAATCGCATCGCTATATAAATGTGCTCTTTTTTAATACGAAAACCAAATCAAACTTTGAAAGGCCTAAAGCGAACACCTGGATTGTTCGAGAATTATGATGGAAATATAATATGGCAACACCACATTTAAGTTCTATATGAGGATATTGTTTTTTTTTTTTATATTTGTTCCAAAATATTCGATACTTTAAAAGTGGTCGTTGCTTTCATCGAATGTGTTCGTTTTTAAAAGGGCGATCTGATACGAGTTTCAAGGAATCTGAATACGAAATTTGAATGATAACATGAAATTGATCGCTTCCAGATGAATGACTATGGCTGTCAGAAAGCTAATCCCACTTGCATAAACTTCTGCACACGGCAGCAACATCCATAGCTATGTAAATTTAAGTATAGAAACGCGATGTTTATAAACGAAAACTCCTTACAGTCCCCCTTCATTTTTTTCTGGTTAGATCAAGTTTGCGATACATGATTTAATTTTAGCAAATTTTAAATCTGGCCTTATTTATGTAAAGTGTAAATTGTTTATTTCTTATTATTTATTTTATATTTTAAACTTCAAATAAAATGTTCAAGTTTACAGTCTTTCATATTCTAGCCAAAATTTACCATCGACACCCATTATGAATGTTGGCGAACTGGGACGTGCTTCCGGAATCGTTTTATCACAGCATTTCACACGATAGCACTTGAAAATTTCAACCAGGCAAGATTTGACTTCCAACATGCCCAAATGCATACCTGAAAAGATAGGAAATCGTAGGCGAATATTAGTCAAGAACCTAATATACGCGTGGGTTATAGAAATATCTTATTATTTCCTAAGCATTTCAACGAACGCTGGAGAAAATTCGTTATACCAACTTTTACAAACACAACTCAGGAAAGCAAAGAGAACCTCCGGCATCTCGGCGAATTAGCCACAAATAAGCCAAAAGACAGCCTGCGTTTCGTGGAATCTGCAAAATGGTTCGAGTAGGGGGTCGTTTAAAGATACATGTGGTATCACAACCCGACCTCCGGGGCCTACATATGTGTGCTAGCTCATATACTAGCAGCCACTGCAACCAACCTACCAACCATCCCATCACAAGACATTAACTACATTTAATCTCGTTCCATATCGGATGTAAGAATTAAAACGAAATTTAAATTTTAAATGCCCCCGACTAGCACAAATACATATACATAACTTAAGATCTCCAGCTTCGCTGCTGTTAATCATACTAAAACATAAAGTATGTACAAAACTCACCAAAACATATGCGTGGACCTGCGCCGAAAGGCATAAATATCCCCTTTTTCGTTAGTTCAAAATGTGCTCCATTATTAAAGCGTTCCGGATTGTATTCGTCTGGTTTATCGAAGTAGTTCGGATCACGATGAAAACTAAATGTTGGTACAACGACAACTTGACCCACACTAATTGGTATTATTCGTCCATCACCCAAATCCAATTCCGTTGGTTCAGTGCAAATTCGTGAATAAAAACTCACCACAGTTATTAAACGAATAGTTTCTAAATAAGTAAGGGAAATTGTAGTTGTAGTAATAAGAGTACGAAAATTGTTTCAAATATTGCATTACCATTAACACATTGATCCAAATAGGGTAGAGTACATAATTTCTGATAACTCATAAATCCATCTGCATCAATATTTTCCAGAATTTCCTTACGCAACTTTTCTTGATATTCCGGGTGATGTGCCAACTATAAATAGATCTTAGCGTTTAAATGGATTTTTTTTTTTAGAAAATGTATGCAATTCATTCCGCTCACATAAAATATTGTGTGCGAGAGCATAGTCCCAGATGTTTCGTAGCCATCCAACATCGTTGTTAAGATATGCGCGACCATATCGTCATGTGTTAGATTTTTCTTTTCCTGCAGCTGACGTATATAATTGAGAAAATCCACTCTATTTTGGCCAACTGCATCTTTAAGACGCATTTCGAGAGCATCTTTAGTAAGATTTGAAAAGAAGCAATCCGTTTCTTTAGAATAGAAACGGTTTTGCGCGTAGCGTCGAATCCATTGAAGTGATAATAACATGAAATACTTGTCCAGTGAGTTAGCTATGTGCTGCAACCACTTCTTCTGCATTTCCAGGAAAGTATTTGGTTCATCTGGTTTGTTGAGCGCATTTGTTTCGATACCAAATATAAACTCTCCCAAAACATTCGAAGTGAAACAAAAGGCAAGCTGCAAAAGAGATTGGAGACTTTTTTATTTAATTAATTTTAGTTACTCCCTTTCCTGCTTTTAAATCATAAGGGGATAAACGCACTCTTCCATGTTGCTGGGTGTGTTCAGGATATGGGTAGGTCCTTTGCGGTACATTCTCAGCCTAGTGAACTTTGCCAGTATTACACGGACCAATATAGAATTGTTTCACTTATACATACTAGAGAAGTAGATACCTCACTGTCCACGTTATTGGTCCACTTTCGGCATATCGTCAGGCAATTTCGAATATGTTCCCGAAAACCGAAACGTCGACCTATTGAATTTTCAATCTCTCTGAACCTCCCTCGAACAGAATAGTTTATATTAACGACGTTCATATCTTATAATGAGTTCAAAAACAGTTGGCGACACTGTCTATAGTTTTAATATTAGAATGATCTAAATCTGTAAGCCCAATCTCTTATATCACCTCATTTATTGACTTACATGCTTGGTTTCGATTATTGTATTGCCATGTGCAGTTCTTTGCTTAAGATATTCACCCAGTTTACTAGCGCAGCTCTTCCATATGGGAAATGCCAAAGTCAGCTGGAAATATTTATTAAAATTATTATTTATAGAAGTAATCACTTGGTTGTTTACACATTTTATTAGTCGCTTTACGAAATTACCCTGCTTTGCGTTAATCCCGGGGCAACCTCTGATCTATATGTTTTCCATAATTCAGCAGTGCTCAAAAAAGGGTTACTCGGCGCATATTTCTCTTGTTTACGATTATAAATCTAAAGTGAATTAAGAAGTTATTTACATATTTGCAGTTATGTTTTATAAATGCCTGTCAAAGTGTTTCGTACCCAATGTGATGCCAAATTACCCCGGTAGCTTCCAAATTTTTTCACCATAACCTCTTGTCCCAATTTCGGATCTAGTATTAGAATTTGTGGATTACGGGCTGCGAAGACTCCAATAGCACGATGTGTTGTCTTGTATTTGCTGGAAAGAAGAGATCAAACACGGTCCTAAAAATCTGAACTTGCAACGATAGACCCACAGAAAGTATTTTTATGTTGTTTTTATACTGATCCCAGGTTCAAGTGACGGGAAAGGTAACATAAAATCGTTTGGAACAAATTTTTTCAAAAAACGAAGTTGCTCTTCGGCAATGGTCGGCATTTCTGTGGAAAAATTCATCTGCATAAGGGGATGCCGTTCGGGGTCGGCATAAAACATATAGAATTGTTGGTTAAGGTTATCAATAAGCATAAATATTGGTTTTATCATAACATACTTTTATTTTGATAAAGGCTAAGGCGTCTTTAAATGATATCTTTATTACAAGCAATGTTAACGGAAACGATTTCGTTTTTATAGGGAAACAATTTCAGATATGGCAGCAAAACTCAAGCAAGATTGTTGGTTATCAGATCGCCATTATCGGCATCTACGGAATTTTTGCATTGTATCCATCTCACTTTAAGAGTACTTTTTATTCTCTTTGATTACTTGATCACATTTTGTAGTCGATGCTTTGAAAGCGTTGTCCCAAGAATGCTATCTTATTAATGGAAAAAGCAATTTCTACACCGAAACGCAAGAAGTCCGCGCGCTTACCCATATTGTTTTCCGAAATGTAGAAAGTTTAATAACTATAAGCCAACCGTCGGCAGGAAGAGTAGTCTTATTTATTATATTATTATCAGAAAAAGAAATATTTGTCCCCACATTTATGTAGTACATTAACTTTCTTTTAAATAATTTTCTTTCCAACAACTATTACACGTATCACAACTCACCTATAAACCTCATCAACTTCGTAAACAAAAGGTTTTTTGCCAGTTATAATACTTGGAAAATTTCCAAAAAATATATTTGGCTTTGGACCCTCCAAACCCATTTTCTTAAATACGCCATGATACCAAGTCAAATATTTATATACCAGAAAAATAATCGCACTGATCAACAACGCTGTGACTAAAAACACTGCCATTTTTATACTGACGCCTCAATAGTATTAACAGCTGAAGAAATGCAGTATTGATTACAAGCGTCCATACAGGGTGTCTGAAAAAGAACGATTCTAATTTCTTGCGCTAATAAAACGAAATACGGTTATCTATCAACTGTACATCTTGCATACAATTAGAGCACCCTTATTTGTTTGTTTTTTTTCAAAACAGAGTTGCCAATTTGGTTGAATTTACCTTTTTTTTGAGTAATTTCTGTGTAAAAACAGTAAAACAAAATATTAAAAAATAATTTAAATGATTTAATCTATACATAGCTTCTTCAAAAATACCTAGAAAATAGCAGTGTTAAAGTGGTGGAAATCAGATCTGCGATCAAGTTGCACTTTACCAATTTAAAGTATTCTGTAGACCAAGAATTAGAAAATGTGTGAAACAAATGATGGTTGTGGGTTTTGTAATTCGATTTTACCATCTTCATAACTTCTGTATGAAACAGTATTTCGCTTCAATCATTACGGGGAACCCTTTACTCAGTCAACGCCAACACTGGTCCAATTTGATTACAAACAAACTGATAAGCTCAAATCATCAGCTGATTACACATGTCAACATAGTTTACTAATCTACAGCCGATAATGCATTTATGTATGAGCGTCGTGCATTTACGTCTTATTAAACCGCAGACCAACGACAAATAATTATTATCTGATAATGGTCTTTTGATTACACCTATACACATTAGGGCGGGTCGATTTGTGGG
Source organism: Sphenella marginata (assembly GCA_951509765.1). Lineage (NCBI taxonomy): Eukaryota > Metazoa > Arthropoda > Insecta > Diptera > Tephritidae > Sphenella > Sphenella marginata. The sequence continues at coordinate 10,379,236 of OX608081.1, read as the reverse complement.
GAGTCAAAAAAATCACCCATTGCTCTGTGAAAATCATATTCTAGGGATCAAAATAAGAAACTTTGCCGAAGGAACCATACGTCTAAAATGTATTCTGATGTCCCCCAATTTGGGTCGAACTTTTGGGTATGGCGGCATGGCGTATGAGTGACATTTTGGGGCTTCTCTTAGGACTTCAAATGATACCTACCAATTAATGTATACTTTTTTTCTCTTATGTGATGTACATTAAGGTGGATCGACGAAAAAAGTGTTTCCAGTCCACCCCTACGATTAAAGATATTTTGAAGGCGATCCCAAAAAAAATTTTTTTTTTGCCACGCCCCTCGATGGGCTGTTTACTTTTTTTGACACTACGTCGCCATTTTAAGTCCGATTTTAATGATCCGTACACCGTTGTTCATGGCTTGGAAGTCGCCACAATTCTTACGGGTGGACTGGAAACCCTTTTTTTTTGTATGGGAACCGATCCGCACTAATGTACATATTATGCAATAAAATTATGAAATTTTTTATAGTCCCATTATGCCGTTTATTGTTTTTTAAATTCGAGTAGCTATTTAGTTAACCATTAATTTTATACGCATATTCGTTGCTTATCCGTCTAGCCGCTCATATTCAATCATAAAATCACCATCTACACCTAAAATCAAAGTCTGCGAATTCGGTTTCTTTTCAGGTATAGTCTCGTTGCACACATTCAAACGATACGATTTGATAATTTCCGCCACAGATGCTTTTACTTGTAGATGAGCTAAATGACGACCTGAAACGAATAACGCAAATTAATTAAAAAGTATGGACAACTTTTGGAAAATGGCATGCTAGTTACCTGGGCATACGCGAGGACCATCGCCAAAGGGTGTGAAAATACCATTTTTTAAAAGCTCCGAGTAATCAGCGTTATTGAAACGTTCTGGTTTATATTCCCAAGGTTGCGGAAAGTAATCGGGATCGTGCACATAGCTAAAGGAAGGTATGGATACGACCTGACCTTTCCTTATAGGTAAGCGTCGTCCATTATCCAGCTGTAATTCAGTCTCCTCCGTACATAAGCGCCAAGAGAATGCTAGCGGACTGATCATACGCAGGGTTTCTATAAATGTAAATAAGAGTTGTTCGATGATAAACGAGTATAGTATATGGGTGTTTCCATGAGAAGGTCAACCACGACTGAAAAAATTATATGACCAGAAAATGGGTTTTAAGACGAATTATTAAGGGAAAAGGAATTGAATTTTTATAAAATGGAAGTATTTACAGCTTGTTGGTATCTTAAAACTCATAAACGGAAGAGTAAAACTGAGATTTTCTTCAACTCAGTTTTCGCAAATTGAATCAACTATTTTCTCTTCCGAATTACTTAAATTAAGAGATTTGAAGTAGTGCAAATACATTTTAAAATTAAATTAACAATGCCAACTACATACAAAAATGAGAAAAAGAGAAGTTTGAACTCGAATAACGGTATTTTTTTAATTTACTTTTGATAGTATACCTTTGTCGCGTACGTTATGCAAAAACATTATTTGTCTATATCATTTGTGTATTGACAGTCGCAAGTAATAGAGATTCCAACTCCAAATCAAGAGATCTTCTAGTTAAATATATTCGCTGAAATTTTCTTTTGAATCGAAGTAATAAAAATTGTATTACCCTTTAAAGTTTGTCGCATACGTTATTTTAAGTATGAATATTTTATTGTAATACATTAAAATCGGCGTTAAAAGCAATTTTTTCAATACCATTATCCTGAATACATACATAGGTGCAGTTTAAAAATAAGTTTATTTTAACAAGCATCCCTTATTTTGTAAATAAATTTAGCTGCAAATATTTTGGATGGAATTTCTTTGCCACCTCGCATGGCAAAGGCGCTGTGGATGGAATAGATGTTGTTATAAAGAGAAAGGTGTGGCAAATAGTAAAAGCTAATAATATAATTTTACCAGATGCTTTTTCATTTTATAAATACGCTTGTGAATATATCGATATATTCGTCGACAGTCAACATACATATAAATACTGCTCGAACGGCATACTCCTTACGAGAAAATATTAGAGTTTATGTAAATATAAAAAGAATGTATATCAACAAATACATATGTTATGAATTCGATTTTATTTTCATTATCATATAGTTTTTATAATAAGAATACATTTTTATTTTGTTTCCTAATTAAAGTGTAAATTTCAAACAAAAAACATTTTATCAGGAACCGAAAATAATTGTTATTTTTTTCTTTCAGAATTCACGTTATCATCAGATTTATTTTATTTTAGTCATCGTAACCAATATAAATGAGAGATTTATTTTTTTGGTTACGAATAACCCTTATCGCAAGTAATAAATTTTTTGGTTATCGGTGACCCACTCGACAGCAAACTATTTTTGCTGAATAGTGGTAAATTTTTCCTCGAGGAACTTGCAGACATTGGTCATGCCACTCCAGCAACTCAAGTTGTTTTATATTGTTTGCATTTTTTTGCTACCGATAACCAAAAAAATTATGTTACGTACAATAATGGTTATTGTTAACCAAAAAATGTTTCTCTCATTTATAATGGTTATGTTGACCAATATAAAATATGTCTTACGGTAATGGTTAATTATAACCAATATTTGAATACATCAGTATTAATGGTTAAATGGGACCTTTTTATCATATTTCTTATAACAGTTACGTCCCTGCATTTTATTATTAATATACTAGAAAAATTGTCGCGTACGTTACGTCGCGTACGTTATTTAGTTTTTTTTTTTTAATAATAATATAAAGAGATGATTTCTCTTTAAATATGAGAGGATTGTAAAGGTGCATTATTTAGCTTATGTTACGAATATTCAAAGAAATTAAGAACTGTCTTGATTCGCAGACTTTCGCATATATGTATGTGCACAATATAAGCACTTCCGTTTTTGTCGCGTAAGTTATCACCTTATTTTGAACGGATATTTTAGACACCAAAGCTTTCAGGGCGACCATTTTTTTTCCAAACATACTTCTTTTTAATTGCAACGTAACTGTATTTTTATTTTCCCGAAAACTCGTTTTATGTGAGATTTATATTACTCCAAAAGTGTACGAATGTCGCATACGGCTGCATGGAAACACCCATATGTAAGATGGAGAAGTCACACGGACGTGTATGTGAACGATAACCTCAACGTGACAATTTTCTGGCGCTTAGGCGATTTTGGCCTTTGTGTTATATACAACGTTCTTATATTGACAAACGAAAATTTGAAAAATATTAAATGTATCTAGATATAGCTAGTTACAACAACAAATCAAACCTTGTTTATAGGGCTGTGCGATTAATTGATTAATCATAATTTCGATTACTCAATTAATCGATTATGATTTTTGATTAATCAAAAAGAAAATTAATTGTTTATCGCCTTTTTGATTAATCGTTTTTTGAATAAAATGATTAATCACATATTAAAACGGCACAAATTTAGAAGTTCTTTGATACTTCAGCCATTTATTGCATTTTCGACATTTTGCCCATTCGCGATCGGACAACACCTCAAAATTTTCTAAATTTTTTTTATTTGTAATATTTTGAAGCATGTTTGGTTTTTAATTTTTTTTTTTTCAGCTATTGCAAGGTAAGCTTTCACATATGTAAGTAAATGAGTAAATTAATCAGTATTTGATTACAAATTTTTTAAAATACTCGACTAACGATGGGTTTGTTTACTCATAATTTAGATTAATCAAGTAATCGATTAACTGAAAATTTGATTAATCAACCGACCCGATTAATCGAATAAATGCACAGCCCTACTTATTTAAGCTAAAAATACACATATTTACACTTTGTATCGATATTGGTTACCTTGCATACACTGTTCCAAATATGTAAGGCCACTTAAAGTCTGATAATTAATACTGCCATCGGCATCGAGATTAGCTAGGATTTCAGCACGTAACTTATTCTGACACTCTGGATGATGAGTTAACTAAAAATAGAAACAAACTCATTATACATTTCGCTCACAACTAATGCAAATTGGCTCACATAAAAGAGTGTATGATATCCAATAGACGCGGCTGTATCGAATCCATCTACAAAAACTGTCGCCAAATAGCCAATGATTTCGTTATGGCTTAGATTCTTCTTTTCCTCCAATTGTCGTATATAGTTTAGATAATCAACTCTGTTTTTATATTTTACATCTCTTTCACGCATCGCATAAGAATCTTTGGTTAGTTGCGAGAAAAACTTTTCCACATCGTCCGTGAATATGCGATAATTAGTGAAGCGCCGAAGCCAAGGAAATGGCATAACTTTGAAGTAGTTTGTAACAGCTAGAAAGATTTGCTTAGTAATTTGCTCTGCTGTATTCATATATGAGTTTGGCTCATTTAGGTTTGCTAGCGTATGCGTCTCAATACCCCAAAGAAATTCGCCCAAAACATTGGCGGTGAATCGAGAGATGAGCTGAAATCAGATAAAGTAACATATACAGCAGTGTTGGAGGCATATGTAGAGAGGGCTTTATATCGTCGGTATCTGCGAAGTGAAGCGCATTTTACTATTCAATTTGCCTTCGCAAAGATCTTCGGTATGATAGTCATTTCGTACTAACATTTTTGGTCTCCAATACCGCTTTCCCTTGTGCTGTCTGTTCTTTCAGTAGATTGTTGAGTTTTCCGGCGCAACTCTTCCAAATTGGATATGCTAGATTTAGCTGATAAATGAATATTTACTTTATTTTAAAATGTTATTCCGGTCTTCAATAGTTAGCTACCTTGTTTTGCGTTAAGCCGCTCATTACATCTGCACGTTTGTTCTTCCATGATTCGCCTGTGTTAAAAGCTGGATTTATAGAAGCCATTTTATCTGCCTTTTTATCATATAACTGAAATAGGATTAACGATTGTAGAAAATTTTAATATTTTGTAATATGTTACAAAATGTCAAACAGCGTAAAGGTCTTTGGTTCTACATAATGCCAGGGGGAACAAGATTTTTAAAAACTGGATAGAACCTCTGCAGACTGCAGTGGTCAGCTGCCTGTTTGGCTCTCTGCTGTATTTCGTGCGCGTAGAGTTGAGGGAGGTGTTTGTTGTATTCCTAAATCGCCGAAAGCTTTTTATTACAAACTAAATCACTACAGATCCAACAGTCTCACGTACTTCGCCTTCGCCACCCTAGAGAGGATAATCATCAATTCGTTGCGGATAGGAACTTTACGGTGAATATTCCCAGAAAGGGTCTTCTGAATCTACCGATACTGTCCTTCAGACTGCTAAACTACATATTGTAGTGTCTTCCAGGCTCAAAAGTCCAGGAGCTATGGAAGCCATTATTCAGATATATGGAGACGAAATACCGAATAGGAAATGTTTGGTTTAGTTACAGCCAAGGCTCTAGAAACAAATGCATTCATTATTTATTGACGGTTAAACGCCTAGGTGATTCTGGTCGTTGCATCGATAACTGAGGAAAATTCAAAATACCAAGAGTGTTCAAACCATCCTCCATATTTTTTTTTAACTCAGTCGAGATTTCCAACTTTCTCTAATGACGAATTCGGTTGTCGATAGCAAAACCATCCTGGCTGGAACTTCGTTTCCCATTCGTATGACCTGACCCAGACAGCAGAGTCTTTGGGATTTACTAAACTGGGCCATCCTATCTTCTCTCGACACTAACGGCGGGTATGATGGTGAACTTCTAGATCGTGGTCTTTGTCTCCGAATTAGCATCATAAAAATTAAAAATTATTTTTCAACAAAGAAAAGTTCACAAAATGCTTACAGTTAGACTTACCCATGCAATCATCATGCTGTCTCTAAAATTTCTAAAATTCGTTACCAAAACATCGTGAGCTAATTTTGGATCCAGTATTAAGAACTGAGGATATCTGGACACGAAAACACCAATCACTTGATGGTCCTGCTTGTATTTGCTGTGAACAAAAATAAAAAAGATGTAAATATATTTGGGTAATATTTCAAAAATTTTGAACTAGATTGCGGATTATTTACAACAAAAAGATAGATTCAAGTAAAATGTGAACTCAACAAGCGCATTTCATGATACATATTTCGTAAACATTTTATAATCTCTTTCACTGCACTTTCAATCTCAACTGCACCCCATAATTTATACAACTGACTAATTTAATCGCTCATCACTCACTTGTAAATATCATCGAGCTCGTAGACAATATGTTCTTTGCCCGGAAAGTTGCCTACTAATAATTTAGGTTGCGGTCCGGGTATACCCAATTTCTTAAAAACATCGTAATGCCATGTTAAATACTTGTACAACAAAAACACCGCAGCTATGCACAAAACAACTGTAGTAACGATCGGCTCCATTTCGAAACTACGTTTTCATAATTTTCCACATTGCAACGAGAGGCACATATTAAGTGGAAGCTATTTTAAGCATACGTTTGTTAACCCAGTGTACATATGTATGTATGTACATATATGCACAATTTATCATAGGTATATTTGATTTGCCATTTGATTGGGTGGATTCACAATAGCGCTCGAAAGACTTATTGACAAATGCCGTATTAAGGCTGAGTACATAGCTTGCAAAACTTGTAAGTAAAGTGAGAATAACATAAAACTCTCTCGAAATACAAAAATAAAAGTTTCAACCGAACAGGAGTCAGTAAAAACTTGCAACCAAAACAGCTGTTTGCTTTTTTGATTGTTTAACAGTTCAAATTTTGAAATTTTTGATCAGCTGTTTTTAGTAAAATTCCCTCATTAAAAATTTGTAGCTCTCTTCTACCCTCGCTCACCTTAATTACAACTTTTTCTCTCATGCCAATATTGTTTTTGTTTGAATAGTAAACAGATGGACTTATAGACACGTCCTCTTACATGGTCTGGTAACTTTATCAACGTGGGTGACTAACATATCTAATATTAGCGTCCACTACATTTAACATCAACCCTAATGTCAGAATACAAATCACCCTAGGTTATGATCAGCCCTTTCCATGTGGAATGCAAATATTTAAATTGGTTATTCACTTATATCAAGTGGTCATTTGGATGTATAAATTTCTATTCACATGAATTATTACTTAGGTCATGATGAAGGTTGTCAGAAATATTTTAGACTGATTGTAATTTTTTAAAAAGCAAAACTTGGCATTTGCGTGTCGCAGTAACGAGAGTTATGACTTGATCCAGAAATGGGACGTCTTCATACTTATTAAGAAATGTAAAGCCGGTAAAACATTACAGCCTCTCGAGTGCTGCCATAAAATGTTTCACTTAGAACCATTATTTAGTGGGGAATATAATTCTTATAGAAAATTTTTCCAAAATAGATTTGCCTTTTGCTCAGTGTTTGGCAAGCAACTAGTGTCTTTCGTAATGTCGGAATATTAAGGGCTTGCGTAGCAGTCCATATCTTTGTCAAATATCAACTTTTGTATACAAATTGTAAATTACATTTTCCATTCCTTGTAATGTAATTGAAAATTTTTCAATTACATTTTCAATTGCTTTCAAAGCCCATTACTTTTGAAATTACAATTACGCAAAGTATTTTTTTTAATTCCTTGTAATCAATTCCTTGTAATTGAGCCTCAAAAAAAGAACATTACTTTCGGTAATTTTTTTTGAGGAATTGAAATGTAATCAATTCCTTTTCTGTGGAGCAAAGTAATTGATTCATTTTCCCAATTGCATGTAAAGGGGAATTGAGGGTAATTTAATTCCTAAAGTAATAATTACTACCCAGCTCTGCAAACGATAAGATAACACGAATTCCGACACAAACGATACGATATCATATCGATAATTGTACGCTCCGATACAGATATTTTGTACTCGATACTTTTATAGAGAAGGAAAGTCAGTCAATTTATTCGGAATAGGCAACTTCGATTTCGTGTTTCCATGGATAACACGAGGGGTGCAACTGTACTAATTCATAATTTTTGAAATTGATCGAACATGAGAAGGTCAAAACACATTTGGCTGCATTTGTAGCATCCCAGGGAGAATAAGAGAGAATTTAGGCGGGGACGAGTCGCAAAGGAGAATGCGATTAATACCTGTTTTGAAAACGTTGTATGGACTGAACTGTTCACATTTGTTTGAGCATGTCCTATGGAAAAACAAATTGTACCCGCTTATACCCGAACGGTACGAAGGGACTAGTCCACTTTCCACCGAAATGAGTATTTTAGCTCCTATAATTATGCTACAAAAACTGAGCTATAGCCAACTTTAGACTTAAGGTATCGAACCCGGATCGCTCTCTTTAGAGATTAGTCACATGATTTTTTTAAGGAAGGAAAAGTTTTATAATAAGACGAATTTCTTAAACGTTCGCCAAGCAGCCAATATCCTTTACATACCTTTTCCTCTCAGTCAATTAAATGCTAGACCAGATACTCTATGGGCATTGCTTTAAGGTGCCCCTTTCCTATTGTATATTGCACTTTAATTTTTAATGGCTGTTAGTCAGTGTCCTTACGTACACAACGTGACTGTCCTTCTGACAATTTACTTTGCCTTATTGTGGTCAGCTTAATTAGGATAAAGCACATGGCAATTGTGGATATATTGAACAAAGAAAAGTTAAGAATGCCGGTGTACTTGGACATAAACACGCATGCAACTACATACATTCGAACTTAGTAGCGAAGAGGTACAATTCATTTGTGTTGCTATTAAACTACAATTGTGCTTATTTAGTTGTTGTTGAGTGGGGTTGGTGTGGATGAATGAAAAACTTTTGTGGTCAATAATTGACAGTTTTTAAGTTTTTATCACTTACGTGAGTTGACTTTTAAATAATTATTTATCGACTTTTAAATAATTATTTATCGTGGAGGCAAAATCTGAAATCAACCAGCACCTGCCCCATTAATGCCCAAAATTGCTGGTTAAAATCTCGAAAAATCGCATAGTTAATGTAAAGTTAAAATTACCTTATAATGAATTTCGAATTAGTTACAACTCGGTTCCGGCGTTTTAGCTCCTAAATACAAATAAGAACGAAAACTTTCAAATATTTTTTCTGACAGACTATCTACACCATCTACATTTCCACTAAATTTTTTTCACAAAATTGTTAACTATCCTACCTTATTTTAAGTCTTATTCCAAATCTTTTTGATTTTCTCTTTTATCCTCTACATAATCTACATTTCTAAAACCATTCCTCATTTTCAAGTGCTCAATAAAAATTCTTGTTACAATTTTTTCCCACTTAGCTCTTCGCTCCTTATTTGCCTTGCCATTTTTTAATGGCTCAATTTATCATGATATGCAAATTTTGTGTTCGAGTGTCATTCACTCGGTGACGTTGATTTGAATGTTTTGCAAAAAAAAAAAAAAAACCAAATAAATATGCATCGAAAACAAAAAAAAAAATTTTTTGCAATCACTTTTCTTCACAAGTTTTTCACTCGATGTCAACAAGCAAAGGAAATTGCAACTTATAAAATTGGTAGCAGAAACAAAATTTATGATTTGAGAGCAAATGAAAATAAATCGTTGAATATTTTATTTTTACTACGCTTTAAAGCACTATGTTCTTTCAATGCTAATTTAATGCACAGAGCTTTACGCTGAATTTAAATAAGATGCAGCTTTTAAGGATTGCGAACAGTTTCCCTCAATTTTTTCAAAGTCTCCTGGAATATATGTAGGATACTGCCATGTGGATCAGGAAGCTTCGAGAGGTAATAACTCAAGAGAAGCATTGGTAGCTCATCTGTGGTCCGCCTTAATACTACGCTGTCTTGCTTATTCGGTTCTAAGCTTAACAGCCAGGGATTCAGAAGAATTTCTTTAATCCTAACTGGGTCCTATTTGACTGAGGACACATCGACGAACATACGGAACGTGCGTTTCTTTCTTCGTACTTTATGCGGAGTGGGAAGAGCAGCAAAGGAGCTGTCGGTTAACTCCATAAAGTTTTACGTAAGTTGAGGTAAAACACAGTTTTCCGTTGTGCTGAAGTAGGCTGGGCTAGTACTTGAGGGGATGATAGGTAGTTGATCCGATTCTTGGTTTACCGTTGCTACTTTTTATGAGCATAATGAGGTAGTCACTAACGGTAAAGTTGTATCTGTTTTAGATTTTGGATGGTACTGGCTAAAATTCATCTTATCGCCTCCACTTTCTAAGCATAAGTTATATTCTTTCGTAATAATGATAGGCTTCACAGTCGCATTGAGTACTAAATGTGAAAGGGATAGCGATATGGCCCACGTGCACCCTAATATTCTTTGACATGCAGAAATGCTGTGGAAGATTTCTCCAATATCTCCTCTACTTTTGATTTCCACAACAATTTGCTGCACATAATCGTTCCCACATTTTTTATACTCTAAGACTTGAAATAGCATCGTTCAGAGCCGTATCCAAAATAATGATACCAGATTCATAATATCAGCATTAGCGGTCAATCCGGCGTCCGACACCCAGGCATGGACCTCTCCAAGCGCCCGCTCCATAAGAGAGCTAGGTGTGCGTAGACTTTTGGGTAATTAGGCAATTTTAAAGAAACTAAACAAATATTCACACAAAACTTCATTAAGAAAATGTCCCCAAAGGCTTAACCACATACCGAACATGCTGCCGATTGTAGCATACAATCCGATTCACTTGATAAAATACAAACATTTGTACAGAATATCGTTATATGTATGTATGTATATTTGGCTAAATTATTGTCATGGGAAAAATACTGGTTACTAGATCATATGTGTCTGCGTTTAATAAAATTTTCTTATTCAAAAATGTTTGCCTATTCAAGTGAATCAGACTGTACATAGAGTCAAAGATGTATGAATTTGCAAGAATAAAACTTGTAGTAGGTTCATAGCAATAATTGTATGATGCAATGTATACCGAAGTACATTAGACCGGGCACTTTTGCGTTCAAGTTACAGGTTTTCGGTATGATATACAAAAATGTCAGTTGTAACCACTGCATGTTTGGCATAAGTGTGCTCTGTTAAATCTGTCATACGAGTTTTATGCTGAAAGAAAATTATTTAAAAAGGTCGTATTGTGACCAATGTTATCTACACCAAAGGGGGTCTTCAAACCGACAATACCGCCTTTTTTCCATAGCTACGAAATTCTTATATGATTCTCATTTTACGGTGGGAAAGCAATGTTAATATGATTTCGATAAGAATTTAAAAACAAAAGCGAAATTATGACACGAACGAAGATTTTTTGGGATTCTCATATTAAAACAAAATTTGAAAAAGTTTTCTTAAATTTGCTAGTATAATAAAATTTGCGTCGTATTTAAAAAGTGGTTAGAGTCTTGTTTGCTTTTAGTTTAAACGTAGTATAATAAAGACTAAAACATGAGATATTAAACGTCTCAGCACCCTGCAAAGAGTGGTGTGCCTAACCTCTACAGCGAGCGATACTTGAATAATCGTTTTAGTCTACCGTAATTTTGTGCCGGCATTAACGGGTAAAATTCGTCTCTTAATTAATCGGTTCTTTTTTCCGACATTCTAAAACATTAAATCAATTGATTTGGAAAAAATATGTTTGGTGCAGTCCAATGTATGTACATTCACATACACAAGAGCATTTGCTAAATATTTTCTCGCCTTAAGCTTTTCTAGAATGGTTTCTTCAAAAAAAATCTTTAGTTGATTTTGTTTTACGTCTATAAAATATGTCAAAATTCATTACGCAAACCACAGATAATATCATGTAGGACACTATGGGATTGAATTACAGTTTTTTAATTATTATTTTTTGATCTTATCGAAAGTCGAAAAGTGCTTTTTGATAACCAAAAACTTCTTTAGTTAGAATTTTTTTTTTTTTGTAAACTCAGTTTATTTCCCTATGTCTTTGGGAAAAGTACATATTATTTATTATCAGATACACTTTTGTAGTTTAATGCAACGTTTCGAATCACGTTTTTGGGAAACTATTGTGTCAGCAGTTGGTAAATATATAAGCGAATCTGTGCTTCAAAAGACTGACCTTGAATCGGGGATGCCGGTATTGTAATATCAGATTACAAAAATTACGGTATTGTAAAAATCAAATAAAACTGTCATCTCTAGCACGTACCTATGTACATATGTATGTATATATGCAGCGGTATAAGAATTTTTAATTATTAATTTAGAAAGTTTTGCAAAATTCCGAAAGTTTACCTAATACTGTGTGAATATGTGAATAGTTAAGGAGACAATATCTATGAGGAAGCAAAGGGCTCATTTCATTTTACTAGGACTACGAGTATGTGCATACTCATACAAAAAGTAACACTTTTGTATCGATATTTAAAAAGCTCAGAAAGGTAAACAAAATAACAAGCAAACCGGCATACAATAATGCTGCCTAACTAGGTACATATGTATGTATGTCGGCGTGTGTTAAAATATTTTGATAATGCCAACATATGAATTTACATACCGACCTATTAAATAAATTTTGATTCACACATGAAAGCACATTGACAGTTTTGCTACTTCTTTGTGGACACATTTGTATGCATGAACGAATTCTCATATCACATACGAATGGAACGTATGCATTGCAGTGCATCGGTCGGGCAAAACCTCAAAACAGTATTGCTTATGAAGTTCCTAGTGCCGGCATATCATTGGACTCTTGTTGTTAAAGTTGTAACATTTCACAGGAATTTTACTTTTAAAAATTAAATTGTTGAAAATAAATTGAATAAAAGGTAAGAAATTAGATAAATAATATGTGAAGCTTGGTGCATTAGGTTTTAAATGTTGTTTGAATGAAGTCTGTGGTAAGTACTCGTATATATGTAGGGTAAAACCGGGATAGATGCCCCACTTTTTGGAAAAGCTGCCTAAATTTGAAAATATTAGTTTTATTTGAATAATTTTTTTTAATATAGCTAGTTCAATATTTTAACTTTAATTATTTAAATTTTGGTTTACCTATCGTACACGGTTTTTCCAGAAATTACTTTTTCCTGAAACCTTCTTTTTGAGGGATAGATGCCTACCTTAGGGATAGTTGCCCCACCATGAAAATATTGCGAAGGATAGATGCCCTTTATGGCATGTAAGCGAAAAACACAAATCGAACGCAACGTATGTAGTTCTACCCTACTCAAAACCATAATAAATTAAACATGTTGGGTTTTTAATCTTTTAATTACTATCATTAGAAGATACCTAAATCTAGTATTAGGTACATCAATGGCCATACCTACCTTATTAAATTTAAGCGTTTGCTTTCAAGAATTGGCATGCATTTTTATATATGTTTATTAAATTCAATTTTATAGGTACGTGTTTATTTAGAAAAAAATAAAAATTATATTTTTATAAAAATACATTTTCCATACAATCTTACACTAAAATAAAAACTACTTAGTAAATCTATAGGAAACTAGAGGCAGCCAATAGTTGGATAAACGTTTATTATATCCCGTAGGTACTACAAGATCTTGAATACATACCCAGTGTCGCCTTTGCTGTTTTTTTAGCAGCATATCGTCGAATTAATGTCCTCGATGGAATCCCATATTTTTAGGATAATTCGTTTATCCCCATCGTATTTTTGTTCATTTCGTCGAACGCGGCCTGCAGGCTTTCTGTAGTCCCTTCCTTTTGTACTTTCGTGGCACAATTTTGCTGAAAACAGTTAAAAGTCCATAAAGTAGTACATAAAACATATATCAGACTCCAAAAGTATGTAAAAAATATATACTTACTCCTTTGCCCCTAAGGGCATCTATCCCTCGAAAAATCAGGGCAACTATCCTTTTTGATAGGGATAGATGCCTACGAATTTTTTGAATAAATTATAAACAAAAAAACATCTATTTTTAGTTAGATGCAGTCTCAATGAATCAGTTTATTAAGGTACTAAAAAATATAATGGAATTTATTACTAGTTATAAAGTTATACAAAGCACAATACTTACCTTTAAAACTTTTATGGGTATTTCAATTTCGTCGCAAACAAAATGTTTTATACTAACAAAACGCGTGTTCACTGCTCGAAGCCCTTAGATAACTAAAATGCGCTGTGGCTGCGGCTGCTAATTATTAAATTAATTGTTAGTCACGAGCTCGGGAAGTTAGATTATTTGAATATGGGGCATCTATCCCGTTGGGGCATCTATCCCGGTTTTACCCTACATATGTATATATGCATTCATTAGTCTTCGAAGTGGCACAAATTTTGATTTTTGATAATGTTTTACTCGTCGATTGCTCCGTCGGAATTGCTGATAGAACCAAATTTCAAAAAAAAAATATATAAATACTAGCAGGATGCCCGGCGTTGCTCGGGATGTAAGTGGTTCATAAAATTCTGCTACCCTCAATTGAGAAGACAATTTACAGGCAGAGAAGGTTCAGAACAATATTTATTTTCCCACATTATATCCCGTTTATGTCTACGGCAAACAACTGAACCGTTTCTTAAGTCATCCCCAGTCAGTTTTCAAAGAAATTTTCAATATACAGACACAGAGTTTTATTAAAGATAAGCTGATACCCACATAGGGCCTTTTATTGGCCTTTAATTTTGAATTTTGAGTTGAATTGCTGACCATTTATAGTTCCTAACTATTTCTGTTGCTTCGAATGATGTCATTTGAAAACATGAATTGAATGTACGAATTGACTTTAGGAACTTAAAAAATAGATAACAACCATCTCGCAGACCTAACGAATATACAAACAAATTTTATTTATTTTCATATTTTAACTTGGCCATAGCGATAACCACATACCAAATTTCATCCAAATCGGACCGCATGTGAAATAGTTTTGAATAGGTCGGTCCCGAGTCCACTTCCCGGAAGAAAAATTATCCCATATTTCAACTTGGGCATAGCGCAGCCCACATACCAAATTTTAACCAAATCGCGTCACATTTGAAATAGTTTCTTTTTAAAATTAAACAATTTACAGAATTTTTTTTTTAACTTTAGAGAACATGCTAACTCAAGTTTTACCCAAAGAATCTGCTATAATTGAATAAAAAAATTAAAATTGTATAAATAAATGGAAACAATTGTAAACCAATATTTCTTCCTCTCATTTTCGGGATTTTCGGTACTTACAAAATTTGTTATCATAACTAGGACTAAATAAAAGTAGTGAATGCACTTTGAGAAACCTGCTGCATTAACTTTAAGACACTACAAAATGTTCAAGACTGTGCCCTGTTTCTGGTTATTACTCTCTTACCTAACTATGCTGAGACTAACCACGTACTGATGAACTGCTTTTTTTCTTTCCCATAAGAATCTAATATTCGCATTAAAACCTCAACAGCCGAGTCTACGTCTTACTGGTACACATCTTTATCCTTGTCGGTCGGGATATGGTGGGTAATTGGATGGGAATTATTATAATTACTATCGTAAGACGCCCTTGCGGGAACTCTTTACACCTTGCTTCGAAAATTGTGTGCACTTTGCAAATATTGTCCTTCAATTTGGCGACAATTAATGTCAGAAATATTAGCTTTTCTGGTATTTCTCTCAGTGTAAATTTTCAATGATTTCTAAATGGGTAAAATATTTCTTAAAATCATTGACGACAATATATGTATGGTAAAAATACAATGAAATTTCGATTGTATGTGACATATTTAGTAGGCGTAAAAACCATTCATTCAAAATACCAACAACAAAACCCACAAATGTGCAAAACCACATATTCAAATATATTGGTGCAGTATCAATATGATTCATACATACATATGTCCATACATATAGGGTAACACACAAATTCGTTAAATATTTCACGTATAAATAAAAGCCAACATTTTTGAGTGAGCTCCATAATCTTTCACATGGAAAAAATTATTGTCTGTCATCGAAGCTTAGAAAGTGAAATGGGTGATTGGTATAGTGTCCAATGTTTATTACTTATCCTCTTGTTTTTATTCTTGTAGACAGGCTTCACTCTGCGCAGACAAATCTATTTATGAATCTATATAAGGACCATTTGACTAAATTGTGAGAAAATATGCAGTTTGGAAGGGATGAAAGCAGAGATTGAGTGGGCTAGGCATACAGAGACAGAGATTTGATTTATGCGGGGAACTTCCAAAATGTTCTGGTTTACTTCCAGATTATTTGTGAACCCACAACTTGCACACTTACCTTTAAATGTTCTTCTTAAAGTTCTTTACATCTAATCCAATAAATTGCTTCCTCCCTAATAATCAACACATGTCCTTCGCATACATACATATGTACATGCATACATATAATTGTGAACATCTACTTGTCTGCCTAACCAGCATCCCAACATGTTTGGGTTTTGCATTTTGGCAATAAACTGCAGCAGCTGCTACTGACTGACCTGTAGTGTATTGGCTGAATATACCGCAAAGACAAAGAACAACACCATTAACTGTCGCAAAAGGCCTACATTTAATATGCAGGAAATTTTCATTAGCAATAAATGCAGCAGAATCGGCCGCAATAGTGCAGACAGCCTTAGGGTTAAATTTGGCTAAGCAAGCTCAAGCTACATACATGACTTTCCATATATCTACATATATTCACACCAATACGCACATACTTATGTACATATGTTTTAGTGAGCTTGCTTCTGTTCTGTTCAACTATTGCCAATGGCCAAATCTCGAAGGATATTTAAACCACAATTGAATTTCTTTTGCACAAATTGCTTTGAGGATACAACCATTTTAGAGCTCCAAATGTTGGCTGGACAAGCTGTCGTCTCGTTTGTGGTTTAGTTGGATGCCAAACGCCTCAGGATCCGCCTACAAACATGGAGTTTGCTCTTATGAATATATACATATATATATCTACTGTATTTGTATTTGAAAGATATGTGTGCACTTTCTGGCCTAGAATGAACCAAGGACCATAGAAGGTAGGCATGTATGTAGCGGGGTGTCATCATTGAGGTTTCGATAAGACAGATAAAATGCCTATTTTGCCAATAGACAACACGACATTTAACATGTGAATAAATATCACAACATGCAAAAATTTTATATAAATGCATACATACATAGGTATACACAAATGTATATATGTGTTACAATAAAAAAAATTGCAAACATATACTATAAACAATCCAAAATGGAAACTGTTAACCCCATATACAAGTAGTTTTTCACTTTTTACCAGTGCATTATTACAAAAAAGCAGGCAAATAGGTAACTAGATTTTTTTTATGCAAATTTGTTTTGCAAAATAATTTTTTTTTTTTTTGGGAGGTGATTAACTCGCGTGTTTCAAATATTTTTCCATTAATTTTCAACATTCCATTTATTGCAGTGCTTTAGGATATACAATATTTCTGGTTTTCCCGTTTTTGGTATAAACAAATATTGGATGTCCGAATCGTGAATATGCTACATATAGCCTATGTCATACCTAACGAAGCTTTTAACGTATTGGGAAAGTTTAAAACACAAAAAAGTAGGAGTGGTACAGCCCACTTTTCCAAAATTATATATAGCCTATGCTTTAACCCGTGATACCAAGAATATGCTGTGAAATTTCAATTCAAACAGGGACGGAAAATAAAAGTTATTATTTTTTTCGATATCATAAAAGTCCGGGGTTAGATAGTGTCCCTGAAGAAAGTTATTAAATTTTCTGTTGTCCCAGGACTACTAGGATCAATATCCTGGCCACAATTAATTTTCCTGGCTTTTTTGAAAAAAGTACGATAATAACTTAAAACCCCGGACTTTTAATTTTTCTCGCCAGCAATAAAAGTTATCTATGTCCTTATATTTTTTAAGGACAAAATAAAAGTCCGAACCAAAATCTACTATACCGACAATCCTCTTTCGTATGATAAGAAATTCATTAAATTTAGATTGGCGGGTTGGTAGATTTTCGCTCGGACTTTTATTCTGTCCTTAAAAAAATAGAAAGGACAAAGATAACTTTTATTCTTGGCGAGAAAAAATAAAAGTCCGAGTTGTCCGATTATTTTTGTCCGGATAAGAATAAAAGTCCAGAAATAACTTTTTTCTTCGGACTTTTATTTTAAAAGGAATAAAAGTCCCCGTCCCTGAATTCAAATGATGCGTCACCATATTCGAAAAAACAATTAGAGACCTCTTTATTGCAACACGCACAGCACATACATTTTTGCGTTGATTTTTACCAAACCTTCAAAATTATCAATTTACGCATCTCTTCAAACACTCCCTGGCAACGAACACACAGTTTTGGCTCCAGTTTTAATTTCTTATAGGCCGGCACCATGCTTATATGAACTGCATTGACAACTTATTTTCGGTTTAATAACTTAACCCCTTATTTCCCATCAAAACATAAACTATTTTAATCGCACGAAAGCCACTCTTATAGAATAACTAAATCGGTCATAAATTTAACATAAAGCTTTCTTTCAATGCCCACAAAACTTTTATGAAACTCAATGAAATTTTTTTTGTAAAGTGCGAACTGTCTGTTCTCAGTAAAGGCATACTAAAGCTTCTTTCAGTAGCCATTTTGTTGGTTTCCGCCATTTTGAATTAATTTTAGAAGGATTTTAGTTCAATTAAGTACGATATGGTAACATATTCGTATCAATCAACAAAATAGCACTTTTATCCAACTGTGTTTAGAAAACAAACGAACTAGTTCAATGGTGCTTAAAAGGAGAACACTTTGTGAGTGTTTCAAACTAGTGCAAAGTTACCAGTGCTTTTAAGGGTATTCTAGGAACATGCATAACTTAACCTCTTTATTTATTTATACCAAAATGTTCATATATATACATACATACATAGTTATATGGATTTTTAAAAATACTTACACACACATACATATGTATGTATGCATGTAGCAACAATTTGAATACTGTAATGCAGCATAAGCTCATGTCCTGAATGCAAGCAACACATACCATGCCATGTTATCCTTCTTCAGCAACATTAATCTATTGAATCATACGTTTTTCCAATTATTGTTGCATTTACTCTCACTTTACATTTTAATATTTATATTACAACAGAATTTATATAACAAAGTGATTTTGAATGCATTTTTGGAATAGAATAGAAGAACAGAAATTGACCTTAGATGGGTTTATTTTATTAAAAGGTGAATTTATGTGCTACACTTAAAACCTAAGCTTTAAAATAAAAAAAAATAAAAATATGAATAAATAAGCTTGACTACAAATATGAAGAAGAAAGAAAAGATGGCGGATGTGGTGGGAATAAGCGATGGGTAAATATCGAAAAGTAGAATAAAAAGCAAGTTAAAAAGAAAGCAAATAACGATATATAATATATATATATATATATATATATATATATGGCGCGATATACAACAGTTATATCATTAACCTCCTAGGAGATTTTTGCGCCGAGCTTCTCTTCCAATTTGTGGTGTGCCGCTTTGAAATTTTTTCCTACAAATTGGCGGGTTTTTCGCCGATTCCGAACGGCATCTACAAAGCAGATGAATTTTTGCTGAAAAGCCTTTCATGGCAGAAATACACTCGGAGAGTTTGCCAAACCACTGCCGAGGGGCGACCAGGTTTTGAAAAAACTTTTTCAAACCACTTTTTAATGTACCTTGTACCAGGGCTCGAACCCGGACCTTCGGTGTGGTAGGCCGGCAACACTACCTCCACACCACGGTGGCCGACAACGATACATAATAGACTCACAAAAATGAATATGCTCGAACTTGCCTTGAACTTTATTCTCCTACCGAAATTTTCATTCGAACTCGACGCAGGCGCGTTTTTATAGTAAATGCATTCAATCATCGACTTCAATGTCAACGCCGAATTCCTAGCGCTGTTTGTGGTCTGTCAATGCGACAATCACGGTAATGTTGCGTAGCCATGTGACACAAACGTAATAGCGTCATTCACAATAGCCAGCACGTGGATTATACGCCAGAAACGTCTGTCATTACAAGCTTGGCAGTAACCGCCTGCTGATTGTCATCTTAGTTGGCAGAACTACAAATTTACGTGACTAGGAAGAAAATCGGTGAGAGGGCACTTATGCCATGCATATGTACATACAAATTGATACGAGTGCTTACCTGGATTGAATGAAAGGCCAACAGCGGAAGACGTACAGGTGTATCGAATATGGCAGTTTTCCTGTGACGTTGATGTGTCTGCGCTGCGTTTGAAAGGAGTCATACATCATTTGCAACTTTATTGCGCTGTCAGCAAGTTGGCCAACAACATTCACATCAAGGCAATAGATAAGTGGCGGTTGCGGGAGCGAAGTTATGTGTGGAAGCGATCGATTGTTGGGTAAGTCCAACACCTTTGTGCCCGATCGTGTGTGTGCATTATCGACGCTATAGAGATTATACTGCAACAAATACTCACAAAAATAATATTGACAACAACTTAAATTTAACAAAAATTCTCCACCACAGCAATGGCAAACCAAGTCAAAATGAAGAAAAAACTAAAAAAAAAAACTGTGCAGAGCGAATAATTCATGTATTTTGGAAAGATTTTCCTTCATCCCTTGTCAAATTTGGTTTGAAACAAACCAGTTTCGGCGTTGTGCCATCATCAGTGTCCATTTTCGTTATACAATTTATCATTATTAGCAAATGCGAAGTAAATTATTTTACCGGATCACTCAAGCTGGTTCCCAGTTATGCAAATATGTATGTATATCAGTTAGTAAATTTCATTTATTTGAACGAAAAGGAAAACAGGTATCGGTGCTCGGCAGATTAAGGCTCCAGCTCTGTTTAAGCGACATAAGCTACGGTTATTTCATTCGTTTATTTTATTTGCATTGCATGCTATTGTAATTCGCAATCAGCTTTTAAAATATTTCGAAGATATAGTTTATGTTTTGGAAAGCCAAGGTGTGGTTTTTCATAGCGAAAATGAGGAAGCCAATAGCGCCATGCCTCAGAGCCAACAATGCACGCCACCAAAGAGCAATTTTCAACATTTAGGCAAACACGGTCGGCAGAACCTGAGCCAAATAATAAAATAAAATATTAAAAATAAATAAAAAAAAAAACAACTCGCCTTCTCTAAAGCTTAGACAAGCTCGAAGTTTCGGGCAAGCAATTGAGCAGTTGAGCAACGAACGAGTATCGAGCTGCTTGCACTCCTCGATACCCGGGTATCTGGAGCTTTATGTACAAGTAGCTTCCAAATAGATATTTTTCGTTATGAACGCTAGGTGACAATCAAAAGGAAAATTGTCATAGGAAAATTTAAATAAAAATGCAAAAAGTTTTGATTTCATTCGCATTCACACGACACAGACAGCGAGAGTGAAGATCGTATCGTGGAAATGGTGCCACGTCAGTCCAACACTTTCTTTCGGCGTTTTAACATGAATTGGCTAACCTTCCGTTTTTTCATTGTTTTGCGCGTTGGTTCTTTTATCGAGAAGCACTTTTCCGTGCTTGACGCCAAGTTCGAACAAAAATTTTCCTCATCTTCGGAAAAATTTTGGTTCCGTATCTTTGGCTTGCCGTCTTTCCTTGTTGTTCTTCCATATTTATTATAAAAAATTAATTTATTTTTGATAAATGGGTCGTAAACTGACAAGTTATATTTATTTGTTTAGTTAAGTCGACACCACACGTATGACTATTATCAATAAAAAGGTATGTATAGAAGATATTAATTGGTTAAGATTAAATTATTACTAATATTATGTATGAGTTGAACAAAGAATAATGTTTAAATAAATTACAATGCTATCAAAGAGCACTGGATTCTGATCAACTATTTAGGTCTTTCCAAGACCCCCTTATTCTTAATTTTATCTTGGTAAGTTTTATAACTGACACTTCTTTAAATCTAATTTCGAAGATGAAGTTTTTATCCAGAATGACATTCACTCTAGCTCATATCAATTTGAACGAATTGATGTCTTTTATTGATAAGTGGAAGACAGCGTCAATCACGCCGATCTTTAAGTCTGGAAATAAGAATGATATATCTTATTACAGGCCCATCGCTAAGATTTCAGTTTGTGCTAAGCTTTTCGAAACAATTATTACAGAAAAACTTTCTTTTGTTGTTCATGTCCTGGGAAATGGAATTGTAATTGTAATGGAATTGAATTTACCCAGCTCTGGCTCTGATTAACCTACAATCCCTTCATTCCCGAAGAATTCTGCATCTTCTAATGTTCTTTTATGATCTCGTTGTTGGTTTGGTAAACTTCCCTGATCTTCACGTTATAGATCCCTCGGTTCTTCCCTTTTTTTTTGTTTTAACTCGCTCTTTCAGGACGAACTACCCCCTTTGTGACCAAATTTTTCGCGATCGATGAAATAGAGTTATTATTTAATACCTACGATGTCAAAACTAGCTTTCCTCGTTGAAATGTCATTGGTCATTTAGATTAATTCAAAGTAAGTAGGTTTGCTTCAGCCTTCACAGGATTCATAATGCTGTTGGAACTAGCTATACAATATGGATACTCACAATCTTGAGAACCGTAAGTCAAGTAGGTTGACTTGAAAAATTCAGAAAATAATTCCGCAATATCATCAGTATTAGCACTCTTCCACCGAGACAAAAGCTACGATGATAGTCCGAAAACTTTACGTTCCGAACAAATTTTCATACATTGATTACAAGTGGGATATTTAAAGTTTCAAAACAAAACTCACACAGATATCAAGTCTTACTTTAAGGACAACTTTTCTGTTGTATTTTAGCGACATAAATATAGAGGCAGTCTTTAAAATTTGTTTATCATTTTTTTATTTAATAGTTTTTAGTGCTATCTACAAATAGGCAACTGTGATTAGCAATTCCTTAATTGAAAATGCTTAAGTTTATTCATTATTAAGTTATCACGAAAAGCGCCCCACCTAAGAGAATTTTTGATTTCTTTAAATTAAATTATCAAAGCGTCCTGATCAATGTGCTAAATTTGAAGTCACCAAGTCAAGAGAAAGTTAATAAAAGGTGATAGGAAAATTCCTTATTTCAAAGTAATTTTCAAAATTGTCACCGGGTTCTGATGCATTGGAAAGTTTTCGAATAGTAATGTACTACATAAATTTTACCATGCTTGTTCTTAAATACTTGTGATTTTAACATGAAAGATCAAAATATCAAATGTCTTTTTTCTTCCTTCCAACTCCCATTTATGCTTGCCCATCGCATCTAGTAGGCAGTTTGGTAACATAATTTATGAATATGCATCACCTTGCATGGCCTTTAATTCTCCTTTTTTCTTTGCATAACTAACCATCAACATTTCACTTTCACACGCTAGCCGCTAGCCGCATACGGCATAATCAATCAATCTCGCCGCAGCTGTCCGACCCATTTCATAACCGTATACCACGCCTATGAACGTGCGCCACTCCACACAAACTTGTTGTAGCGATTATTATCACAAAGAACTTAATTATCGGTCATCAATTTACAACTTCCTTCGCTGCCTACGCTACCAAAAGAAAAACACGATAAAGTGTTGGACAAGAAGAGATGGATGGCTTCGCATCAGGATAAATAGTAGGGGGGGTGAAGGAAGAGGAAATTAAATGAAATCAATTCAAACCGAAATAAAGCTACATATCAAATTGAAGAAGTGTCTGAAAGAATGTAGCTGCTGAATGAGAATCCATATTGCTATCGAATTTCTCAATGAATCGGCGAAGCGAGGGTGTTGTGATTGAAATGGGAGTAATAATAGGAAGAGCAATAAACGTGAATGCGTTAACAAACGAGCAATCAGCACGCATTCTGTGTGAATTCTTGCAATGAAATAAAATTTAACTCAGAAGTGGAATAAAGCGGAAGAAATTTTATATATTTTTACTAGGCAAATTCGATATTCTGCTAAGGTTAGAGGAAACTAATATTGACAAATAAATTAAGTCTCAAGTATTATTAGTATATTATGGAAATATATCAATGTCATTTATTTTAGCGATTACCGAGCGCCAAGGGAGCTCAAGTCATCCTCCACCTGACGGACGGACCGACAGACATGGCTAAATCAACTCAGCTTATGGTCCTGATCATTTCGGTATATTTAATCTCTCTTCTTCTCCTCATACTCACAAACATCGGACCAAATTTATAATACTATTTCATGTTCAAGAAAGGTATAAAAATAGCATGCTCATTATTTTGAAAGTAATATAATTTAAAAGTATATATATATGTATATATAAAAATAAATCACCTTATATAAAAATAAGTTAATTGAAGCCAAAAAGAGGCCTATCGTTGTTAATGATAAAATTGAGATATAATTACTCCAATTAAAGAAGTAAGATGATCAAGAAAAAGCTGCTAACTTTTATCTTTTAATGGTTAAATTCCATTTATACTTCTTACTTGACTGCATCATTAAAATTTAGTTTGCCCCTCTTATTTTGGTCTATATTTAAAAAAGAGGGTCTCCCATGCGACAAATCATCATTCTTCATTAAAACCCCCATCACCACCTTTCATTTGATACCAATATTGTACAAACAGCCCTAGGTTCACACCTGGGCCACATTTTGATCAATAACTCGAAAACGACAGTGAATATGAAAAAACAGCCTCCTTTAGTACGTTCTACGGGAATAAGCGAATAACTGTGAAAATTTTCACGTCTTTACGTGTTGTGGTTCCGACGTTATGGGTAGACATAACGAAAATTGTTTGTGATTTATAGATGAGATTCATTTTCTCCTCCAATATTTACGTTTTATATGTATCAAACTTAATTTATAGAAAGCAGATACCATGTAAAAATAAGCAAACGAAAAATTTCACAAATTTTTGGATTCTCCTGCATGATTCATCAACTATTTAAAGCAGTAGAACGCGTGGTATTCTTGCTGTTGTAACAGAACTTCAACGTTTGAGTCATCTCGGTGAATAGACAAGGCTGCCGTGGGAAGTCAAATAAAGTATATACAATAGTTAAGTGTTGTAATAAACTAATCACGGTAATATTTAAATCTTGTGCTCAATTAATACATGATTAGTTAATGCTGTATTTTAAAATTATTATGATTATGCGAACAATGTAATTTCCTACGCAAAACGACGGCTTCATATGGCATTAAAAATATTCCTGTGCTTAAATCCACTTTGGCTCTGAAACAAAAAAATATGTATATATATGTAAGAAGTAATAATAAAATGTAAACAAAATCACTTACCTTTTTTCGTGAGGTGAATACGAATTTAGTACTACGTATTCCATGGTTTCGTTCGACAACCCTTTCACATGCTCCAGCTTATCGCCAAAATTTACTATAATACGATACTTTTCCGTACGTCTATCAGTTCTGAAATGTATAATCCAACATTAACTATTTAAACTTGATTGAATTCGTAACCAAACGTACCTCATAACGTGGAAAACTTTATCGTTCCAAGCACCGTATGTAAAGGCACCATAACGTTTGAATGCTCTGAAGGCAGGAGTTTTCTTTAGTTTTACCATTTTCTTGAATATATTCAAAGTGCTGCGTTCCATTTTACGCTCCCTGTGTACATTTATAATTTTGTAGTTAGGATTGACCGCCAACCAAGTTGAATTGCCTTTGCTAAAACCAGCATTCCTTGACGCGTCCCACTGCATTGGTGTGCGAGCTTTATCGCGTGAATCGCAATCTCTTGTACACTCAACGTCCCAATCATTCATGCCAATTTCTTCTCCCTTTAATATGAATACCATAACAAGCTATTAACAGTTACACATTATTAAAAATTCAGCTAAGGATACATTACGTAATAATTAACAGACGCTCCGGGCATGCCATGCAAAAGAATCGTCATCAAATCGACTCTATTGTATCCCATACGTGTTGCAATACGAGGATTGTCATGATTTGCAAAAACCCAATTCAACATCTTGTGTCTTGGCCATATTACATCCATAAAATAATGAGCCCAATAATCAAATAGTTTTGCATCAATCTCGTTTCCTACATAGACCACATTTAGATTCATTGGCATATGGATTCCAGCACGTCGGTCACCATCGCTCATATATTCTTTCACTCCATCTATATTACCATAAACTTCGCCTAGCATCACCCTAATGGGAGGAAGTGTTTTTAAACTCATTTTAGTCAGTAGTAGTAATTTTCCCTGCTGGGTATATTTTACATTGACTTTCTTATGCAGAGTTCAAGTCATTTTGTACTACCGACTACTTTTATTGTATCCGAATTTTTATTAATCGGGCTTGCAGTCAAAAAAGCTATATTATTTTACGTTATATCAAAGTTTTGACTTTTTATTTTAATCTTCTTCAGCGCTAAACATCGTTACGTCCTTTTAATCCTTTTAAAGTTTCTTCAAACATTTGTTTGATTTGAAATCGAGTGGAAGAGCATAGCGATTTTTAGCTCTGAAGAAGGCCAAAAAATAAAAGTTCGGAACGTCAACATAATATACATATTATATAAAAAAACCTTTTTTTTTTTTAATTCATTGCACTTGTAAGCTGGATTAAGAAAATTTCAGTAGTGTTCAAGTTGCTCACCTTGTGTCACCACCATTTATTTCAGTATATTGATCTAAGAATTCACGCCATTCATATAAGATTTCATTGATTCCAGGTTGATTCATTTGGTAATCTAGAGTATTTGGAGGATTATCAGGGTATGAGCCATCTTCCAAACGCTTCTCAAAGTAAAATACTATAGCATCTGCACGAAATCCATCGACGCCAAGATCTAGCCAAAACTTCAAAATGTCTTTCAAACGTTCGCGCACCAAGGGATTCTCTAAATTGAAATCGGGTTGCTTGACACCAAATTGATGAAGGTAGTATTGTTGACGTTGGTCATTCCAAGTCCATGCAGAACCACCGAAAATTGAATCCTGCATATACAGCAAATTTTAATGAACCATCTCTACAATATACTATACATAAGTAGAGAACATACAAAACGGTTTGGTGGTATCCTTGCGCCTGTGTTCTCATCAATTTTACCATCGTGCCACACATAAAAATCTTCATAACCAGGCTCACGACGTATCGATTTGAGAAACCATTTACATTCATCACTCGAATGATTTGGTATGAAATCCATAAGTATTTTTATACCCAGCCTATGTGCCTTTTTAACCAAATGTATAAAATCGCCCAATGTACCATAGATTGGATCAATGTCATAGAAATCTGAGACATCATAACCATTATCCGCCATAGGAGACTTGTAAATAGGACTAATCCATATTGCATCCACGCCTATATAGTCTATATAATCCAAACCACGTCTTATAATACCTTTCAAATCGCCAACGCCATCACCATCACTATCCACAAACGACTGTGGGTAGATTTGGTAGAAAGTCGCTGCCTCCCACCAATCCAAATTTGTGTTGATCTTCGCATGTTTTCTGAGTTTTTTGTGTACTTTGCCTGCGAAAGTTATGCTAAAGCAAAGGCACAAAGCTATTCCTACAAACACTTGTCCCACTTGTCTAGCTAACATTGTTTTGAAGACTGATTGACACTTAAACTATGAACGATATTTATACTGGTAACAATTTGATAAAAAAAAAAAATTTATTTCAATGAATTAGAAACAAGTGAAAATTAATTATATCTAAAGAAAAAATTGAATGCGTCAATGGTCCTCATCTGCAGCTCAGCAGAAATTCTTACGCATACGAAAGCACATTGAAGAGCCCCATATTTTGCAACTGCACCAAAATGAAAGCACACATCATGAAAGCACCATCTCGGACTAAATTTACAAAATTTAAGATAATAGAGACTTTCGACTTGAGCTTTTAAAAACTTGCTTTCAAAACGAAATTGCTACATATATGATCGTTTTTTATTCGGAACGTCTAAAAGAATGTTTGAATTGAAAATATTATAAGCTCTAACAGTTTTGATTGCTTTCTCGCAAAAAAACAAGTTAATTTTTGATTTGCAAAAGATATTTCAAATCCATAAAAAAAAATTTCGAAATCGCTAAGTGCTTACGAAAAAAGTGGGGTTACATTTAAAAAAAAAAAAAAAAACAAATAAAAAAATTCGAAAATGAGGCGTTCTAGAAGAAAATTCTGAAATAAGGAATTTTTGAAGAAAAATTCGGACATTTGTAATAGTTATGATGATTTTGGATATTCAATAAAACTTCTTAATCAGGAAACAAATCGACTTCCTGAGTTGTTTTTAGAATAAATTTGTATTCAATCAGTGGGTCTGACTCAAGTTTTATGGATTTAGTTCGAAATCATTGCCGGAAACAGTAGAGCTTTTCCAAAGTCTACTTGGTTTGTTGTTTTTCAATAATGGTCTAAATTTTTTTTGTTATTCGTCAATCATCACATATTTGCTTTGCAAATACATATGTACACTCTTAACAATGGGCAGACTATTTTTATTCAATCTATTATACGGGTGGCAGGCGTGGTGGGGGAAGGGGCGTAGTGTTGCCGGCCTACCACACTGAAGGTCCAAGGTTCGAGCTCTGGGATAGATAACATGAAAAGTGGTTTAAAAAGTTTTTTCAAAACTTCGTTGTCTCTCGGCAGTGGTTTGGCAAACTCTCCGGAAGACTTCTTAGCAAAAATGCATCTCTTTTGTAGATGCCGTTCGGAATCGACAAACAACTGCAGAAAACAATTCAAAGCGGCGCACAACAAATTGGAAAATAAACTCTGCGAAAATATCTCTTTTGAGGCTGGAAATTTCGAAAGAACTTCTCTTAAGAATACATATACAAGTTTCATCAAACCAAACGAGTCTTCTCTTCGAAAAAAAATTTAGACGCATAAATCGTGTCGCTGATGAAATGTGAAATGAAAAAGTGAAGATATGGATTGAGTTTATTTTATCATAATTTCAATTTGTATTCATAAAGATTTTTTTAGTTGTTTCTGTAAAAATTAAGTTGATTGGATGTATGTTTGGGATTATTGCTGGGCAAAATAAGACTTTTGACTTCATTCAATGTTTCCGGAATAGCTTTATTCGTGAGGCTAATTTCGGGGCACATGCTGGATTGTTTTCGAGCCTTTTTCGGGTAATTTTGTGCCTTTTTTGGAGTGATTTCTCTGAAAAGGTCCCAGAATGATCCCTAAAATAATTGAAATATAGTCACACAAAATTCAGGAATCGTGCGAAAATCCCAAAGTAGTCCTGAAATCACGCCAAAATCCACCAAGTTGTGCCTTCATTTTGTACGGCATTGATCCCGAACTAAATAGTTGATAGGATAGACATACATGGCTAAATCGACTCTGCTCTTTGCCCTGATCATGTCGGTATACTAAATGGTGGGTCTATCTCTTCTTCTTCTCATAATTGTGATACCATATAAAAATAAATAAGTAAAAATAAAACTTACACCTCTTATAGAAGAAAATTAAGAGGTGAAAAAGAAACTAACTTTATATAAGAGTGGGGGGAACAAAACTGGGAAGAAAAACTAAGATAAAGGAATAAATAACGAGGATGCTCCAGGTGTGGCAAGTCAAATTTTAGGCCAGGTCTGCTAGTTGTAGGTAAGCTCAAGTACCTTACATTTTATCGAAATCATCTTGACCGATTATTTGGAGATGACATAAGTTGAAAAGCATAAATGACTGCATTCTCTAACAAATCTGCCTGCCATATTATTAAAATTAATACACGAAAACTCTGAATGTACATACTTTAAATATCTATATTTAAGCTCAAACTTGAAACTAAACAATATACAAACAATATTTTTTTCGTATTTTAGGAAAATATTTCTAGAGTTTTCGACGCAGTACGACAGCTTCAAATGGTATCAAAAAGATTCCCTCGCTTAGATCGACTTTATCGCTGCAAAAGAAATGCAATTATTAGTTTATGTTGTACCAAACATTAAAGCAAGAAACTTACCCCTTTCTGTGAGGTGAATAAGTGTTAAGTACGATATACTTAAACTTTTTGTCAGATAAGCCTGTAACTAATTCTATCTGATTACCAACGTTAGCGAGTATACGATACTCTTCTGTAACTTTGTCAGTTCTGAAATTATAAGAAAAATTTCAAATTGTAATGCCAAAGACGTTGTTCAACAACTACAGTTAGCGCTTAAAAGCAGTTTCGTTGACAAAAACCGAAGATGGTGAAAACGACGGTAAAATATTCTTGCTAACCAACCTCATAAGTGTAAACACGTTTTTATTATATGCAGCGTAAGAAAACGTATCGTCTTCTTTGAAAGCCCTGAAAGCTGGTCTCCGCTTTAGTTTAACCAAGTCTCGGAATATGTTTAAGGTGCTGCGCTCTTGTCGAAATTCAGTTTTTACATTGAGAATGACATGGTTGGGGTTGACCGGTAACCAAGTTTTCTCTGCTCTACTGAATCCTGCATTCTTCGATTTATCCCACTGCATTGGTGTACGCGCTACATCACGGAAATTACAATTACTTGTGCACCCTGTCTCGCCATCAGTCATGCCAATCTCCTCACCCTGCAATATTTTAATATTTATTAAACAATTGTTTAATAACTCTGTAAGTGTACATTACATTATAAGTAACAGATGCACCCGGTAATGTATGAACTAGAATCAAAATCAAATCCGCTTTATTTAGTCCAACACGCGAGGCCAAACGAGAATTGTCATGATTTCCTACCACCCAATTCGATATCCTGTGATTCTTCCACATAACATTCATCCAATAATTGGCCCAATACTCAATAATAGTAGCAGTGATACCATTTCCCTCATAAACCAAATTTAAATTCATTGGCATTTGAACGCCGGCGCGAGTTTCATCGCGTATATAGTTATTCAAGACATCTATAGTACCGTAAGCTTCGCCAAGCATAAACCTAAGCGCGCAGAAGAAACAACAATTTAATAGGCTACCAAACAGCATGTTCTGATATTGATCTGTAGTAAACATAACCTCTTTTATTAGTCTCTCAAGTGGTATAACATTTAGAGCTAACTTACTGTACATAAATTTAAATACGATTGTTACTCACCTTGTCTCCCCTCCATGTGTTCGCTGGTAATTGTCCAAATAGTGACGCCATTCATATAACAGTTCGACATTTTCAGGCTGATTTTCTGTGTGATGAACCTTACCAGCGGGTTGATCTGGATATGTGCCATCCTCTAAACGTTTCTCAATGTAAAACGGTATTGCATCCACACGGAATCCGTCTACGCCACGGTCTAACCAAAAGCCCAAAATTTCCAATAAACGATCACGTACCTTACGATTTCTCATATCGAAATCGGGTTGTTTGACATCAAACTGATGAAGATAATATTGTTGACGTTGATCATTCCAAGTCCATGCAGAGCCACCAAAAGCAGATTGCTACACATTCAATAAAAATAATGTTAGAGTCTCCATGAGCCACGGCATATAATTCCGCTACTTACCCAATTGCTTGGTGGTACACGCTGGCCTGTTGCAGGATCAATTTTACCATCATCCCATACGTAGAAATGTTCATATTCGGGATCACGACGTATCGATTTCTGAAACCAATCACATTCATCACTCGAATGATTTGGCACAAAATCTAATAGAATTTTTATTCCCATTTTGTGTGCCTGGTGTAACAATCTATCAAAGTCTTGCATTGTGCCAAATATTGGATCAATATCAGTGAAATTAGCAATATCATAACCATTATCCACCATTGGAGATGTGAAGATTGGCGAAATCCAAGCTGCATTCACGCCTAAATATTTCAGATATCCGATACGAGATATAATGCCATTCAAATCGCCTATACCATCACCATTACTATCCATAAAAGAGCGTGGATAGATTTGGTAGAAAGTCGCAGCCTCCCACCAGTCCAGTTCTTCGTCAGCAGAAGCGTCATTATAGCACAGCAGTAATGCAGTAACTACTCGTATCAATACCAAATTGAAAGACATCTCGTTAGATACTGACGGACAAATACATTTTGCATCATATTTATACTTATTAGATATCACAATTTTGCTCATAGAAAAATAAAAAGATACTTCTATGAAAATCTTAGCAAAACCCTCCTAGCATAACAAACGCTATGTAGAAGCTAAAGTGTGCCGGAAATATGCAAAATGTTTCATCTAACCCCTTTGACAGTAGTTAATAAAATTTTGAAATTCAGTTTTGCAAAGAAATATTGCGCGCTACCTTGACATGGTATTTAATAGGGCCTTGATTAGACACAATAAATTGAAACTGCGGCAAGTCTCAGTCATCCCGACAATGCGTATTAATCTCTATATGTTCTTTCCATTCTTCATAGGATTTACTGAAAGTCGTACTAGTAAAAGTCGAAGCAAGAGCCTCCTTCTACTCTTAGATTTTATCACCATCTGTTATAGTCTGTATTCCGCGATGCCATGAGAAGTATATTATAGAGATTCATGGTCCACTCTTTCCACCCTCCAACCAAACTCCAATGTCTTACCGAAACACCGCTAATCCGCTACTGCTCTAACAAATTCTTTGCTCACCTACCAACTGTTTAATTATTTACATTATTATATTCCCATTTTGCTGAAATCTTTTATTTTTTTATTTCAACTAATAACAATATACAATTTAATAAATGCAAATTAACGTAGTGGAACTGATGACACAGATGAATTATATTCAACATTTCAATGAAAATATTTTCTTATTCACTTCGTGAAACACCAAAGAGCTCGGAATAGCAGTAACGAACCAGCAAACGTTGCATTTTTTTGATGATTGCAATTAACTCTCCCTGTGAGGAATTAAGCCTACGAAAGGTAATATCATAAGTGTTTGAAAAAGAAGTCGTCCATCGGCAGTCATTTGAGAAACTATGCGAGTGTATTTTTGCAATTTGAGAGATTGAAGCCGAGCCCAATGTCGTCGGTGATGTGATTACAAAGACCTACACGGCGTTGACTTCAACTCGAATTGAAAGGAAGAAAGCTCGCTCGCCCTTACCAAGATCCGAAGCTATCCACCCAACAGTTGTGGGAGCATCAACTGAAAATTCATTGTGCCTACCAATGATATCGCCAATACCTCGAAATTCATTTATTATATTCAATTCTAGTAGGGGTCGACTTATGTGGGAGTTGAGTCATTCGATCGAAGCAATCCGAATGAGCAAAAAACTAAGGCATGAACATAAGCTAACCAACCATTACACATCTTTAGTCGATACTCTGAGTTTAAGCTTAAGAAAAAAGCCGGTAAAAACTTATGCAAAAAAAAAAAAAAAATTTATTGCAATTGCTCCTTAATACAAAAATTTAGATTTTTCAATATTTTTATTCTAACGGACAAGAGTACCTGCAGGCACTGTTTTTATTTCAAACCTGACACGAAAATGAAATTTCATATTGAATTTATTTTCAATGTGGCAAACGTGGTCGTAGCTATTGTCCGATTTCACCCATCTTCAATACCATTAGTTCCAGCTGCAGATAAAACTACGGAACTGAAATCCCGGGGGCGATCATTTCTAATGTTACACTAGCTTTCACCACACATAACCTAAAGAATGTCAAAGATATGGACTATGGAAAATTCCAGTTGTGTGCGAGTTACCACACCCCCTTTTTCGTTATCCATAGCTTTATGTAGGTGTTAAGGACTATTGTCATATAACCTCTCATAAAATTTCAGTGATTTAACCTAAATACTTCCAGAGATATGGACTACGAAAATTTGTATGTGAGGTATCATCTACCCCTTTTAAGAATAACCATTTAATTAATATATTGTTTACCGAAATCAAAATCTGCAAAAAACCTACCTCACAACCTGTTCGTCCAAGACATCGTAGCTAAACGCACCATCTTTTTTGAACGCTTTCTCATTCTCAAGTGGCACTTCATTTTTTCAAGTGGCCTTTTCGCATTTAAAACTGACTATTCTCATTTCCAAATGACGATTTCCCATTTTAAAATAATATTTTCTGATTTTCATGTGACGCTTTCTTATTTACAAGTACCTAATCTCATTTACATTTGACACTTTCGCATTTACAATTTACTATTCTCAATTACAAATTACGATTTCTTATTTATAAATGACTCTTTCTCAATTACAACTGGAAATGGCGTAGAACACATTTAGCCTTAAAGACTGTTGCGTTAATATGGCGGTTGAAACTGAGCTTTTAATCCATAGTAACCTCCAGGTCAACAAAGCCATGCACTTGATCAAGGCTATAATTGTTAATTGTATAGGACGCCGGCTGTAAAGTTGCATGCCATCGGATAAAAAATTGTTAAACACTACTCTACGTGTCCTGTCACTAAGGTCTCTGCAGATAACGGAACATTATCTTAGCAATATTGTCTTAATCGAGACGATCCATTTTAAAAGTAGCATACACGGCTAAAAATATTGGCCTAAATTTTAAATTTTTTTGGACTACATATGTATACATATACTCAAAATTCGAAAGTGTAAAAAATGAAAAAATGGCATTCCTAATACCATGAACACGTGTGTATGTGTGCATGCAGATTGCATCATATTGTAGGTATACGCTTGATAAAGATGACATCGTCCCCTAGAAAACTAATATTTGTTTAGCAAGCAGACTGCCTGGCAAGTAAAATATGGGTGGTCGAAAGTGGAAAGTAGGTAGCAGCAACGCGTCAAGAATTTAAGATGAAGCAGCTCTTATAAAGGAATACAAAGCATTTGCGAATTCGCGACACGTACATACAGCATACATGAACGGATGAACCTTTTTAAATTTGACGGCAATTTCATTTTCTACGGCTTGAACATATACATAAATAAGTGGTGAGAAGAGTTAAACTTTTTTTCCTTTTTTTTTTGGATAAACAGGGTTTTGTAAGGGATGCCACGTTTGGTCGATAGCTTACAAACATATAGTATAGTCATCAGATTGGAACTACCAGACCGACGACTGAGAATCTCGAAAATTTCGTTTCGTGATATCACGTACAACTTGATTCAACAATGGGAGTGGGCGTTTAATTTTTGGGTCCTTAGTAGTGGATATGTATGTACATGCATATGTAGTTGCTTTTACAGGAATAGAACTTTTTTTTTTTATTATCTCGGGATCCCGGGATTCGCGTATAAACACTGCTAAAAATTTAAGCCTAAATTTAAAACTTTTTGTGGCCACATATATGACCCAACCAAATGTGGTTTTTGAATTAAATTTACGCCGGTTCTCATAGAAATGAGCGTAATACAAATAATTTAAAGGTTTGGAATTTATTAGAAAAAAATTTTAAAAATTGTATATACCAATGAATGTTTTAAAATTTAGGCTCAAATTTTTAGCCATGTATGTTATGGAAAGATTATATTTGTGAAAGTATTAAGAAAAATTAGCTAAGATATAGGAAGAATAAATGAGTAGGAAGCCCCAAGTGGGGAGGAAAGGAGTACAATTTGTTAAATTTTAGACAGGACATAAGCAGAAAATTAGTTAAGATACACAAATAGATCACATATAATTAGATTTTAGTGAAATATTGGAAATTTCAAAATTTCCGGGATTATAGGAGAGCAGTTCCATGATTTTCGAAATAACACGCGGTTCCGGGATCGTCATCACTCCTTCGTTATGACAAATGTATGTATGTATGTATTTTTGTTGTTATCATTCTGTGCCGAAAATTAGTTACTGAAGTGTGGTGAATACTGGGTAATGACAATGTCACTGCCGGTGCCACGTACACATTCAGAAAGGTGAGTGAACCTGCACCGTGTGTACTCGTCTAAACCAATACGCAGGAATACTTTGTCATCTACAACCGCACCACATTGCGCACCCAAAATCTTGATTTGCAATTTTGTATACTATAATAAGTTAGATCCGGGGCGGATCCACAGTGGGAGGTAGCTTCGGGTCCAATCCCCCCTTCGGTATCCAAACCCTCATAACCCTGCAGAAAATATGGATAACAAAATTACTCGAAATTTCATTAAAAAAAATTCGACCACACCTTCCCAAAATCCTGGAACTGCCACTTCGTTGTATATAATTCCCATAACTGTTGCTCGGTTTAACTTGGGATTTGGGCACTCCGAAACTCTTCCAAGGCTGGAACATTTTATTTTGAGTTACGCAATTGTAGTTGAGAAACGTTCTTTGCCTAGGCTACTGTTCGGCTGCACGGTATGTAGACAAATTCCTCTGTCATTTGTGTTGCTGCTCTCGAACCAACGAATACCGTTTTAATTAACAATTCTAAGTGATTTACTTCATTTTCATTGTCGCTGGCACTTCCGCCATTGCACACACACACAACACAATTTATTTCCATGTTGTAGCAGAAGTTGTGGACTTTGTTGTATATTGTATTGTTTTAGCTGCTGCCCTTGCTTGTAAAACAACAGACATTTTATTGTCGTTTGCATTTGTACAGTTGTTGTGTACAGCATCATGTTGTTGTTGTAAAGTATGAGTAACACTAAATTTTTAATGAGCGCTTCCGCGCACCCAACTAACCGTTGCCCCGTATAAACACCAGAGACGCGTAACAGCGATAAGAATTGTGAGCGCCCACACCACGTTTGAAACATCGTACGATTGGTGGTAGTTAAGTAGCTCGCGCCGCACACCTCGCACCCTCTTTCGTCTTGGCATGGCCTCTTTTTTGTTTATTCGAATTGTGTTGCCTTCCTTCAAAATAGCGTACAGTGGAATTTATCAAATACCACCCTGCGTCCATCCTTATCAACGTGCACAGTCCTCCAACTCATCTCACCCTCGTGGCCAGAATCGAGTGTTTGTAAATAGCAGCAGTAACTTTCTATTTTCGTTCGGAGTGGGAAAAAGTTTGCACGGAATGCTATTGTTTATGGCGCGATAAGGAATTTCAACTCATCTCTTTTTGGCTTTGCACATTTTTTATGATAATGAAACTAATTTGAAGAAATCATACCAAGAAGGAAAGCTACACAGAAGACGAACGCAATTTTGGGGTCGCAGTAACAAAATGTGTCCGTCTTAATAGGAAAAACCAGTGCACTGCACGTCACCATTCAGATACCATTGCCCTCTCCAACGGCCAGGTAAGCACTATGCTGCATGACGATTGATTCAGAATAGTCCAAGTCTAACTCATATTTGATTTTTGTCCAGAGCTCGAAGGCGTTCCACAAGGATACAGAATTTTTTTTATAGGCGTTAACAGCATAATTGATTGCCAAAGCATCCCTGCGGATTAGGAAGCTTTGAGTACACCCGATGTATGTATGTAGATATGCTTGTTATAACGACTAGGCAGGGTGAAGTACCGCTTCTTCAACAAGACCAGGAAAAGGAAGAGGTTGCATTGGTTGTTTGACTCTATGGCTTATCTATGGATATCACGATTTGAAACCTCCTCTACCAACCTTCTCCTTTAACAACCTTCCGCTATTAACTTCAAATATCTTTTTAAAATGCATATTAGAAAGGTGAATCGACCCGAAAGCTGAAGTTAATATGAAAAACGGGAATAAAAATATGATAAGAAATGGGAATGTCAATCGGAATAGGAATTAGAATATTAATAAAAAAAGGAGAGAAAAAAGAAGAAGAGAAAGTGAGGTGGAAAGAAGCAGTTCGAGAAAACATTTCCCAAATACATAACATACAAGAGCACGTAAAATTATTCGAATATTGACTAAATCGTTAACCAATTCCTATTGTGGAAGTCGATTAATTCTATACGAACTATGCCTTCAATAATTCGAACGATGAATTTTCTTCGACTACGCGAATATTGTAGCAAATCGAATGTTACTGACCGATTTCTCTGCAACTTGTATTATCCAATTTTGAAATTACATGTGTGTACGGTTTGGAATCCGGTGACAAAATGGAAGTAGCGCTTTATATGTGACATTTCGCCGTTTGGTGTTTATTTTAGAATCCTATCATCCGTCTATTCTCAAGCCATATATTCTCAGATACTTACTATGTTATAGCTTGAAATTCGCACTGTGGCGTAGTAAATAATTTTCAGCCGATTTTAAAAGCTAAAACTCGACACCTTCTTGAACAACATAAGAGCAGTTCTTTCTCCTGTACTTTTGAATATCTTGAAGTATTTATTCTATGGCTTACAATCAATGTCAGCGTAGACCAGTTTGTTCTATTTTATGTGCCGTAGTACTTAGTTATCCATGTTATTTTGTAAATAAATTTTAGCGAACATATTTGTTGGTACAACGCACACATTTTATGTTTTTATGTTGCAATGTATTTTATTACACTTCATTCTTTTGCAAATTTAGTTCAAATTCATTAAGCAGGAACTCCCTTCCTTCCATTTCTGCTCTTGTCTTTGCTTGTAAAATATAAGGGAAGCGCTGCAGTCATACGAAGGACATGAGTTTAAGGCGACTATTCTCAAGGGAGTTGAGACCAAACAGCAATACAACATCTCAGTGGGCGACCAAAAGCAAAAGGGGAGTAAAATACTGAAAAACAAAATGAATGGCGATGGCACGAAGCGATTTTGAGCGAATTATTATTACCTAATTTTATTGATATGCCAAAATGAGGTGGCACGTACTTAACAGAAACAACCACCCTTTGCAATAATATCAGAGCATTTGTGATCCAATAAACACAGAACAACATATATATTATGTATGTATGTAAAATTGGTAGTTCTAAAAAAAATATGCACGGCACCACATCTATTTATGCAGGGTGTTACAAATACGCGTAGTATTTTAATATCCATTTGACTTTGTTAAGATATTATTATTCTTCAGTTTGATGAAAGTAGGAAAGTTCAGAAATTGTTTTGTAGTAGTTCTTCTTGAAGCCGATTTGAGCTTTTATAAATAGAGAAATTTTGGAACTCTGTTAAAAATGTTCGCGATTTTGTTCTTGAACGAGTTATTGGACATGGAAAATTAATTGAAAGCCAAGATATCTACTAACTTACTAACCTGTAGGAGGAAAAAATAAGCATATATAAAAAC
Organism: Sphenella marginata; assembly: GCA_951509765.1. NCBI lineage: Eukaryota > Metazoa > Arthropoda > Insecta > Diptera > Tephritidae > Sphenella > Sphenella marginata. The sequence goes on along the minus strand of OX608081.1, from coordinate 10,340,450 downwards.
ATATTTCCAATTATAATTGCATCTAACCAAAAAAAAAAAAGAACTCCACAAATAAGGAGGTGATAGAATTTTCCAACTATCATTCTGGTTTTGGAAATTAATCCAAAATCATGGCTGCATCTTAACTCCAAATCGACTGCTGAGTGGATGATCGGCCTGTTTCTAATTTTTTTTTTTTTTTTTTTTTCAAAAACGTCTTATCTCACAATTTTTTTCAATAGCACCTTATGTCAAAATTGGTTTGAAAAAAGCTTCATCCTAAAATGAGTTTCTAAAACGCCCTATCAAATTGGAAGTTTTTTAAAAATATTTTAAAATAGTTCGACCTTTCACTCAGCTGACGAAATACGAAGAATGGGTTAAAATCATACATCGCTCCTTCCATTGTAAACAGGGTTAACTCAAAATTCTAATTTTTTGGAAAAACGCAAATAAAGTTTTGTCTATTCAAACAGTTAACTTTTACGACTAATGTAGTTGGTACTAGAAGGGTCACGTCAATTTATAAGGTATGACGGCAAACTACAAATACTAAGCTAGTATACTGATAAGCAAAATATTTATATTAATTTGAGGGAAATGCTAAATTCCATCCAAACTTCATACGGAAATTTTCTAAATAATACAGTTTCATACAGTTTTAGTTCAATGACTATTTTATAACGTTGAATATAATGACCTTGGGTAGCTATTAAAATGTATCGTACTATCCAAAAAAATTAATATTTTGAGTTAATATAATAATATTTTGTCAATGAAAAATCGAAGCTTTTCTAATTCATATCTTCAGAAAAATAAAACACTTTCTGGATCACGCTTCTAATCATATGTTTTTGTTGGTACGAGTAAAGATGGGTGTTGGTCGTAATGTCATAATGGTTATATTGCATTGCAACTTCATTCGAATACCGATGTGTTGGTGGAGTGCATTTCACAAATGGCTTTTATGATAAGCAAACCAGCCAAACGAGCATATGGGGACATTGTCTGTTACCATCTAGATTTACTTCAAATCGATATTGATTAGCTCGGTACAAAATTCCCTCGGGAGTCAAGCTGCGGTACATGTCCTTCTATGTATGAGAGTCTTCTTTGTGTTGGTATGTTATGTGGCACGTACTGCATTTTCATGTTACACAAAGGTCATTGGCGCGCCAGTTCAACATTAAGGGAACGAAACAAACAACAACTCTCGCAAAAAAAAACAATAAGAAATACAAGAACAACAAAGAGATTTTATTGCATTATGTATTAGCACAAGTTAAGGTCGTCTGCGAATTGCGAACAATTTCGTTACAATGGGGGAAATTTTGGTATTGCAGACGTTTTTGAAATATTTCATTGTCTTTATTACTCATATGAATTATACGCAATGCATTGCTGTTCTCCTTGTAAAAGTGCTGAGTATGCATTTTTTGGGGGGATATGCCACATAATCGAGTTAATGTGAGTTAATCTAAGTGCTTAATTCACTGATAATGCAAGTGAATGCTTTTGTGGGGAGATTACTGAAATTGGCTTCGAAGTGAAATAATGTGAACAAGTGTTGAAATTCCGAAATGTATTAAAACTGTTTATTTGTATTCGATACGTGTTGAGCACTAAGTGAAATATTAATTATTCGCAAGTTTTGGTTATATTCGTAGGTATACATACATATGCACTACCCCCTTCGTAAAAGGCAAGAGTCACACTGGCCCAAATTCCAGCTCATTACCCTGCCTTATGGTCATATGTGCGTGAAACTCATACTCATCGTTGTATTCCCATAATTTTTTCCCTCGAACACTCCACGGACCGTCTCATCTGCTTTCGACACTGTCCATGATTCAGAGCGAGATCTTTGTTCGTAAACAACCCTTGGTATTACTGAGCACTTTCTCAAGTTTACGAAAGAAGAGACGCGCTTTTTAAGAACACAAAAAACTTGAAGCCAAAAGAAATCTAAGTGGGGAACTTGAAATGGTGAGAGATTGGAATAACGCACAAGAATTTTGCCAAGAATGAATAGAAGGTATTAAAACTTGGGCGAATTTATGAGAGTCAATAGCTATGACTTTGGAACCGATGTGCTTCAGTTATGGGGGAGCACTTCTTTTCATTGCTAATTATCAATCTGAACGACAGTTCCATGAGCTAACTAAGTTATAAGTTTTAAGGTTCACCTTAAATTTATCGCTCATTCCATCGTTCCTTTAAAAATATCAATTTCGAGCGAGGAAGTAAGATTTTACCAAAACATAACACATTTCGCTTATTTTATTAAGATACAGCTCATTGTTCAAAATGTACCTCATTAATTTCTGAAAAGGGTAAAAGTAGAAGCTTAAGCAACACTTTACCAAGTCTAATAAGAATTTGTGGTATCGACCGCTCATTAACAAACTTTTTTCCTTTTAACTATTTAGGTTGGCATCTCCACAAAGAGCACTCCATTAAGCAAGGTAACAACAACAAACCGGACTCTCTATTAATATGTACATATGTATACCAAAAAATACAGTTTTGACCATTTACATAAAACAAAAGCAATGTTTTAGGTAGGCACTTGATGAGCATTAAAACCAACACCAAACTTCATTAACAACTTTGAATCAACCGACAATACAACTTTATAGAAGACAATTGTAGGTACTGAATTGCTTAGCCAAAATAAACTCATACAGAAATATTCATAGCAACGCATTATGATTCCTTGTGCTTAAATTGCGGTAGGGGGTTTCAAGATATTTTAAACGGCATTCATCCTACTCGTTTCAAGCTAATGCTGAACTCGTATGTAAGGCTACCTACAGTCTTAACATTTTACAAACGCTTCTTCTTATTTGCTTATTAACTCATTTTCACATTGTCAGCATGTCTGCCTTTTTGAGTTGTATACCGTTGTCTGTTTGTCCACCGCCTGTCTATCGGTTTGTTTTATGTCGACATATCCACATGGCTACAATACATGGTACTTGGTAACAATTGGAGCATTTTCACTGGAAAAATGGGTGGACAGGAGCATTCATTTCCTCGAATGCTTCTACGCTGGCTGCCATGGTACGTTTGTAGACTTTGCTTTGTGGTCAACGCAACCCGCCACAAAACTGAAATTGAACATGAAACATAAATAAAATTGTTGTACCATTTCATTGTCTTTAAATAAGCGAAGTGATGTTAGGGTTAGTCAAAGTACCTTATTGTTCCCATGTACCGGGTGTTTTGAACTAGTAGAGTTACAAAGCAAAAGTCGAAAGTTGTTATGGTTAGGGCTGGATGTGGCTGGAAAATGCTGGATGTGTATACTGGCTACCTAATAACGGACGGTTTTGAAGTTGATGAGGCCCTTGTTCTTATTCCTAAAGATGGGAGAAACATACAGAAAGACTTTGTTGAAGTGGGTTAGTCACTTTCAAGGCTCAAAAACAAGAAAGAGCATGAATAGAATATTTTACCCGCCGAGCTGTTTAACCCCGCACATGGGTTTTAAACAGAGCTCTTAAATAATGATTACTAATCGTAATGATTACTTTGATTTCTGAATGATTATTTGCCTAAGAATCTATGTAATGACTGATTACAATTACTTTAAAGTTTTATTGATTATTTTCCAATTGATTAAAAAATAATCATTATCCTCGCAAAAATCTAAAGTAATCCAAAACGGTATGTGATTATTTTAGAGTTTTAGTTTTATTTTTTTATACCCAGCGTACTAGTACTAGTACAAGGGTATTATAATTTTGTCCACATAACGGTACTATGTAACTGCGCAAAATAATCGAGTTAGATATAGAGTTCCATATATGAAAGTTCTTAGGTTGAAAAGAGGAATTGATTAAGGCATGTCCGTCCGACTGTCCGTCCGTGTACACGACAGGTTACTTTCTGGCCAAATGGGCGAAATCGGATGATAACCACGCCCCCTTTTTCGATATCGAAAATTTCGAAAATCACATAAATTGACATAACTTGGGTGAAAACTGAGATATTTGCATGGAATTTGTTATGCAGGCTACTTTCTGGCCAAGGTGAGCTGCTGTGAAAATTTTCGAAATCGGATGATAACCACGCCCATTTTTTCGATATCGAAAATCACATAAATTAACATAAGTTGAGTAAAACTTGAGATATTCGCGTGAAATTTGGTACACAGGTTACTTTCTGGCCAAGGCAGGTTGGTGTTTAAAATGGGCGAAATCGGATGATAACCACGCCCCCTTTTTTGATATAGAAAATTTCAAATGAGATTCTAGGGCCTATATCATTGCCAAGTCATGGTATTTGTATCTAACGCTGGGTATTTAATGTTCGGTTCACCCGAACTTAGACTTCCTTACTTGTTTTTTTTTTCTTTTTGATTAGTTTTGATTTTTTTATAATCTTCCAAAATCATGATTTTCTTTAATCGTAATAAATTTATAATTGACTTTTCTTGAAAACAATTAAAATAATCATGACAACTAAAAAAAATCAAACTAAATATATGTATGAAAGAAGGTTTGAAGTCTAATTTATTAGCTTTCAAATCGTGTTAATATGAGGCCTTCAGCGCTAGTACAAGCCAAGATATAATGCTATGAGCAAGTAAATGCTTTCATTAGTTTACGAAAAAGCTCAAACTTTGATAGACTCTACAACGATTCTCATCGAGTCTGGTTATACGGTTCCATGCATCACTACCTTATGGGACTGTTTAAAGTTTTGTGTGTAGCAGCCTTCATTTATCGAATGTAAGAATGGTGAATGGTTTGTTTTGTTGTTATTGGTCAGGTATTTTGCAAGCCGTTTCTACCACTGAGGATGCTGCTAATAGACACATTCTATGAATATAGCATAGCATACAGATACCTTCCAACTGCTTCTAACACATTTACATATATACTTGTACATAAACATAACAACACTAACCGACAGCCTGTCACACCCGAACTTTTAAGGAAGCTGCTCCAGATCGTGGTCAACCAACGACAATCAGTCTACTTATTTACTACCATACAACGCTCAGTACGAACATAAATATGTGTGTTTGTATGTGTTCTCAACGCCCACCAGGAATTTTCGTTAGGTCCTACTTGTGTTATTCATTCCAGCATGCATGATTTTGTTAGGTTCATCGCAGGTGCTGCTAAAATGTGTTAGCTTGTCATGACATTTTTGAGTATCTCATTTTCCACCTTACTATAGCAGCTTAAAGTAGGAGAAGCCGAAGTTATCAGATGAAAAAGTAAGGCTGTGAGCAGCTACGAATTCAGGATCTTTAGGAAGATGTCGGATACAAAAGCAGTAACAAATATGATTGCGAAAAATGATTTTTTTAAACCTGATTTCAGTGATAAAAAGGGTCGTAAGCGCTAATGTTATAAAAAAAAAATACGCGTGTGGTCAGAGCTACTGACGAGTACATGAAACTGGCAACTGTGAAGTGAGGTCTTCTGCTATTTTCAGGTATGAAGGAGTTATATACTGAGCTGGTTCGTATACTCACTATCTTACCTTCCTTCCACCTAACGTATGTATCATAACAACCAAATGAAAAAGGCAGCTATGTTAGCATGTTCGCACGATGATTTCCGAACGATCACTCTTCATTCCTTTTTGTACTATACAAAGTCATTCATGCGAAGGCGGCCATCGCCGTGCGTTAGTCATGGGGAAAAGTCATGGAAGTTGTTATGCTCCGCTGGTGAAGAGTAAGGCTGAAAGTATTCATGATTTCCACCTTCGCTGTCCTACTGGGCGGTGTTGCAGCTGCCAATGTGGAATGTAAATGAACTGCCAGAGCAGGCACAAAGCAATAGTGTTTGGTCAAAGAAATTGGACCGCCGTTGACCACCGGCAACTATTGCTTTGTTGACATTGACATTGGCAACCATATTTTGGTGCATTGATGGTAAGAAGGGACCGTAAGATTTTGGGTGCGAGCGCAATGATTTATATCGATTTCGTATAGCAGCTACTAAGTCACACTGCCGAAGGTGATCGGTGTATAAAGCAGAGATCTTGGGTATAGCAGAACAACATTATGTCGAGAGCCTGAAAATTTTGTCACCCATCAGCAAGTTTCTCAAGTTCTCGGACAAGACTATTGCAAGTACGACTTCAAATGAGAAATGTGCATGGATCAACTTAAAGTCGCCAGGAACTCATGGATATTGCAAGTCGCTTAAAGCCACTAGTGGTAACCAGAATGAAAACGGCAAACGGCAAGCGGCATCTGTCAAATTATTTTTAAACGTGTTCTTTTGGGGAGGAATTTTTTGAACACGACGCGACAAAGCGGCAATCAATCACAGATGCCGCTGTCGCCAGATTAAATCTAATTCTATTTTGACAAGCGGCAGATGGTGGCGTTTGGTTTTTTTGACAATAAAAACGTAAGGAAGAGTAAATAACTTGTAAAATAAGTTTCAATTATTACAGAATATGTCTCTTTCACACTTTTTACAACATTTTTTCCTACTTTTCAAGATGATTCGCACTTGTCGCCCCTGCTCTCATTATAATCATGTCGCCAATGCTTGACGGCAAATATCGTCAAGCTTCAGTTTTTCGTCGTTGTCGTTCGCCGCCGTCGTGTTCATTGTGGACGGGCCTACTAACGTCATTTTCTTGCTGCTACTAAGCTTTCCATTCTCTTAGCTAATGTATGTATGTCATTTCGTGCTACCAAATCCACCTAGTTCGGTGAACCATAGATACAAAATAGCAAGTCGTCCAAGGTTTATGAAGGAAATCACTCCCGACGCAGTTGGTTTTAGCACAGGATCCTTATCCGGTGAAAAACAACGTAACGAGTTGTGTGCCACATGCCGGGGATCAATCAGAATTGTGCAAGCATGCTGCTCACTTAGAAGTGCAACCTTTACACTCTACAAGCCCGACTTCATTAGATCGACTAACTTAGGCCATTTGTGTCCAACTTATTACCTCGCTATAACTGTAATTTTTGTGTTAATTTTAAATGATTTTGTCAGGTTTATGAAATTTCAATGTACAGTAATTTAATAAATCTCGTAAGCGAAATACAACAAACAATGTGCATATTAGACGGAACCACCAATTTTTTTGCAGACATTATCATTTAGAAGTTTTTGTATTGCTTGTTTTGACTTTCTTCTTCAAATGAAATCGGGCTTGTGGAGTGTAAAAGTTGCACTTCTTTCATTTTAGCAGGCACCGTAACTGTTATAAGTTTAATTATAGAACTCGACATTTGATTATTATTTTCTGATTTTTTTCAATAAAAATCAACAATAATCTTTACGCTCAAGTTTCATTTTTATACCTTTCATGAACATGAAATGGTATTATAACTTTGGTTCGATGTTTGTAAGTATGAGAAGAAGAAGAGATAGACCCACTATTAAGTATACCGAAATGATCAGGGCGATGAGGCGAGTTGATTTAGCCATGTCCGTCTGTCCGTCCGTCCGTCCGTCCGTCCGTCCGTCTGTTTGAACGCAAACTAGTCCCTCAGTTTTTGAGATATCTCGATGAAATTTTGCAAGCAGGCGCCATTTTGCATAGGATTAATCATTTGTCGGAACCAGCAAGATCGGACCGATAGAAGGCATAGCTCCCATACAATCGATTGTTCCGATAAATGGGTTTTGGCCTATAACTCTTGCAATTCAAAAGCTAGGAACGTAAAATTTTGCAGGTTTAGTACAAATTGTATTTGCAACGTGTGTAGTGAAAATGACTCAGATCGGACGAACATGACATATAGCTCCCATATAATCGATAGTTTCGATAAATGGGTTTTGGGCTATAATTTTTGCAGTTAAAAAGCTAGGAACGTTAAACTTTGCACGTTTGCTACATATTATACATGTAACATATGTAGGCAAAATCGGCCAGATCGGACCAACATAACGTATAGCTCCCATACAATCGATTGTTCCGATAAGTGTGGTTTAGCATTCATGAAAGGTATAAAGCCTTCGGCACAGCCGAAGACAACCCTTTCCTTACTTGTTTTGATTAAGCGTAATGATCACTTTTCGAGTTTTATTTTTTTGATCAAACATAAAACTTATTCTTTGAGTTTTATTATTTTGAGTGGAAATAAAACTTACTCTTGAGTTTTATATTTTTATTCGACAGTAAACGTTATTCTTTGAGTGATATTTTATCGTTCAAGGATAAAAATTAAGCTCCAAGCTTTAAGTGGGAGTAAATATGTTTTTTGGGAAATTTTTTTGAATGGCCTAAAAAAAGTTTCAGCTCAGTCCTACTTGGCCTGAACTAACAATTAATATAATTCCTTCGCCATTCTAAAAATAAATTTAAATACTACTTCACTAAAAAAAAACATTTTTTTAGCACAGTCTAATTCTTATAAAATCATATGTATAAGTAAAAGATAGCAAGTCGACAACAACAACAACTTCAAAATGCATCTTAACAACTCAAACTTGGAACGATATTACCAGAGCAACAGCAGTCAATTGCTTCATCAATTATGAATATGACCAGATACACAAACGGACAAACATTTGCCGCTATTGCATTAACCAGCGACTAATTGAAAAATTCAATTTAGCCGGTGCATAGTAAGGCCGCTCACTTTGAATTCAATTCCGCTACTCATCATCAATACAGGGCAGGGAGTGGTGTATTAAGATGACCATCTTATCGTTAGAGCAGCAGATCTTAATCTCGACTTTTGTATTTAACGGAGTTAAGGAAAGCGTTGTTGAAAGCTAACCTGTAGACAAGTATTCTCGACTTCTCACCCTTCACCTACATTCGTACGAGTACATATGTATGTATGTTTGTGGCTGCAAGTCCAGTGTTTGTTAATACATTTACGAGTATGTGTCCGTTTAAGTCCACAGACGAGCAGTAGCAATTCAGACAAAATAATTTATTATTTCTGACAAGTTTTGGCAGTGGAAGCTCCTCCTCTTCGCTGTTTTGTGTTTATAAATTTCTATAATACATAATTCCTCAAACTCAACTAAACGCACCGTTCGATAGGAAGGGGTCCGCAACAATGTTGACGTTGTTGCAAATAATATATGCATGCACTGGAGAGTAGAAGTGAGTAGATATATATTCGGAGATGTGTTAGTTTATCTAAAGTTAATAATAGACTAAATGGGATACTGTAATCAAAACCCGTATTGGAATCCAATAAGTCAAATTTTTCAGGAACTGTGGCTAAAAGATGTGATCGGTATTTTATTAAAAAAATTCCCAAAATCCTAGATCCGATACTGATTGAAGTCTTAAGTCGGGTTCAGAGGTGACGTATCGGTAACCTTATAAAACAGCTGATTCGACCAACCTTATGAGAAACAATGTAATCGATTATTGGTGCTACTATCTGTAACGTAACCTTACCGACCAAATGCATGTTGGTTTGTCTCTTACGTTAAGGATACGACTACAGCGATACGACTACTGCACCAATGAACCGGCCTTTAATTTGTTGCTACAGTTTGTTGCATTAGAAGCCTCAAGGTAGCTGCAAACTCAGTCTAACTGTCCAGAACCAAATTTTTATTATGGTCTATAGTTGGCCCATTTGGATACAGAATGACTGTGTTAAGTCTGTACAACTATGCCGCAAACGTTGTTGTTGCTTTTCGCATATATCGTACATCAATCAAAGGCGAATTGTGCGCTTGAACGGTGTTGCCACTGTACAGTGATTCAAAATTGTTATTTAAAATTTCGTATTTACAAGTACATCTGAGTAGTTGAGCCCCATTTTTCTTTTCATATCTTTGAATCCTAACAAATTTAAAATCTTAGAAGCTTTCATTTAAAAGTTCACTGAAAATTTATATTAACTTTGTTAGCTTTGGCTTGGATTTTTTTTCAACTGAGGTTTGGGAGATATCACTTTTTTGACATCTTATCTAAAGTGAGTATATCTTTCCTCCTGATCACTTGCATATACATATGTATTTCACTTCTTGAGGCGTGCAATATTAATATACAAACCGCTTCAATTTTGAACCACAGTGCAGCGGTGCCTGTCTACGGTGTTTGTTGGTTGATGCTGCTGTACGCTTTTGCACTCAGTGGCACCTATCATTCTAACTCTCGCCTATGTTTAGACCCGTTACCGCTGAGCTTTGATTATTTTCTCAACTAAATTGGTTTACTCTTTTGAAGATTTGAAATTGGCGGTCCAATTTTCTACAACAAACACATTAGCTCATATCATTCATGAAACAGTAATTTTTAGATGGAGAAATGTTGGCATATGTTACGTAGAGCTCATGAGGAATTGGGGGTGGCAACAATTTCAAAGCACATACTTTTACATACTTGCGTATTTGTGTTTCCCAATAAGCCCAAGCAACTATGTATGTATATTGTCCAAATGCTCTAGAAGTCTTTAATCAAGTTTAGTTTTAGCATTACAACAGAATTTGAGAAACATTTAAAAAATTATTGATCAAAAATTCTTAACCAAACGAAAAAACAACGCAAATGGAGTGCGAAATATTCTTAGGTTTTTGCAAATTCATTACCTTTCAAGACTTGAATTTAGTGGAAACAAGTAAGGAAAGGGCTGTCTTCGGCTGCGCCGAAGGCTTTATACCTTTCATGAATACGCACAATTCTTCTAAGTGTCCGATCCTTACTTACAATTACTTACAAACTCTCCAAAACTGTTAATTTAAAAATACATAGCCAAACCACATTTATCGTAGCAATCGGTAATATGGGAGCTATATGTTATGTAAGTCCGATCTGTATGATTTTCACTACACACATCACATATATAAGAAGTACCAAACCTGCAAAATTTTACGTTTCTAGCTTTCTATTTGCAACATTTATAGACCAAAACCCATTTATCGAAACTATCGATTATATGGGAGCTATATGTTTTGTGTGTCCGATCTGGGTGATTTTCACTACACAAGTTACAAATATAATATGTACTAAACCTGCAAAATTTCGCTCTCATAGCTTTTTGATTGCACGAGTTGTAGGCCAAAACCCATTTATCGGAACTATCGATTGTATGGGAGCTATGCGTTATGTAAGTCCGATCTGTATGATTTTCACTACACACATCACATATATAATAAGTACCAAACCTGCAAAATTTTACGTTTCTAGGTTTCTATTTGCAACATTTATAGCCCAAAACCCGTTTATCGGAACAATCGATTGTATGGGAGCTATACCTTGTATCGGTCCGATCTTGCTGGTTCCGACAAATGATTAATCCTATGCAAAATGGCGCCTGCTTGCAAAATTTCATCAAGATATCTCTAAAACTGAGGGACTAGTTTGCGTTCAAACAGACGGACGGACAGACGGACAGACGGACAGACGGACATGGCTAAATCAACTCATCTCGTCGCCCTGATCATTTCGGTATACTTAATGGTGGGTCTATCTCTTCTTCTTCTCACACTTACAAACATCGGACCAAAGTTATAATACCATTTCATGTTCATGAAAGGTATAAAAATAAAATAAAATAAATAAGTAGATATGTATACATATGTCATTCAACTTGAGAACACTATTATTCCGCGTCTTAAGTTGGGATCGAACAAAATGGTTTGCTGGGTAACATACACATACACCCATACATTGCATCAACAATGAAAAATGGCATGTGCGCTTTGGTGTGACATTAAAAAAAATGAATTTTTCGACCAATTTATAAGTTTGTTGTTGTGTTAAACACAATCGAATACCTTTGGGGGAGTACAGCTTATTACTTACCAGTAGCGTGCAACTTCGGTAAAATAGCGGCAAGTCGAATGGTAATTTGTATGCACCATTATGGCGTTAAAGAACCTGCAATCAATTTTTGTCAAGCACGCCTTATTTCAAAATTCGATTCAAAAATACCCTGTCTCAGTTGAAAATGTATGAAATTTTCATTTAAATCGGGCGTTTTTAAAACTTATTTTAGGATAGGGCGTCTTTTTTTAAATATTTTGAAACAGGGGAATTCCACTCAGCAGTCGATACATACATTTTAAATAATATTGTTCAGATGTTTAGACATTTGCCAAGTGAAAATTAGAAAACTCCCTATTGCCTCAAGTTATCGTATCCGCGTCCGGACATGTCTTAATTAATCTCTCTAGTCATTCTAAGAACTTTGATATATGGAATCCTAATCTTCATCATTTTGTGCCTTTACCAACCACTGTTATACAAAAACTCACACAAGAATCTTTTAGAAGTAAGATTTCTACAGCAATCAAAATCACCTTAATAACATAACGGCTCTAATTTCTGAGCGTTGACTGTATTATCATAGCGCTGTACATTGTGTATGGATTTGTAGAAATGTACGTGGGCAAATAATGTTATTCAATTTTCAAATTTTTGGTAAACGCTCAAAGGCAAGCAATTAACGTTTCATTCTCCTTTTTGGAAATTTTCTCTACGTTTGTTATTGCAGCTGTTTTTGTTTTCGTCATTTTGTTGCAGTGTAAATAAGGTATGTACGTCACAATTTGCGGTGACTATCCCCATTCATTATTATAGCCGCAGAACGGTAGAAAGGGTTATTAATGTACATTCATACAAATCAGAGAGGCACTTTCCTTGATGAGCGCAGAATGACCCGTAAACAGGAAATCTTTCCGAAGTCTTTCCCCTGTTTATGTAAAAAAGCCTCTCAGTCCTAAATTATATACTGAACTAGCTAACCCTTCAAACTTCATTCTGCCCAAAAAAGATTTTCTTATTAAGTTCATTTCAAAGACCTATTTTCACTGAGTATTGAAAGGCCAAAATTTTGAGTAAGTAAGTAAGAGTAGAATATCTCCACACTGGTTTTCAGGCCCCTACCACCAACCCTTTTATATACATTCAGCGTCAAAAGCTGGCCACGTATGTGTGGTGCCACGCCCCCTTTTTGAGTAATTTTTTTTTCATTGTACTTTGTATTGATATCGTATATCTCAATAGTGATTTCTATGTCCCTGCCTTAAGCCCTTTTATAGATATTCAGCTGTCAACATTAAGTACGTATGGGAGGTGCCACGCCCCCTTTTTAATTTCGTTTATCTCCACACCAATTTCCAGGGCCCTACCTGACAATCTAGTTATCTCTAAACTTTGTTGTGTTTTCTTTCATAATTTAACTATAAAAAGGGAGAAGGCCTAAGTAAAAGTCTGTGTAAAAGTGGGCGTAGTAAATTGTTGTGGAGTTATCACCCGTAAAAGTGGTCGTGATCGAAAATACGGTTTATATAATTTTGACTGGATAAACACGCTATGAAAATTTGGCATATATGTAACTTATAACCAACCCGGGACACGGTTCGCCTTAACCCTACAACGGAGCCCATAAGTGCTAAAGCTATCATTTCTGTAAATAAGTGTAAAATGAGGTTAGGTGTATGCTTTCGTTCTTGTAAGTTGTAAAATCTTTGGCCTTGTAGAGCATAATGTTGCGCGGTCATATGTTTGTTTCACTTTATATTTTTTATGTTTGATTGAGTCATAAATTATGATAAAATTTAATAAACTGTAAATTAAGGCCATAAATAATGTGTCTATTTACGTGTAAAAAAAAATAAAAGTTAATTGAGTACGTACAAGGACTGAACATATTTTTTACTTAAAAATTTGTATCTTTTCATTTTTCGGAATCAAACTCAAACTCATGATATATGACCTGAACTATGTATGTGGAATTTCGGTTTAAAAGTTTAGCAACAAACTTTTCACTCTAGAGTTCCATTTTCTGAAGAAAGTAAATGAAAATTCAATTATTAATTTAGGAAAGAAGTATTTATCGTGTGGAAATGAAGGCACGCATATGTTCATATCTATTTTCCTTGTTGTTGTTGTTGTGATTCTAGCAACAAAATTACTCCCCGAAGGTTTTGGGGAGTTTTGTCGAAACATTTCTTGGTGGGATATGAATCCGGTACTCTCTTGTGGTACTGCCCGACTGTCGTGGTAGTGATTTGGTATGACCAGTGTAACCTTCTATTTAGGTCATATCAACCCTCCTTCCGAAAGGAAAGGGAAGATGGGTAATGAGAGGTGAGAGGCATCATATCCGTAGATCAACCATCGAGTTGCTCATCATTACCTTTGTGCATATTAGTCGCCTTTTACGACTGGTATGCCTACCGCTGGCATATTATACACCCCTAACCCGCAGGGAATATCTATCTTATCTTTTTTCCTTCTTTAACATAAATGGCGCTTTGAGCTTTATTATGAAAAACAAAAATAATTCTCAGGTAAAAAAAAATATATCATTATCTTCCGTCCCTAATTACAAGAGGATGACCGTTATAGACCAAGAAAAAATTTTTTTAAATCAAATATGTTTTGTAGCCCCAGCCAAAGTCTACGAGTAAATATCCTAAAATAGTAAGCTTCCTAACTAGGTACACTCAAAGGTATACATATGAACGTCCCTTCATAACTTCTCAACATCGTGGCTTCTATAGCTCTGAGCAGAACGTGTGCATGACCAAATACCTAAGTCTGGATTACCCTTGAATTAGATGGTTGAATCACTGATATCAAGAAAATTCTTGTTGCTATAGCTTTGTCAGCAATGAAGTTCTCAGACCACACAGTCTTCACGAATACATACATACATACATATTTGTTACATATTTATTTGTTTGTTGTTTGCGGCCCATCGCATTTGTAATTACACTTAAAAGCATCCATAAACACTAATAGACATGTACATATATCTACATCCATAGGTACATATTGACGGTACGAGTAGACCGGGCCTTTTTAGTGTGCACATTTCCAGTTATCCAACGGCTTATGAACTCAACACTCTAACAGATGCATTGGACCATTATTGTAGGCCATTCATTTCATTACTCATGGACATACATATTTAACATGTTCATTCATCCACTCCAGCATTTAGAGGTATTCGTTGAATATTTACATACATACAAGGATGATACTCGTAGTGTATGCTATTTCCTTTCGTTTCTAACACAAAAACTCAGCATCAATACAGAGCAAAGTGATGCATTAACAACAACAAAAATATTCGACATTATTTTACAAATGTATACACATACCTTTAAATTAACTAAATTGCCCACAACTGCAATGAACTGAACGAAAATAAAGTAAATGGAGTGGAGGTACAGCGTTTGGGCCAGAGAACTGCTAGAGTGATGCTACAGAGATGTTGACCAAAGTTTACATCCCAAAGTAGGCGCAAAGTAAATTTTTGAAAAACTTATTGAACTTAAGCTGCCTAATATACAATGTAGGGCTGTATTGTCCCTACAAAGAATCGTGTGACTAATCTCTAAAGAGAGCGCTCCGACATCGATCACTTTAGTCTACAGTTGGCTATAATTCAATTTGTGTAGCATACTGATAGGGGTTTAAGGAAATTTTGTTTTTTGTAGCATACTTGTAGGAGTTAAATTCCCATTTAGGTGGAAAGTGGATTAGTCCCTTCGTTCCCATTTGGTTATAACCGGGTACAATTAGTCTCTCCATAGGACATGCTCGAACAAATTTGGACAGTGAAAAAAAACCCGAAGTAGGCCACAAGTATCCAGAAGGATCCGAAATCGAAGCCGTGAGCCGCATGTCTTTACTATATCTGTAGTTGGAGGCTACTAAAATTGAAGACCCAACGATTCAAAATAAATACGTTGATACCTCAACAATAGGTCTAATACCTGAAGACGCTTCTTTCAGAATTCATTCCGGCAAATGATTGCTGACATCGGCAACACTCCCTAAACCTTCCGTGAGTATTTTACGGCTACAAAAAAGCAACAACAATATCCCGGCGTTCTGCATACCAAACTCCATGTCAAGTACTATACCCAAGATACCCACTTAAGATGCCCGAGCCTAGTTAGCTACACAAATAAAGACACGCATGCATTTCTCTGTAAAGCACTGATGCTAAATATGTTTATATTCGTGCATACATATATGGACTTCCTGCCAGTATTTTTATTAGAAATGGATAAGATTGGGGGGGATGGATTAGCTTTGAAAGTTGCCTGCATTTTATCTCGTTGGTCATAATTTAAATGAACTGTAAATGAGTGTAGAGTGACCGATGTAAAATACTGATAAAAGTGATGCAGCAATAAAAACACCAAGCTTACGCGCTTATTCCAACCATTTGCGGTAATATTTTTAACTATAAATTATTTAATCGAACCGAGTAGCCGCCTCTAGGTGTAACCCAAAGGGTGATCGTCTTTCATCTCTCACTACTAACAACTTCCTTACTTTGGTGATACCTTTGGCTTCAAACACCTATTGATGCAAGCCATGACTACACAAGAGTTTAACGAAAAGGTGCTAATATTGGAGGTAATCGGGTCCTTATCCTATGATATCAAAGACCACGATTTTGTTTGTTGCACAAAAATGTCATTACCGCCAACTACGGTATAATTTCCAATACGGAATGGGGACTTTTGTGTAATGTTGGGTGTCAACTTTAGTTTCATCACGCTCATTAGCACCACCAACACACACACATAAATAGTTGTTGTTGTTGTTGTTTTAACAACAAAATCACTCCCCGAAGGTTTTGGGGAGTGTTGTCGAAATAACAGTCCTTGGCCGGATATGAATCCGGTACGCTCCGGTACTCCCTTGCGGTACTGCCCGACTGTCGTGGGAGCGATTTGGTATGACCAGTGCAACCTTCTAGGTCATGTCATCCCTCCTTCCGAAAGGAAAGAGAAGATGGGTAATGAGAGGTGAGAGGCATCATATCCGTAGATCGACCATCGAGTTGCACATCATTACCTTTGTGCATATTGGTCGCCTCTTACGACCGGTATGCCTACCGCGGGCATATTCTAAGCCCCTAAAAGGACGCTACTTAAACTCAAACAACTCACAGTTAATTCTTTCACCTGGTCAGATTCTATCCATCTGTCTGCTCATTTAGCGAATTTACAGAGACATTTTGTTAAATTATCTGTCTGTATGTTTGTATGTTCCTCAATGTGTCTGCGTATACCCAGTAGTATTATTTAGCTAGAAAATACAACATTCTTTCTACTAAAAAATTAATTGAGATTTAAGAAGGTAGTTTAAAAATTTTGGAATTTAATACTTCCCCAAAAACCTTCTGAGCTATAAAAGAAACCCCAAAGTCTATTTTCGTGAGATACGAGGGAGACTCGGTTACATTAGTTGTAATGGTAAACAAGTTATTTACTGAGGCCCGTGCAGCCAGGTTATTCCTGCCGATAAAAATCCAGCAACCAAGAAGGTGGTAACAAGGTTATGGTCCAGTTTAAAATTCACATGATTACCCTGAATGAGCTTTTGAGCAGTAATCAATAAACAATAATCCATAAATTGGTTAAGGTGCTACCTGAAGTTATGGCTGAAATGTTATAGATTCGAGTTACATATTTGACGAAAAAATAGAGGACTACTTTTGTTATTAGTTATTATTTTTTAAATTTTTGATCACGACTTTGGACATTCATGTTGGAATATCAAGGCTGGGTATTGGCGCTAAGAGCTAAGTACTACATCTGGGAACACCTTTCTGAGACAATCGCATCAAGACTACCTCGTATTATGACATTTCATTAGTCTTAATATGGACGCCAGCTATATCTCAACTATCTACTACTGGGTATGCCAATGAAAGTGATTGTTTGTCTGTAGAAATAGCAAAAATTACTGCATTGCCGTATTCTCTCCTTGACCACGAATGAAACTTGCAAATGACGTTCAAACATGCATTGATATGTATATTTCGGCTCACACCTGCAAGTATCATGAACAATGTTAGAGGTGTGGGTAAGTGAGTGAATAAAACTCTTTACTCTTTAAAATTAGCGATTAGCCTAGGCTCAGTCCGGGACGAGTCGCAAAGGAGAATGCGGCCAATACCTGTTCTGATCACTTTGTATGGACTGAATTGTTCACATTTGTTTGAGCATGTCCCAAGGGAAAAACTAATTGTACCCGGTTATACCCGAAAGGGTATGAAGAAACTTTCCGCCCAAATGGGTAATTTAACTCCTATAAGTATGCTACAAAGACTAACATTTACTTACATCCCTATGAGCAGGCTACACAAATTGAATTATAGCCAACTCTAGACTAAAGGGCCCGATTCCGGACCGCCTCTTTAGAGATTACACACACTATGCTTTACAGCAGGGATGGGCATATTTTCGGCTCCTAAATCAGTTTGAGTGCAGCGGGTGTTAGGTGAGACGTTTGTTTTTTTTGCGGTGTTGGGGGAGTAAAAAAATGCATTGCAAAAATCCTACGCTCCGCCTCAAATGATATTCATCGCAAGAAGCATAGTTATATAGTAATAAAACTGTGGTGAACAGTACGTCATATTGGTGAATTTTCAGGGTTGATATTCCTCGTAGTACGTGATCTCAAGGGCGCATAGTTGTATTTTCATACCAAAAAAAAACTTTAAAATGTAATCACATAAGTGCATGTAGCGCATATATTTTATGGCATATATGAAATAATTTATTTGATTGTGCGGCCTTCAAATTTTAAAAAACAGCAAAAGATTGGCTTTAGGCGTTCGTGGCCACCAACGAAATATGTGAATTTTCTGAAATTAAAATTTATATACTGTTACCGACGGAAAGTACGGCCAAGCAGTAAAGATCCTTTTATCCTCTTGCATACTCATTTTCTTTTTATTCATACATAGACTCACCTATTCCTGTACTTCTCTTATTTTGCAATCTCTGCATCTACATATGTATGTACATATATATTTTGAAACATATCTACTATTCTATTGTTTTTTGCTAAATATTTAAAAAGAAGTAACTGGACTGTCAGGCCGCTTGAACGTCTATAAATGGATGTAATTTTGTGAAAACAGCACAGTCTTAAGAAATAAAGCGAAATATAAAAAGTTTTAAAGCGCTAGGAAAGCGCTAGTATGCTATTAAAAATTTGTGTTTCTTATTAAAAATCTTAGACTGCCGCGCCTGAAATTACGCGCAACATATACGTTCTCTGACTTTGATAGGTGGCGCGTTGCAAAATTTGATGTAGGCAACTAATTTGTAATACGCTGACCTGAAAATTTTTTTTAATGGTTAATAACATCACCTTTTCTTCCTTGTATTGGTAGCACTGCAAGTAGTTAGACTACAAGCATATGTATTTTCAATTTATAAACCTATTAAAAGCTAAAATTAGATACATAGAAATCGAGGTAAAATGTTCTAACACCATTGGAAATGTGATTTTGAAAACGTGAAATGTTTGCAAAAATCATGGCATTACGATCAAAGATCTAGAAAATAATAGTTTAATTGTTTTTTGAACTACCTTAGCCATATTTTGATTGTTTCGAAAAATTTGAAAAGTTGATTTCAGGTAAATATGTGTGAAAATTGGACACAGAATTTAACGAAACTAACGACATAGTGATATGTGTGCAACTTTTTGACATAAAAGTATAGCGTTATAATTTTTAACCAACTAATATACGCATAGCTTTTGTTTAAATGAAAAATATCTTAATGTATTTTTAACAATTTCTCCTTTCTTAATATAATGTATACACCTCATTCAATTTGCAACACAACACCCTAAAATGCTGAAAAATAGTTGACTGAAACCCCGAGTACACGAAAAAGGTGAATATAGCCGCGGATTTTACCACAGTTTTCCTACTGTATTATACTGTGGCAAGAAGGTTGCGGAAACACTAAACAACTGAACAAAAAACATTCTCTCTCAACCTCGACAACCAATTCTCAAACGGTGTTGCATTAGTACGAAAATAAAAACACACATTTTTTGGCAAGAAATACGAAAAGTGGAATAAGAATAGGCTGAAGTCGACTTTATGTTAAGCAGCGCATTTGGCCTTCACATACATTTAATTATATGCAAGCCGAGTCATTTTGCAATATATGCCTACAAATATTTAAAAAAGTATTTTTAAAGTAGTAGTATTAGAGGAAGTAGCAGTAGATAAACGTGCTAATGCACATTTCTCGTACAATCGTAGGAAGACGAAACCCTTTTCAGACCTGTTTGGTAGCATTGTTGTTGTTAGCCAAATACTCTCTTTATCAACTGTATGTGTGTTTGTACATATATTATTCTCTTCCTGCGTTCTTCGCCCCACATACATACCTACACTTAAACGTCCCTCACCATGCACCTAAATGTGCAAAGCTCGCCCGTAAGTGCAAAATACTCGTACGAGCCGTTTTGCCCATCCCTGCTTTACAGGGATATCACAGAAACTCTTTAATGTTGATAAACCAAAAACAAACATTTAACACATGCTTTGCGTAGAAGATTTTCAACCTGTTTCGACATACTCGCTGCTGTCGATCTTAATCAAAAGCAAATTTGTTAAATGCATATTAATGAAATATGAAAAACTCGCAAGCCTTTGCATTGGTTAGGCGCCAGAAGAGACTGTTCGTCAAAACTAAGGAAATAACCGGCTAAGTTGTTGTGCTTTGGTACTTGTTGCGACAGATTTTTGTTCGAACTAATTGACGTCAATGTTAAGATAAAGCAAAGACATGGCCAGCAACACTTTTTAATGCCGTCATCGACATTGCTGTCCAACATGACTGTAGGTAAATGGCGTTTAATCTGTTCGCTCCAACTATCGTTGTATACGATCAGTTGTCCAAATGGCGCTATCATGCCCTGCAGCGCCCTATTTACGTTTTATGCAGCTGTTATGTATGTATGTATGTACGTAGGTATTATGTATAATTTGTGTGAAATAATAAATAATTTTTTCAAAAAGATTTATTAAATTTTTTTGCTTAACGATCCACCATACAGTGTGTAAATTGCTAGATCCGCATTACATATGCAAATTGTCGCGGATTACGTAAATTAACATAATTAGGCCTAGATAAGCAGATTTGCATATAAAATGTTATGGGAAAACATTTTTCAATGTCATGAATGCAACATTAATTGGCATAGAATGTCTAGCAGCATTTAACGCCGCTCAGCCGACACTTTCATTCATAAATCGTAATCAAACTCATCTAGCGCTGCAGACATACGGTATTCGTATGCAAAATAGATGCTTTCATGGGCGTAGCTAAAAAGAAAATTAAAGTTGGGGAAGGTTGGTGAACTTCAAAACCTTCGAAGAGTGTTCTATTGGCTACACACACAAACATAATATAAAAATTTGTTTAGTCAATATTAAAAAATGAGTTGCGTAGTTTCTATTTTCAATCAGTAACAGAATTATTTGGCCTGACAAAAATAAAATTTGAATTAAAAATAGAAATTTTAGCTATACATTGATAAAGCAAATAAAACAAGTAGGGTAGCAAATTGTTAATTAGTAGATAGTAAATATTATTGTTTGTTTGTTTGCATAATTAAGAATATTAGTTTTAAGTTTTCGTATATATTTTATTTTATTTTGTGCTAGTAATATTTCCACATATACATAAATATTTCCTTCGAAAAGTCAAAAAAAATCTTTATTTACTTTTTTTTTATTTTTTTTTATTTTATTTTATTTTATTTTATTTTATTTTATTTTATTTTATTTTATTTTATTTTGTTTTATTTTATTTTATTTTATTTTTTTTTATTTTATTTTATTGTATTTTATTTTATTTTATTTTATTTTATTTTATTTTATTTTATTTTATTTTATTTTATTTTATTTTATTTTATTTTATTTTATTTTATTTTATTTTATTTTATTTTATTTTATTTTATTTTATTTTATTTTATTTTATTTTATTTTATTTTATTTTATTTTATTTTATTTTATTTATTATTCAACTCAAAGTACACAAAACTGATTTATTGGCGCGTCGCACTCCAACATTTTTTTACTCTGCCATCCAAATAAGTTGATCTATACAAATCTGCGTCACGTTCGACTTTACAGCGGTGTGTACTACTGTTTTTGTTGTTGTACTTCTCTTGTAACTTACTTTAGCCAACAATTTATAGCTCGGCAATATATTCATTACCAGACTCTGAATTATTAGCGTTAGCGGTTTATTAGAAATTTAAATTCGACGTGCCAAAATGTCAGAAAATGGAATCGGAAGAAAATATTAAGAAGTAGTGAATAAAATTGTTTGAACATACATCCATATATATGTACATAAATTCAAATATATCTTAAACTTGAATTCACTAAGGGTTGTAGCAATAATGCCGATAGAGCCACCCTCTTGCAGTAAGCTTGTGCGGAAATGTAACCAAATTTGTTCATATTTTGCTTAGAGGTAAATTTAATAACCATAAAAGATTTTTATTCCGACTGTGAGGGTCGTATCTTGCCAGTGAATATTATTAGTTATTTGACTAATTACGAATTTTGGAAGCTTGAAGTATTAGAGAAGTGTAAGCATTTCATTTGTATACCCAGCTGTAGTAGTAGACAGCTTGTACATATAACGGAGGTTTATAACATTAGGTATACAATAATCGAGATAGATATCGAGTTGACTAATCTAGATGAAATGCTTTGTTTGGTCATTATTTGGCTGATTTTGCAAAGTTTTTAAAAGTGCGTGTGGTGTGACTTAACAAACTATCAACGACTATTTCAACTTTTAAGACTTTAGAACCGTTTCAATACAATGACGAAACTTGACGCAAGAGAAATTCTAAAATTAGATAACTGTTCGTCGTTTAGTTTATAGGAAATGGGTGTGGCACCGCCTATAAGTAATATAAATATTGTGGTGGTTAGGAATATCGTTTTAACAATTTTATACTTCACTTGCATGGTTGATATCATGAATCCCATCCAGATGCGGGAGATCTACTATTAGGATATTTAGAAGTAAAGTCACCTCTCGGCTATGGAAACTCACCCTTATAAGATACTAGCAGGGTACCCGGCGTTGCTCGGGATGTAAGTAGTTAGGGGGCCTTTCAAAATCAATAATATACTTTAAGATTTCATATTTATATACATAAAATATAGCTGACCCGGCAAACTTCGTTCTTCCCAAAATAGATTTTTTTATTAATTTTTCACTACTTCATTGTCCATACAACTTCAAAAATATAAAATTTTAGTATTCCGCTTAAGGCTACACGATACACAAAATTTTTAGTTTTCTGTCCCGGAGCGAAAAAATTTTCCTACACGGGAGCTATTGATATCATTAATCTCCTGATCAATTTTCAGGTCCTAACTTTAAACACTTTTACGATAACCCCACTTTTATGCGCGAAAATTGTTTTGATATCATTTGGCTCTATACCAATTTCCAGGTTCCTGCCTTAAATACTTTTGGAGATATTTAGCTTGAAAAATTAGTATGGGAGGTGCCACGCCCCCATTTTCGTTAACCCCAATTTTTTTGGAGGTGGTAGGGATCGATCTCGTATAACCCCTCACCAAATTTCAGTGGTGTAACCCGAATACTTCCACATTTGTGTGGGAGGTGCCACGCCCACACTGTCGTTATCCCCAGTTTTTTTGGAGGTGGTAGGGATCGATTCCATATAATCTCTCACCAAGTTTCAATGATCTAACCTAAATACTTACAGAGATATCGACTAAGAAGTATTTCATTCGTATGGGAGGTGCCACGCCCACACTGTCGTTATCCCCAGTTTTTTTGAAAGTGGTAGGGATCGATTCCATATAACCCCTAACCAAGTTTCAATGATCTAACCTCAATACTTCCAGAGATATCGACTAAGAAGTATTTCATTCGTATGGGAGGTGCCACGCCCACACTGTCGTTATCCCCAGTTTTTTTTGGAGGTGGTAGGGATCGATTCCATATAACCCCTAACCAAATTTCAGTGGTCTAACCTAAATAGTTCCAGAGATATCGACTAAGAAGTATTTCATTCGTATGGGAGGTGCCACGCCCACACTGTCGTTATCCCCAGTTTTTTTGAAAGTGGTAGGGATCGATTCCATATAACCCCTTACCAAATTTCAGTGGTCTAACCTAAATAGTTCCAGAGATATCGACTAAGAAGTATTTCATTCGTATGGGAGGTGCCACGCCCACTTTGTCGTTATCCCCAGTTTTTTTGGAGGTGGTAGGGATGGATTGCATATAACCCCTAACCAAGTTTCAATGATCTAACCTAAATAGTTCCAGAGATATCGACTAAGAAGTATTTCATTCGTATGGGAGGTGCCACGCCCACTTTTTCGTTATACCCAGTTGTTTTGGAGGTGGTAGGGATCGATCCCATATAACCCCTTATCGAGTTTCAATGGTCTAACATAAATACTTCCGGACATACGGACAATGGAAAATTCCATTTGTATGGGAGGTGCCACGCCCCCTATATATATAAAAATATTTTTTAGCCTGTGACCATCCCTGGAAGATGTACAGTGGGTGTGTAAAATTTGGTTACGATCGGTTTATAAGTTTAGGACGCAAGTCGATCTATACCTACATACATACATACATATATATTTACATAATTTGAATTTTATATATATAGATTGCACTAGTATATGGTGCCGATTTGAAAAAACACTACATCAGCTATAATGTCTCTTTCAGTTTTCGAGATAATATTTAACTTTAACTTTATAAGCGAAATATTTAGTAACTGCCTAATAAGATCTTAATGTGTTGAAGAAGACGCAATCTCAGATAACTATTATATGTATGTATTTATGAATAGAAATTGTCTATCTAATTGAGTATGTATTTAACGGATAAATATCTGTCAATGTCAGCATCTGATTCAAACAGCACAGAATAAAACACTTTTAATGAATGTCCTTTCTGTTTGTTTATCGCCTATGTTGTTATGCACAAATAGGACACTTTTCCAAAGGTTAATAAGCTTCATGGCACTGCCATTGTTAGCTATTCAATATTTAAATGAAAGAGTAGGAAATAATGAAACGGATATGTTCAATGATGCTGTCAAAGATGAAATGTGTGCAAATGAGCTTGAGATGTAGAGAAGTGACTAGACACACATTTAACACATTTGGCTACAACTTCTTCAAGAACATTTTCTTGTTAGAGGTGCTCCTGTTGATGCCGACACTGGAAAATTAATGCCTTGGACCCCAATAACTTCTGTACACCTGTCCAAGACCAAGTCTTGGAAGTTCAATACACTATTTTTGCTATTTTACTTAAAACTCGGCAGGCTAATTCTGACCACACAATTGATTTCTGTATAATGACTATAAATTGCTTAGAATAATGTTGTATTTAATAAAATATGTTCAACAACATTAAACAAAGGCTCGTTTATACATACATATGTACTCACATATCCTGCAGTGAAACATCAAACTAGTCAAAGAAACATCCAGTTGGCAACCAGAATTTTCTGTAAGAGACCAAACTTGGAGAACACTACCGTATCACAGAGTATGAAAAGTCAAATTGTAATCAATGCTTTTGCTTCTTCTTAGTTTTTGCGGCTATTATTTTCCAATTCTCTTTTTTGCTGTGAAAAAAAATATTCTACCCATTAAGTGGAGAATAATCCTAACCTAAAATCAAAATCGTTTCATGCCTTCTCGAGAATCGAGTAGTAGAGAAAGCTGGACGCTCACTAATGTTATTTTTCTTTGTCGCCGCAGAAGTAACGAGTGCACTTCGGAACTCATCAAATGTACTTCAGAAATCGTAATAAAACAGTCAATTGCATTTCAGAAATGATAAAATGTACTTCAGATTAGTTAATTGGATTTCAGAAATCTTAGAATGTATTTGAAAATAGTCAGATGTACTTTAGAAGCTGTTAATAATCTAGAATTTATGGTTTCTGGAGTATATTTTACAGTTTCTGATGTTCAATTGACTATTCCGTAATACCCTTTGCAATTTCGGAAGTACAATTGATTATTTTGAAATATATTTTATGATATCTAATATACAATTGACTATTCTGAAATTAGTTTTACGATTTCGAAAGAATACTTTATGCTTTCTGAAGTCCCTCAATCGATTCTGAGAAATGTTACACTCATAAATTTTTTATTTGTATGAATATATTTTGGCAGGTTTTTTCATTCCAGGACTTGAACCATTGGCATTAAATTTTTTTTATTGTGATGGTTTAACTAAGAAATTTTGATCCTTTTTGAACTAGATCAAATTTTAAATATTTACAACTAGTCAATTTGTCGGTAGGGTATATAACCAAATGAAATCAGTATAAATATTGAACATCTACACATGACCACAATTTCAATTATTTGCTTAGTTGCATGGATCTTTTAATTGCTAATGTCAAAAATGTATGGAATGTTATCGACTTCTTTGTAGACATTTTAGTATAAAATACCAATTTAAATATTACCCAATATATAGATATTGGAATTTATTTTCATGTTTACATACTCTGCTGCATACTTTAAGCCGTTTTAGAATGAGTGAATGTAATTGGTTATCATACCTGGGAGTGCTTATCACACATATTATATTAACAAACTGCTATTTGTTGATGGAGAGATTGTATTCATATAAAGGTTTCCTTTCCTTGAAAGAGCGATAATTTTAGAAAATGTGTTTTTTTTTGTAAATAAGGATGTTCCTGCCCGTACTTTTGTGTGCGAAAACTTTAAACTTTATTTTCTGAAAATTTTAAATTTACAACAACAGGTTCGTTCAGAATATTGAAATATCTTAACAAACTTAGAGAAACCGCTAATACAGGTCTTGTAATCATGTGCAACGCCGAAATGAGATAACTACAGCTGTTATCAGAATGGAAAAAGAACTAAGTCACAAAAGGTGTTACTTCTTGGCATCAGAGGAAGAGGAGCCTCATTGAATTAGAAACGCCTACTGCATTGAAAAAAAACATGACCCCCTCTTATGTAAGGTCAAAAATCACCAAAGCAATGCAAAACAAAAAAAAAACTATGTAGCGTAATTGATTTCCTTGCTGGGTGGAGAACACGCATATAATAAGGTTATGTTGTAGCATTTCGCATTACGAGTGCGTATGTCAATGACAATACAAGTCCAATTATATATTAATAAAGCCACTTGTAAGTAATTAAAATATTTTAGCAGCTTTTCGAAACACAAAAAAAAAACAACGATTTTACAAAAGTATGAGTACAAGCTTATATCCATGAACTTTTCACAACGCATCATACAAAAGTTGTATGCGTGACGGTTTATGCATTCTGGGATACGTGAGTTTATGCGATTATTTTCATTATTTTACACTTGAAATTGCAGTATAATTGATCAATTGCATAGCAAACAATCAGCCACCAAACCAGTCAACCAAACTAAAGCAACTAACAAAATCACTCAAATACACGCACGCATTTCCATCCCGGTAGGAAAATCTACCTAGATAAAATTATTATCTCAGGATTTAGCTTTTTTTCTGGTTCATAAGTAAGACTGAAGTGAAAAATATGGGAGCAATGTACAAGTTTCCCAATAGTAATACCATTTCAGATATACTAAGATTTTAATTTTTACCTTTTCTTGAGTAATTCTATCCGTTAATAAATTGAAAACTTTTGCTGAATTTTATTAAAAACTTTCTGAACAACTTATTTTTTTAAATCTATTTCAGCGTTAATGAAATTAATCTGCGACTTTCTTTTATAGAATTGAGTTTTACCGGCATTTTTTATTAAATGCTTTAAGCTTTTTTTTTCAAAATTATTAAGCTTTTATGAAACATTTTCACCCCGAGTCAAAGTAAAGAAAGCAAAAAAATTTTAATTCTTCTGAAATGCGTTTTTGCAGTATTAAAAAAATTAACGCTCAAGAAATTAAATGTGTGCTCTTTTCTGAAAAGTATGTTATTATTCATGACACATAGTAAACTGGTGAATTTAGATATGATCTCTAACTGTCGGCAAATGAACGATCTACGAAATAACTCTAAGCTGTGACATTAAGCTCGGCATTCAATAAGGTAGAAATAGCACTAAAAGAACTCTCATACATAACTGAATATTTACCCTGCAAGGTCTCAACAGCTATCTACATATATATGTATGTATGTCGTGTTGTCACTATGTCCATCAGACCAACATTGAAGTGGTTGACTGGACACGATATGCTTAAGCAGAAATTATTTTAAATTGAATTGTTGTATTGTCGACGTGCTTGATTCATGCATTTGCAAACTGTTCAACTTTCCCCCTTTCTACCTACATATCTGTTATGCATCTGGTTAGCTTCTGTTGATGTTGCTGATGATGATGAAGATGATGATGTTGGCGCTGATCTTCTTATGGTTCTTGACGCGTTGTTGAAATTGATGCGTACGTTACTCATGCAAATACTGCATATGAGGACTTTGTATACATAAGTACGTCTGTAGCATATCAAAGTGGAATACAACAACAACAACAAACAACAACATTACACAACTATTGCACTTGCAACACACTTAAACTGCATATGCATGCAAATAATAATTGTAGTATGCGAATAGCAGTAGCAACATATTAATAGAATGCGAATATCGAGAGGACTACACAAATACGCATAAGAGCTGTACAGAAATATGTACATCAATTTAATACGAGTATGTGCTTGTGTAAGAATTTTCTGTTAATGACATGAATTGAAAAAGGTCGCATG
This sequence comes from Sphenella marginata, assembly GCA_951509765.1. Lineage (NCBI taxonomy): Eukaryota > Metazoa > Arthropoda > Insecta > Diptera > Tephritidae > Sphenella > Sphenella marginata. Next base: position 10,311,996 of record OX608081.1, on the reverse strand, counting down.
GTAAGTTGAATGGAGTCATAACCCATAAAACTACGCTTTTGCATACAATTTTGGGAGTAATGCGTCCGTCTTAGCTAAGAATCGTCCCGGTCTCATGATCCTTGATGACAGCTGATATTGTCATCTTGCTAACTGTAGAGAGTTGAAGTGAACAATACACGCTCGGAATGTTTCTCACTGTCCTACGATGGACTGCGGATATTTTTAGATTTTAGAGAAAGACCCCAAATTGTATTATTTTACTGGAATCGACTGCAGACAATAAGAATGCCAATCACGGATAGCAACACCTCGTGCCTTTTTAAGTGCCGAAAACGACGGGATTTTATTTTGAAAATAATTTCAAGAGCCTTAATGGAAATTATTTAAAAATGAATAGCAAGACTCCACATTTTCAAAGAATTTTGTATTTATCATGGTCCGTGAACAACCTAACGGGTTTTTTGCACTTGCCTTGCATTGTCACAAGATACCAAATCTAAAGTAAATAGTTCAAGTTCAATTGGTCTAAAACACTTTGAAGGATTTGACCACGTTATATATACATAAATGAGCGGGCAAACACTTAAAAGTGCGTTCTTCGCCCCTCCTTTCCAGTTTCAGTGGGTTTTCATGAAATTACTATCTTTTTTAGGTTATGTCGTTAGGGCTATGCCACCATTAACTGTGCTTTAAATGTCACTTCGTTTACAATTGCGTTGAGATTACTCGCGTTTAAAATGCTTTTTTAACTATTTTCTGAACAACAATATCAATAACAGATCTCCCTAACCCATTCCATAACCAATTATGATTTGAAAACCCTTGCCAAAATTTAATGCTAATCAATGCAATTCGTAATGACAAGCGAAAAATGACAGCATCAAAAATAAAAATTTGGCCGGTTCGTCTTATGAGCCATATAAGTACAAAATCTACGTGTCACACCAAAAAAAAACTAGAAAGCGGCTTAATCACACAAGCGATTATAGCCATAGCGCAAAACCGAATCGAAGATCAATCAGCAACAGCATCAATAATCGAGCGGGTAGGTACATCATCATTATAAATGAGAAATGTTAAGGCATTGAAAATGCAGCAACCACAATCAATGGTGAGACCAGCGACAACAACAACAAAGTGACAACATCAACAAACCGCAACCACTTTATCGACCAACGATTGCCACCGCATGTACAACATTTTTCAGCTACTGCATTGCTCGACACGTTCTAGCCTCAAAGCTTAAACCATTGCGCCCATCACCCCACTTGAGTGCGTGTGTTGGTCACGCACGTCCTGACGGCAACTAAAATCCAGAAACGGTGAGCGTAGAAAAAACTGAAATACAATTTATGTGCGATTTCCAATACTTTCATATCAAAAAGTTAAAAATAAATAATTAAAGAACTTAAAAGCAAGTGAGGAAGTCTAATTAAGGGTGGAAACGAAAATGTTATACTTAGCTGTCAGTGATGAGATTCTATTAATCATACATCATTAGTACAACCAGGATAACTATACATAACTCAGCAGGTCTTCAGCACTGGAAACGGCACTTTAGGATCCTTACCCGTACTTCCAAAGAAAGAGATCGGATCAGGATAGACTTTGAACTGTTTTGGAATGCGATGCCTCGCTTGGTCAGCACTCTTCTTACCCAATATCGTCATCAGTAACCGTTGAAGGCCTGCCAGGGCACCTTAAGATCAAACGATCTTGCTTGCTTGGCCTTGCTGTTTTTGTTATTATTAGAGAGAGCTTTGCCTTGGCGAAAAAATTCCAATCGGCGTTTGGGAGCTCGGATAATAATTCTATGGAAATTAGAGGGATTTAATGAACATGAGGCAGAAACCATTTTAAACTTTGGGGCTTCAAATTAAATTGACCTTTGGACACATGGACTTAAATAGCGCTCAACCGTCTAATCGGTTTTGTATTTCTAGCATGAAACGCCAGTCGCTTCTTCGTTCTGGAGCCAATCCCATATACCATGAGAAGGCAATTCAGCTGCAACTTAGTTCTTCCGTCGAAGTGTTAGTCTCCCTCTTCTCCTCCACATGCCTATACAGCTGAGGATAAAAACAAGCAAATATTCTGCCTTGTCCATCCGCCTGTCTATCTGTCACAATGTGCGGCACAATGCGGCACACTACGATTTGCGAAATGCGACCATCGCTGGACAATGCGGCACATTTCAACCACGCAACAAAAATATAATTTATTATTGCCGCAACATTTCTGGCCGTCTACATGTTGGACTCTTTATTATTTATATTCTTATTTCGCATATAAATTTCACTTATAATGCCACATATCGGAACATATTAACCGCAGCACAGCCGGACCGACGAACGGACAGACAGAGAAGCAAGCCACTACTTACCTACCTTTGGCGAGACGCGCGCTGCATTCATACCATTGCGCGCGCGATTTATCGATAATCCGAGTGGATAAAACAAAAAAATTAAACGAAACGCGGCAAAGAGGCGGTCAAAAGCGTAGCTTAAACGTGGCTTAAATTCGCCAAAAGAAAACACAACAACAAAGCATAATAAAGAAAGCATTTCGCATTGATTTTGGGCATATTAGGTCGGCTCTTGAACAATACATTTTATAAAAAAAAACACTTTTGTTTGCTTGCGTGCGTATGTGTATGTGTGTGCCGGCGTGCGTGCTTAAGCTTTTGAAATCATAAATAATGCAGCGATGCGAATAAAATCGAACATCAAATGGCAACAAATACATACATAAATATATTTCGTAGATTCGGATGTAGGTAAACGTATAAAGGGCTCTTCACTCACAAACAATGCGACGCGACTTTTTTTTAGGGGGCTGTAGAGTCGCAGGGGAAGATGCAGTTAATGGGCCATGATTTATGAACGTTCAGCGGGTAGCACATAAAGGATATATGTAGATATATATTTGTATACATAAATAAAATAAACAAGTAAGCGGGTCTAAGTTCCGGTGTAACCGGATATTATATACTCAGCTGTGATTTTGATAGTTGTCAATAGGTTTAAAACGTTGTATTGTCTGTCTATATCTATCACTATCACTACCACTATTATTATCGCTATCACTATCAATATCACTTTCACTATCACTATCACTATCACTATCACTATCACTATCACTATCACTATCACTATCACTATCACTATCACTATCACTATCACTATCACTATCACTATCACTATCACTATCACTATCACTATCACTATCACTATCACTATCACTATCACTATCATTATCACTATCACTATCACTATCACTACCACTATCACTATCACTATCACTACCACTATTATTATCGCTATCACTATCACTATCACTATCACTACCACTATTAGTATCGCTATCACTATCACTATCACTATCACTATTACTATTACTATCACTATCACTATCACTATCACTATCACTATCACTATCACTATCACTATCACTATCACTATCACTATCACTATCACTATCACTATCACTATCACTATCACTATCACTATCACTATCACTATCACTATCACTATCACTATCACTATCACTATCACTATCACTATCACTATAACTATCACTATCACTACCATTATCACTATCACTATCACTAACACTATCACTATCACTACCACTATCACTATCACTATCACTATCACTAACACTATCACTATCAGTTTCGCTATCACTATCACTATCACTATAACTATCAATATCACTATCAGTATCAGTATCCCTATCACTATTACTATCACTATCACTAACACTATCACCATTACTACCACTATTTCTATCACTATCACTATCACCATTACTATCATTATCACCTGCATTTTATTATTTAAAGTAAATAAAAACGTTTTTTTAACTAGGACGACAAACCCATTGTACTCTGTTGTATGTACATATATACATATATACCCATCTGAGTATACAAATGTTAACATGGATAACAATCGGTATCTGTCGTTGGTCTCATCGTCTACCGGACATATAAAATAATGAATAAGTATTGTGACGGCTGAGGGGCGATCTAATTTTTGAAAGTTCGGGTGGGATACAGTGCACTTCGGATTAATGGATCTGTTCAAAAAAAAGCATGGAGTTCAAGAGGTCAACTTTGATATTTCAATACTTAAATGTTATAGCGAAACTAAAAGAGCAGCCACCCTGCTTATTTCCAAAGACAGTGCTCCGATATAAATACTCAGCAAAATTTATCCCAACTAGTCGATTAGGGGCAGAGTTGGAGTAAGTCAATATACAATTTTTAATTACACAAGGGCTAAAAGTAGACTTTTCCGAACGTTCCAGTGACATAGACATGCTCAAACAACAACAACAACAACATTCGCATCAGCCCATGGCAGTTGTTTACCCTTTTGAGTGGACTTCTCCACAACCACACCAACCCATTAGCCACTTCCATGATTTTGATGCGTTGTTAAATTATTTAAGCCAATCAACAACGACAGAAATACGAATGCTCCAAGCAACATTTTATTGAAAAGCTCTTTGATATCTATGGGCTTTAAATTTAAACGAATTGAAAATTAGTAATGTTTTTTTTTTTTTTAATTTCCATGCCACCGACCCAAAAGAAGGAATGAATTAGATTCTAATTGATTTTCCTGCAATTTTAATAAGCAATGCGGAAGTCACGTTCTTACTCACTTCAACTCGAAATAAACCATAAAAAAAGATACCTTTTAAAAATACTGTCAATAATCATAACAACTGGCAATTGTAATTTCTCAATACGTTGATTCGGCACGACGTGATAACCAGGCGTCAATCGCAATCAAATTTTATTTGACACCAACCAACGCCTCCAAGAAAACATTAGCAGAGTTATTGTTGGCTACACTGCAGCCTAAGTGAACTGAAACTTGTCGTGGGTTTCGGTCACAATAAACCAACGCCAAACACTTAAATGCACGAATGAAAAGAAAAAAAATCAAAAAATACTTGATCAAATAGCTTTGGGGTAAAGGGGCGGAAAAATAGCAGCAACGACAGCCATCGGACGTTTGAAATGCTCAGGTTAGCTATGGAAATGCGATAAAAGAAAATCAAATAAGTAAGGGAGTTTGTAAACGAATATTATATACTCAGCTGTGAGCTATAACGATGAAGCTGGATATATTTGTCAAAAGTAAAAACTTTTATAATTACTTTGAATGAGTTTAAATGGTAAAAATTGGCTACTCGTACCACTCAAATTAAAGATACAGATTCAAGAAATTTTTTTTTTTGAGCGTACGATACATACAAGTGGGCGTGGCCGATTCGAACCTGCGTAAAAATTGGAATAATTCGTTTAAATAGTTGCTCAAGTCGTCGTTGTTAGAGACTGAGCGATTTTAAACATAAAAAAAATTGTTTCTCCAGTTAATTTCAAATTTATCGATGATCCATATTACCTAGATTACAGGTCAACTATATAGAAACGCAAAGCTTGAATTTTATGACAAATAATTCAAATGAATTCGTGCGCTAAAATGCAAAAATGTTTCTTTTTTTTCCTAACTTGTATAGCTGTTTGAGCTCTGGATAAAAAAAATTAAGAATACAATTATTTATTATTCTGTTTAAGGTCAAATAATTTCTCAAAATTTATTCAATCTAAACTGTTGGAGATTTGTTGGATTTTAAAACATAATCCCGAAAGTACCGATATTTTTAAAATCCCAAAAATTGGCATTCCTACTATGTACATTCATGTATCTTCTCTTTTCATTTATATCTTAACGACCCACCATTGGTCTCAGCTGAGTATAAAAACTGTCATCGCTCATAAATAGTTGGCCATTGTAGTGGCTATGGAGTATAAATTAAAATACACGTCAGCGCATTGACACTTCCTGACATTTGACTCGCGTGCCAGCAAACGGCATTGCTTACATTTCTAAGCTTCGCAAATCTACTTCATTACCCACTAGCCTCATTGAAGCCGCCAATCGTTGGCAATTTCCAGGTAAATATTACCTCAACCACAAATGCGTTAACGAAATAATAACAATTTATTAATAAAAAAACCGCAAAGTGCTAAGGGCGTATGCCGAACTTGACGGCGATCTCTTTTTTGTTATGTCCCAACTCTGAGTGTGCAAAAAAGCAAACCCTTGACCATCTGATAACTTTTAGACTATATGTAGAGAGTTAGACCAAACCTGAACTTTGAAGTATAATCGGAAGGTAATTTCTTACAACTTGTAATATGGGTGGGTTGACGGCAAAAGGACCATATTATATAGTAAAACAAAATAAATGCTTCTTGGATCAGACGTAACCGCTCTCTGCGGGACTCCCGTCCTCTTTTACTGTTCGGGCTTTTAAAAGCACACTCACCTTGGCGTTGAACGTTATGCTGAGTACGCACCTGTTAAACATCAACTGGATTAGGGTTGCTCTTCAAACTCTCATCAGGCTTCTTGTTATGGGCTTTCGGCTCGTGAAGTTTCAATGTCACCTTTCCTTTGAGAGGAAATGGGAAGATGCAGCTATTTGAGTTTGAGTGCCGATGAAAAAGTTAGTGGACGGATCGGAATTGGAGAGGCGGTTTTTCTGTTGTATTATTTTCCAAGGAGGAAATATTAGAAAATATCTAGAATCCTCTACAACTCGAAAAATATATATATTCAATTAATTTCTATAATTTTTGTTTAACCGAACTGCCTAGTAAAGCCGGGTACTGGTAGTATAAGATAAGAGAGTGTCTCCTATATTAAACTCAACATCTTTAACTATTTGTTCTATCTTCAAATTCTCTGAAATCAACAATTAAATTAGAAATCCAGTAAAGAAAACGAAAGCAAAAGAAATCGATATTTGTTAAATTTCTTTGGAAGAAGCAGCAAAATGATGTAACGTACTTACAATATAAGCTGAAGTCAAGCGCTTGTACCATTGACAATATCTCATTTTGTCAGTCATCTACTGCCGCAGCAGGATATTAAAGTAAAACCTAAATAAAGGAAAAACAAAAAAGAAATCTTCCAACTCTAAAAGGATCATGAAACTGTGCCAAATTCCTTTCTTAATTCCTTACTAATTGTGTAGCTCATTAAGAGACATACGGAATTGCAATGTAGTTACACCTTGGTATGTGTGTGTCTGCTAGGTATGTTAGTATTTTGGAAAATTACGGGATTTTCGGGATTTAAATTTAAAATTCCGTGACTTGGAATTTTCTCCAACAGTTTAGATTCAAAAATTTGAGGAAGTGGTTTGAGATGTCGTCTAGGCTTAAATTATGTAACAAACAAGACAGAGAGAATTGGCCCAAATTTTGTAAATGGATGATTTTTTTATGAAAATATGTACAGTTTAATTTTGCTAATTTAATTTTTCCGTCGGCCTACTTTGCCTTTGTAAAATTTAAAATCCATTTTTACATTTATAGAAGATTTAAATTAAAAAAATTAGTCATAAATTTTCATTTTTCAGGTTCTTTGTATGTATATTCGAAGACTCCTGAGCTGAAAATGCTTTGCTCTGTAAACAATAATAACTTCTTAACTTTTTTCACGGACGCTATCCAAACCTGAACTTTTATAACATCGAAAAAATAGATTTTATGATCGGTATCTAAAAGAAAATACTAAAACCAACAAAAATTCATATAATTTTTATAAATACATAATCTCGTATATTTCGTTTTTAGTAACATATTTAAAATCCCGAAAAAAATCATGGGAACTACTCGTATCTTGGAATTTTCATCCCTATTACATATACATACATAAGTACGAAGTAAGAGGAAGCTTAGGCTAGAATAGTGTCAGATTGGAAATTGCAATATATAAGGCAGCAAAAGAGAAGCAAAAGCAGTTCAAATATGTTCCCCCACTTAACTAGACAATCCAATAAAAGTGCGCTTCTGAAGGCGGTAATACATGAAGGGTAATGGCGGAACCTTGTAGGATTCCAAGGTGGCGTCAGATAAAAAGCGAAATTGAAAACTTGATTGTATAATGTCGGGTTTATGTGTATGTATGCCTGTATATGTTTGAAAAGTATAACGGCAGCTATTGTTATGTCGATTGTCCTCCTCTCATCGCTTTTGAATCGTCAATAAGGACACTGATAATGGGATATACCCTGTAGGGAACATAACTATAGAACTTCATTACTAAGCGTCTACGAAAGATTCAATCAACGTCTCAACTGCATTCACAGGCATAGTGAACGGAGTCTTCGAAATGTTGCCTAGCGATATTCGACTGTCTGTCTATTTGAACTCAACCTAGTCCGTCAGTTTAAGGGATAGCTAAATGTAATGTTGAGCGTCATATTAAATACACTAGTTCTTTGCATATAAATTAGATTGAGCCTGAAGTAGGACCGCTTAAGAATGTTCTATAAGCACACCAATTCAGAACCAGAGATGTTCCCGACAGGGTGAGTTGTACATAAGCCTATCGATATGTTAAATTGTATTTTGCTGCACTAGAGCAATATGTTTGTATGTAAGCATTTCCTTCCATTTGATGATATTTATCTCAGCTGAATAGAAAATACAACAAGTATTGCCCTAGTTTTGCGCATAGTTGACTCTAGTTTAATTTTTTCTTTTTTTATTTCTCGTTAGCCAATGAGTTCGATTTCATCATACAATCTCAAAGTAATTACTTTTTACAGCAACATGCTTCAATTTATGAACAGTACTTAGTAAATTAAAGTAAGGAAGAAAGTCTAACTTCAAGTCAAACGGAACATCAATTGTGAGCATTTTTCAACTCCCGCCTGATTAACCTAGTTATGCAGTCGAAATAACAAACTGAAGCCTCGGAATGCGGTCACCTGGTTAGGGGATACGAGGCCCTCTGCCACAACCTCAGTTTGGGAACTCTAGCATGTTCGACTCTTACTTTGCCAGATCTCGTTGTTGTGCTTTAATAGACTTACGTCGCGATAACTTGCAACAAATGAGAATGCTATTTATTTTTCTTAAAATGTTGAGCTTTTAGGAGGGTAGGAAGGACATGTATTAACTATATTTATCTAGCTTTTTCTATGCAGACGATTAGGGCTATATTATCTTGTGAGATCTGCACACCAATTTTCAAAAATATACTCGCCCTCATTGTTGCCCAGATTTGAGTGTAAGATCAAATGTTTTAAGAACGCTTTAAAGTTTTTTTAGAATACCCAATCTCAACATCGACGAGTTAGATAACCCTTAATTTAAATGAATCTAGGCCGAGCTCAGCATAAATTCCATATATTTTCAGCACGATAAAATTCTGAGATGGAGTTTCCTCGAAGCAGGTGCTGAGACGGATGGGTTTTGAAATAATTTCTTAGACATTCTGTTTTCGAAACGCAAGCAGTGGGTATGATGATTCTTCACTCAGCCTCTATGTATAGTTCAAATGAAATATTAATTAATGAACTACGAATATGTTCAATATATACGAGGACTGTTTGGTTTGATAAGTCCGAGAATTTTCGAAAACTATGTACGATCTATCAAAGACGACTTTAAAAGCGTAACTAGACTGCATTGTTTGTGTTTGACAGTCATCAGTTTTTTCAAACATCGGAGATCTACCAGTGGAATGTTTCTAATTTTTGGGCAATAACCTGTACAAGTGTCGTCGTTGCATTTCCAAAACCTCATATCACCTCATTGCAAAATAGACTACTTGATTTCATTTAATTTTTGCATATCGGCGAGTAATTCTTTTTTTTTTGGATTTGATATCCTTTCAGTATTTTTCCATCACAAAATGCAAGATATCCTTGTTTTGAGCTTACCAAAACTAATGAACGCTTTCATTAGTAAGTAGATCATTTTGAGCTAATCTCACGTTTTCCATTTTTCGTGATTGTGCCATTTTCTAATGCATGGATGGGCGGTTTTGCAAAATCTCTTGTCATATCACATATACACTGACACATTCGCTTTGTCTGTTGAGTGCATCTCCAACTTTATGCTCCACTAGTTCCTCTTACTTTTATTCGACCGGCATATTTGACACATATTGCATTTTGCTCTATTTCTTCTTATCTGCAGGCACTCCAAATGAGTATTACTTCATTCCTCTCCTCTGAAGGCAGCATGTTTGTGATTACTATTGATTAAAATGACCGATTTGAACGGATCTTGGCCTAAGGCCAACTCTTTTATGTTCAAATAGCCAATTCCATCAAAAGATTTCTTAAAGCTCTAATTAAGTAATTACATTTTAGGTTGTTGGCAGAAAACAGCTAGGCTGAGACAAATTCATTTAATTTCAAAATAGGAAGTGGAAAAGTATACTTTATCTGTAATCTCTAGGTAGAGGTAGAGGTAGAGGTAAGAGGTAGAGGTAGAGGTAGAGGTAGAGGTAGAGGTAGAGGTAGAGAAGCAGAAGATCTGTCTAGCTCATTATAAAAACAATATTTAATTATAAGAAGCTCGTAACACTTTTCAATTAAATATATTTACATAATTAAAGCGTTTAAACATTCTTCGCATGGCAGTTTCTTTAGCAAAATATGTTTTTTGAATGGCGTAAATAAAAATTGGTCACGCTCCATAGTGTTGTTTGAAAATTGATATACCTACAGACATCCATTAGGCCAATTAATATCCATAATAATTTACAAATAAAACTACAATTAATCGCCCAAGCATTACGCTTTTTCATTCATAATTATCCGATTACTCTTGGAACTGATTTTTTCGCATAAATTTGACATGATAACATACATAAATTCTAGGGATGTAAAAAATGTCTTAACTGTAAACTTGAATGCGAATACTCGATTTGGTTATTGCATGGGAAGGTCTCGTTCAGCAACAAAACATGTTTAGATGGTTTGTGCTGGAATACTAGAAACACCGGAGAAGAGTTGCCAAAGTAAGTTATCATTTAGAATCTCGTTGGTGGAGCAAGCCTATCGCCACCTAGTTTTCTACCGATAGGGAAAGTGCACGGGTCTCGTCAACATTTCGATCTCGTACGCTTAATTCAAAAGTCTTGGGTTGAAGTTTCAAGAGTATAACTTTTATTGGGACTCTTAACAATTCTCAATAGTTACTTTACTCAGTATCCAACGGATCTTAGAGATATGCATTTTTAACTGATTGGTCAGGGAGTCTAAATTGAAACCGGTTTTTTCTAAAATAGATCGAAGATTTCTTGACTGTCGTATACAACTATTGCGTCTTAAGTAACTATTGTAATAAATGGTCTATATCATCATATATTTTATTTCTGTAAGGTCTTTTTGTGTTTGCTCCTAATTTTCTGCTCTCATTTCGAACCAATATATGGTAATCCCGGTAACTCGTATCAAAATATTTTTTCAAATGCGAATGTTCGAAATATTCGCAGCATCCCTTAGACGTCTGTATGTATGTATGTGTATAGGTATATATATAATTTCAATGGAATATTGACTAAAGCGTTAAAATGTAAATGTGTTGTGTTTCCATTTGAATTGCATATTTTTTCTTTGAACAAAAAAAGCTGAATAACTTTAATACAAAAATACAAATTAATACAAAAAATTTACTTAAATAATAGTAGGAGTATTTCAAATTGAAATTTTTATAATTCCACTGTAATTAAAGGCTTTAGTTATAAAATTATACACACAAACGATAAAAAAATATAGGAGGTGTCAAGATGGGTGGTGGGAATTAACTAGACACTCTAACACTGATGGTGGAGCATAGCACCATTTTTTCAAGTCGAAATAAAATTCACAAAGGAAAATTGGAGCTTGGATGGAGTTGTGTGTAAAATAAAACCATAGCACCTTCGCTTTGTAGGTCATGCTATGCTAATGAACGAATAAGTTGTACCTATCGACACCTTAACTCGGCATTAAATTATTTTTGTAGTAATTGTGATGTGATTGTTCCAAAATAACTTCATTAAAGAGCTATAGAATTGCTCTTTAAGAGAGGTTTGTAGTTGAAACGGAATTGTCATATACATAATTATTATTATGTAATTAGCTTATCTTTATTTATGCCTACTTGTTGTAACCGCATTATCAAAAGGGCATCATCTTAAATGCTAAACTATGGAGTGTCTTGGCTTCACAGTTCTCACCCTACTTAATAACTGCGGTTACGGTGGTGGTCTTGTATAACCGAGCGAATAGTCGTTGGAAGAGGGACCAAGAAGGTAGAGCGAGGTGATTAATTAATCTTTTGCAATGATTATTTAAACGCATTCACATTGTTCAATATTTTGCGGTTATTTGTGTGCGCATCGACGTCTAAGTGGGGAGTGTGAAAAGTGTTTGATTTAACTCTGATTCAAATGCTGTTTAATATGCGTGTCTATAGATACATACATACATACGTATAGATTCATACCCGGAAGTCAAACGACTTTGCTCTAAATTATTTCCAAACAAGTTTAAACACAAACTCAACTAGTTCAACTTTATTCTTAAATTTTTTTTTTTTTTTAATATAAACAAATTTTAGATGTGAGTTATTTAGTACTAGACCAGTCTGAAACTAGTTTAAAATATTGCTCAATTTGGATTGAAATACCTCCGGGCATGGTTCATAGCTTCTCTACCTCTAGTGCTAGTAACATCCAATTGCAGAGAACAATTTTGCCGGTATTTTCAACTCTGGGCACTGACGAATTTTCCAAAAAATTTTGATATTTTTTTGGTACAGATTTCAGTAAAGTTTTGTGGCTTTCGTGTTATAAGTAAGAAAATTCTAAAAATTTTAAGTTTACATTTTTTTTTTTTTTTTTTTTTGACCAGCTACATGTTTCTCTGCAGGGTACATATGCATGTATTTTCTTATACATATGTATATAATGAATTATGAATACGTACGCACTAATTTAAAGACGATATGAGTTATACAAACTAATCAGATGCTGTTATCCTTACACAGACAAATGCACACACTAAACTGCAATGCACTATGGGCAAGCTAAACTACTTTTTGGACAAAAGTGTATAAACAAAACAACTGAGAAAAATTAGTAACGAAGCCTAAGTTCGTGATTTTGATAGCATGTTCTATATAATTATTCGTTATGAGTCTTTGGAATACAAAAAAAACCGACAAAAGAGAATTGAACTGCAAAAGCTTGATCGGCTAAACAGTTCTGATTTTCAAATAAAAAAAAAGGTCAGCAATATGATACTTGAAAAATGATTTCAGGCAGAGATTCATCCTTTAGTCTCAACAAAAAATATCCTACAATGACTTGCTCACCTCGATTTTCTTCACCTTATCTTACTTTTAAAGCGTTTTTCTATTTGTTCATCGAAAATTTATTAATATGAGTTGCACAATTAGAAAAGTTTTAAATGCTAAAATTAAAAAAAAAACGTTTGAGAAAGTTCAGTTTCAACAAATTCTAAAAACTGGGGATATATTTTAAATAAAGGGCTACTTTAGCGTACATGTGGCAGGCATGTACATATGTATATTGGGGTGTGTCCATCTTTATGGACAAAAGTTAACCGATATCGCACCATCGGTTTTTCGATAGGTTTTGAACTCAGGAAACAAAAGTTCCACTACTCATACACAAAAAAAAATAGTTTTCGAGCCTTCGAAATTTAATTTTAAAGTTTTTTTTCTTGAACTACTAAAAAATTTTACAGTGATTTTAAAATTTGCATGTATACACTGTTCCACCCAAAAATGTCCGCTTAAAACATTGGCGATAAAGTTTTTTGAAAAAAAAAAATTTTTTTTTTGGTTTTGATGAGTGTTTTGGGTTTTTTCGTTATGGATAAATTGTCAATTTGTTGTCAAAAAAATGAAATTTCGCAGGCTCGAGAATTATTCTTTTGCGTATGCGTAGTGGAACTTTTTTTCCTGACCAAAAACCTATCGATGGCACGATAATAAATCGACCCAAACTAATGAATGTATGTATATGTTTTCTTGCAATTGGCATTATAATCGTTGGCTCCGACATAATTTAACAGGGGGGTAAGTCATGTACTTGTGCAGTGATTATAACCGCCTGACTGCTAATCTGATCGACCGCTTGTCTAAGCAGTGGCCCAGGGAGAAATTTCAAGAGATTAAACTGTGTTGTTGTTGTATTAGCGATGCTTCGCTCATATTCATCAAGATCTTTTAACGCAAGTCCCACAGCAGTGTTTCACCCGACCAAGAGCTGTTAACTCGATGTAACCCTGTCACCCTTTTGATACCTCAAGTTATCTGGGCCTTCCTTCATAAGATTCAAAAGCTAGTTCCGCAATCAGATAGTATTGGTATAAAGCCATCAAATCAAACTGACTCTTAATCAGTTTCTGATTCAAAAATCATCTGGAAATAAATTTAATTTAGATTTTTTTTTAGCCTGATTGTGCAAGGTTCTTTCATCGAAAACTATTTTTTTTCGTTTGGATTGTAAAAAAAATAGTAAAAGCTATGTATATTACCCAACTTCGCAATTTGAAAAATTTAATTTTAATATTTTACTGTTCCTACAGGGCTTAAGCTTACCTCAGTTTTAGTCATACGATAAGCCGGCACCATTGTGGCTATATTTATTGCTGTCGTGGTGATTTTGTTTGTTTAAGTTATATATGCCTATAAATAGATTTACATATATACATATCTATATATGTTATGCTGTCCATTTGTTAATGAGGCTTTATGAGCCACTAAATTGCATTAAATAGATTAGATCGACATATCCATTGCACATTTGCATTTTACACTTGCGTGAAATAAAATGAAACTCCTCGGAATATTCGTAGCTTGAGTATTCTTTGGGGTATTTTATTGTGATTGCTCAAACTACTTTTTATGTATCGAATATTTTGTAAAATTCAAAAAATTTATTATTTAAAAACTTAAATATTTTTGATTAAATTAAATAAAAAGCAAAAAATAATTACCAAGACTAGGAATGAGCTCAAGCTCACTAATAATAACACCGTTAAAGGTTTTTAAACTTTTGTCAACCGACAGAGGAACGATATGCCTATTCTATATATATAGATAATTCGGGTACACTGAAACCAATGGTGTTAACCGATTTCAAAGTTATATAAAAAAAAAATAAAAAATGTTAGTTTCAAAACCCCAACGAATCCATCAAGGTCTCAAATCAAATTATTATGAATTTAAATTTCAGGAAATGTTAATTGAATTACGGAATAGCTGAAGGGATTTCAGAATTTGTCATTTGTATTTAAGAAACGATTATTAGCTTTCAGAAAACTAAAGTTGGATTTCAGAAATCGTGTGAGTTTGAATTCAGAAATCGTCAAGCAGAATTCAGAATGTGTAAATTGAATTTCAGAAAATACCTTTTTATCTGTTTTTTTACATGTTAATACTTGATTATATATGTAAAAGGACCAAATTGAATTGTCTATATCTGAAATCTGATGCACACCAGACCTTTTAATGATTAATAATGATTAATACTTTTAATGATTATTAATTATATTGCGGCATCCCTGGAAAATTTTTTGGTGATTAATTAGCAGTAGCTGCAATATTTGAATAATTAAAATTGAATTTATTTAAATTAAAACTTACAAATAAATAACTTAATTAATTTAAAAAAAATTATTGATTTAATAATAAATAAATTTTAATTGCTTGATTAATGTAAACATTTCTGATTATTTTTCGATTATTTTTTATGGCTTTCAGTTACATTTTTATATGATTATTGGATTAATGTCAATTAATTTTGATTATTTTTAGTTATATGATTTACGTAATTAAATAATTTTGATTAATTTTTCGTGTATTTTTTCCATTTGCACACTTTGGTGTTTGACTATTTAAATTCTGATTCATTCATTTCATACATATGTACATTTAAATTTCATATTGCAGATGATAATAAAATAATCATATAATAAAATTTTATTATATAGTTTAATTAACTGTAATTGTTTGATTAATTTTAACTAATTGATTGTTTTTAATTAAAAATAATGCACAGTTTTTTCAATTACTTTTAACTATTTTTAGAGGCCATTAATCTTGATTATTTTTTTAATTGATTAATTAATAATTTCTAATTAAAAGTCACAAAATTAATTGATCATTTAAATTGGAAAAGCCAGAAAATTTTGAAGTTACTTGGAATTTAATAGGGCTAATTCGCAGATTCGGACAATTACCTCAATCTGAAATCCAATTTATTTCTCTGTAATTCACTGGACTATTCTGCAATTCCAATCAAAAATTCATCTGGAACTTCTTCGCTTTCCCTTCGCAAAAGCAAGCCACTGCTCTACTACCTAAAACTTGGCGTTAAAGAGCAGACATTATAAAAACGCTAAAATTAATTTAATTAATACTTTCTGTGCCATTCCTTACTAAACCAGTATTTATCTATGTAATTCATTTTTGGGCGGTTTTGCGGCAATGTTTTGATGCGTCGGTCACAGCAGGTGAAACTTCTTCCTACTCCTGACTAACCTCTTACCAAATTCTAAAACTCAAAGGACAAAGAAGAATACAAACTTTGCTCACTTTTCGTAGCAAATTAATTGTTTGGCTTTGTTCGTACGCCAATTGGCTGCCCAAGTAAGTATTATTAACATTTCAATTGAATTATATGTTGCAAGCATTCATTTTCATTGTTGTTGTGTGTGCGGTGTTTGTGTTAACAGGAAAATTCACTTTTTCACACGCCTTCGTGATTTTCAGAAATTTTTTGTACTCAAGCAAATTAATTTGAACTTGAACACCTGCCAATAAGCAAAAGAATTCTTTAAGGTGCTGTAAACATTTTTTGTTGCTATATGTTGGTGTTTTTTTGTTTTTGTTTCACTTTTTAGACAAATACCATTTCAATGTTGGCAAGGCTGTAATTTGTAGAAAGTGTGGCTTTGTGGAATTACAAAAGTCTATACTTAAGCGAAATGGTCAAGTATAAAACGAAATCCTTTTTTTCATTTTCGTCGTAAAATTCTGGAGAAATGCTAGGTACTTATGCATGGCGGAAAGAGAAAAGGAAAAACCGAAATGAAGAAATTAGTTTTGCGCTGAAATATATGCCCTCAAGGTGCCTTAATTCATAGGTACCGAATACGTACATTCAGCGACCTACATATCCTATGAAAATTTTATACCCAATTGAGCCAAGGAAAGCAAGAAAAACTTAGGTGAAATGAGACAACCGTATAAAAAACTGTAATAAATAAGTCTTAATACTTCGAATTGTGGCAATTTCTTAGGACTTTCATTGAAAAAGGTTGATGGCATTACCAGAAGAGAAGCGTGATGAGTAGACAGTCCAACCGTACCCACATTTTTCCGACAGAAATCCAAATCCACAAGCAAATCTGAATGCTTAAAAATTAGGAGCCCAGCAGACCACCAATTACAGCTCATCTCTCACATTTGCTCTCTATGAACGAATTGGATACTGAGCCAACTCGAAACCATACCCGCTGACCAATGTTTAGAGAGCACTAAGATTAAGAAAGGAGCATTATAAGATAAATTGAACAGGAACACAAGGGCGATGGCTTACTCAATCGCAAATGATTGAATTGATGTTCCGTAACCCGACCATGCCGACGGTCAAATAGCACTATCACGAGTGGAAACCATTAAATTGCCTGCTGAGCAAGTTTTCTCTCCGATCTGTTCGTTGAGCACAGCTTGTCCTCAGCACGTTAGGGAGCGTGAAATATTTAAACAAGGGGTAAGGTATAGCTATCGTGAATTATATATTCAAAATCGTTCAGACCGTAAAAACTTTCTTGCAAAATACCTTCCATATAGATGACACTGACTCTGAAACTTTGAGGAGTGTCTGTGGCTATGCCAAAAACCTATGCCCGACTGAGGAGATCTGTACATTTTCTTTCAACTCAAAAATATGCGACGCCAATGAAATCAGGCACTTGTTTTCCTACCTAATAATTTTTTTATAAAAGCCACAGCTGGGTATATAATTTGCAACTCTACACTACCTAATACCCTTTGAGAGGTTTAGCTTGCGTTTACTTACAACACAACATTCCCATTGCAGGTGCAATTGCAACTAGACACTTGGACTATTCCGTTGTCCTTAGTCCTACAGCTGCTCTGTGCTCGCCTCGCAGAGTGTTTATTTGCTCGTGCGGCGCCAACAAACAATTGCATTTGTTTCATTTTCGGTGTAAATTTTTAGTGTGCAAATTTTGTCGGAATTTTTTTTTTTTTTTTTTTTTTTTGCTGTTGCTGTTGCCAATGCTTCTGCCAGATGCACGTTGTACACTTTTTTTTCGTTTGCTTGCTTGGATGCCTGCAGAATGAATTTTTTCGAAATTTCCAGCCGACTGAGGCGGAAAAATACCATAACCACATAACTGGCAGGCAAAGCGCACAGCAAAAAGGCTAAACAAGGCGTGGTTGCTTTAACAGCTAAACGATATTGCAATGTATGTACTTCAAGGACAACAACAACAACAATGCTGTCATGCTGCCACAACACCAATCCGATTCTAACAACGACAACGACAACGACGACGACACCAGCAGCAGCTGCAGCTGCATTGAGTTGATGGTTGGCGACCAAAAGAGTGTATGGATTTTATGCTTGCCGTTGTTTTCTTTGCTGTTGGTCAGTTAAGGCTTTGTTGGATGGTTTTTTTTTCTGCGTTGCTCTGTCTGATTTGGGTGGTGTAAGTTGTTGGAGCGGAAACTCATGGCACGTCAACGCAAAGGACATGCTGCCAGAGTAATGCCACAATCCGCTCTCCACAATTCAACAAATTCGTCCAGTTGGTTGTTGCTCTGTTTCCGGCTATTCATAATTGTTGTTTTTGATGCTGTTATTGTTGTTCTTGTTGTTGTTGTTGTTGTTGTACTACTACCATTGTTGTTGCATCAAGGCGCATAACAATTGTGGTCACTGTTGTGGAAAACTAAAAAATCCTTAAAAGAATTTCCTAACAAAAATGAAAGATTAAATTCCTGGTGTAAAAATGTTGTTGTTGTTGTTGTTGTTAGAATAAAATGAACACAAATTAAGCGACAAATGGAAATGTGAAATGCGGTTAAGGTGTTTGTTATGGCTTACCACAAAACGGTGGGGAGCAAAAGCGGATGTTTCTGACATGCAAAATGCAAAAAATGAGCAAAAAGCGTTGTTGAGAATATAAACGAGGTTTGGGAAGGTTAACGCTTTAGAGCAAAGATACTACAGAAATTTATAAAGTTAGAATACTTTTTTCTAATAGAATAAAGTAAAATGCATATTCAATTACAAGACGTCCTTGATGCGCAATAAAAAGGGTTTGAAAAAAGGAAGAAAGCCTGTCCACTAATAAGCTGACTCGGGAAATTCGTCTCATGATCTTGCTAAGCCTCTTACTATAACAATGTAAAGTAGTAGTATAAGGATTTTATTTTATAATACCAGAAATATTGCGTACGACGCTAGTGCTATTTTCCTACAACACTGGCCTAAAATCGCCTGCTCAGAGTAGCGCATTCTAGCATGGAAGTGGAAGGCAAGGCAGGATGGTATTTAGAAGTTAGCTAGATTTGATTTTCCTTGTTCCGGTCACTTTAATGCCTTTGGTGGCGTGATATTAGCAACTAGAAAGAGCCGATTTTTACAAACTTCTGACAGCATTGACGTACCATTGCCGATAAATCAGGATAGATTTTTTTTTTTTTTTTCAAAATCAAAGAGGTATTTTTCAATTGTATAGTCAATAGCCACCAAATAATACTTAAATGGGTAGCAAATAAATTTTGACAATTTTAAGCGACCCCTTTCATAAATACTTCTCCACTTGCTCCTTCCATCGGAGTTCTGATCTCCCTCTACCTCTGAAAAGTTTGCTAGCCCATTACTTATTAAAAATTTACACTTCCCAAAAGAGAGAATTTTTAAGGCAAAGCTTTAGAAATTCTCAAAAATCTTACATCATTCGACAAAGTAGTTTTAAAGAGGCGAGAAATCACCATCAAAAAAAAATTCCTTTTTAAAATATTTCAAATTTAATATTTATTTATTAAACTTATTTTAGAGTAAATGTGAACCTGGGGCTTTGGGTATAATATACTAGCACACTACGTTTAAACAACAAAGTATGTTATACAAATTCTCTTTTATCATAAATAAAAGTATTTCCTTTCATACTACCACCCAACTACATAGTATTTAGATTGAAGTCTCCAAATATCCAGATTATCAACTTGTCATACACGGCGTATGAGTAATCAATCAGAATTTGTAGTTTCATTTATTACTCACATGCGCTTTCGTTATTTAACATAGTTTGTTTTCTCTCTTTTTTTTTCATTATTTTTTTTGGATTATATTTTTACTAATTAAAAACACAACAACTTTTAATTAATGCACTGCACAGTGGGGAATAATTTCCATTACATCACACAGTAATCATGCAATGTCATTTCGAATTTATTGTGCATAGCTTCAACGCTCATAGAGCTGTTGTCAATATTTGAAAATTTACAGTTAAAAGTAACTGACAGCAAACAAAATGACATTTTAATTTTGCGGTTCAACAAAGCAGATAACACCTCTGGATATGCTATTTGTTAAGCCATAAAATAAAAATGCAAGAACAAAACACAACAAAGCGCGCGCTAATAGAAATTCACCTAAATATTTATTAAGTTTATGACAATTGTTGTTGCAGCAGCTTTGATATATTTTTATGTAGTAAAACATGAAAAAAGCAATGAATCCGCGAAACTTTAATAAATCCACAAATAGTAATATTTTTTACCCTCTAATTTTGAAAACTGTTTTTGGAAAAAGTATAAAATTTATGTATATTAGAACGATTTTCTGTCATTCTTTGTCCATTTTGCTCTTGTAATAGACCGGTTTCGGCGCTCCACCATCTTCAGTGCTTGGTTTCATTCCAAACATAACAAGCGATAACGGAAAATCGTTCCAAATAAATTTTTTTTAAAATTGTTAACCTTCATATCGGATGGTACTATGATGTTCGCAAGCATAAAATATAATTACACGAAGAATAAATTTGACGGGTCTCCCGTAAAAGGGTGCTTTTAGTCCTTTTTTCAAAGATATGTGAGGGTTAAAATCTTCCAGGAAATTGTTGCTCGTGACATTTCATTAAGCGTCTTCAGGGAAAGCATAGTTACGCTCAAAACTGCTATTCTTCCAGTGACAAAAGTACCGCGGCGGTACTACCGTCTGTTAGTAGAAAATACTTTCAGCCTTACCTTTTGCGAAAGCTTTAAAAGCGCTACACTGACATTCCTTACTCTGGTTTAAACTCTGACTTTTTATAAAATTTCAAGTATCCGCCACACCACACTTAATCTTTCAATTCCCTTTACATCTGCATTTCAAAAGCTTCCGAGCACAGAAAGCCACTTTTAACATCATACAAAATTTATACCGTTAAAGGGTTACAGTATGCTTGTGTGGATAGGCGCTCATCTAATATGTATGTATGTGTGTATGTATGTGTGTATGTATATGTAGATTTTAGCTCACGGCACAACCTAAAAATGTTGCGTTTACGCATAATGTAAACAGTTGCAGTTGCACTATTTTGGTGATAGGCGACGATTGTTGCACGAGCAAACGGTTAACCCAGTCGAACCACTTAGCAATGTTGAGCCTGATGCCCTTTTCTCAGTTTATGCTCCTTACTCATTTATGTATGTTTGTACGCATGTCGGTTTACAATAGTGCAGTCAGCCAACATTGGCACAGACGGTTGTCTCCGCTTTTGTCGACACGTGTGATTATGTGTATGTTTGTAGTCGTAGCTGTCTGTGTACTTGTTAGCTCTTTGCTCAACTTAAGACTAGGATAGCCAACAAAAAATGATGTAATTAGTTATGAGATGTATATCAACAGTGTCAGCTGCAATTATTTAAAAGTCTGATAACATCCACCGCTAACTATATTCCAACTTGAAGCCTTACGAATGTTTCATTGCATAAACCCAATCTATACCTAAGCTTACTTAGAATAAATATAACACTTTTAAATATGATAACACTTTTTTTTGGTGGGTAACCGAGTGCATAGGTAGCCGTGTGTTTGTTATTGTATTTGCTCTGTATCGGCCACAAAGCGTCATATTGCCTTACATGAATTTTTCATTTAATTAATTGCAACCGCAGTCTTTAGATGACGTTACCAAAGCCTCATAAACATGTGTAGGCATGTATGAACTATGACCAGAAGGTTCAAAATCACCCATAGTAGCGACCATTTGTGCAGCGTGTGCCAGAGCTAGAATACAGTGGGAAGGAAATATCATAGGGAAATCGAAGTTGACGGAACGGTGAGATGGTAAATGTGAACGAAATAGAGGTCCTAGTCAGGATTGCGAAATTACAAATTGTTTACGTTATCTTATATTTTATGGGCAACAAATTATAACACTAAATTCTAGTTAACACGAAATTTAATTATTACCAGCATTGGGTGATATTTATATGTAGATAAAAAAGGAGCAATTGCCTTTAGTTCAAGTTTCAAACATTTTACTAAAATTTTGACATTTTTTCAATACAAATTTTTGTAAATTTTTGAAAATTTTAGAAAAGGAAAGCAAATTAATATTACAAATTGTTTCTTCTTATAAAATTCTAAGAACGCAAATATTTTAAGAGATTTTTATAGAATACTTAAAATTTAGTTGTCAGCATCAAAACAGACGTTCCCTCATAAAAAATTCAAATCGTCCAATCGTATTTCTAAAAGTAGGTCAAATAGTACCTTGTGAACCTAAAAATAAACGTATGTTCGAAATTAATTCGCTATCACTTTGAGGCTCTATCAGCTTTGTCTTCTTGATTGGTACTCGTATAATGTCCCATTTCCCGTCGGGCTCTACAACCAGCTCAACCAATGATGAATTTCATTAAATCATGTAAAAAGAATATCGTGTAAGCCGGGAGATAGTAGGTGTATTAATTTCATAATAATGAAAAAATAACATTGTAAAAGTAACAGATCTTAATTTAGCTTCTAACCTCGAACGAAAACAACGGCTTGACATGTATTTTGTGGGGATGCGGCCGAATCGAAACCGAATTGCGGATTCAGCATTGAATTCTCCTTAAAAATCGGTGCTTATCTAACCTTACCCATCTTTAAAGCGGAATTACGTTTGCAACTTCTTTAATTGCCCATAAAACTGTATCTAGCTTAATTTTCTTACTTCAATAGTTTGACAGTTTTAAAGTCAAAACTAGGTTCGCATTCCAAAATCTAGACAAGCCATGATAGACCTCTTGAAATTAATACTAAGATAAGAGATCTTACTAGAATCTAATTTTATTTTTGATATTTGTAAGTATGAGATGAAGAAGATCTCAGCCCATCAATATGTATCCATAAATGAACAGGACGATTGAATGAATCGATTTATCGATTATCGTTTATGTTTGAGCCCACTTTTTTAGGTTAGTTTCTTAGAAGGCTCAAGTGACTTAAAATAACAAAACCAACAATAAAAGTTCAAATCCAGGGATTGTCATCCCAATTCAGCAGTTACTTACATACATCCATACACATATAGTTGTTGTTTTTGTTAAAAAAAATAAAGTAAATTGAAATCTTTCGCTCTCTTCGCTCTTTGTTTGATAAAAATTGTCAATTACGTAAATTGACTTTGCACAATTGAATGAATGCCGACAGCATATAAAATACAACAACAACAATAAAATTGGCTCAAATTGTAGCTTGTGTAGTCGGCAACAAAAGTCATGCAATTGGAAATCAACTGAACAGCAATGCAACAAAGAAATAGCCGCCAATTGGCATGGCGCACGAAGACGTCAGTTTTGAGTAGAGACTGTGACTGATATTGCGTATACGACAAAGGATCACTTGCCGATTTATTTCCGATAACCGATTTATTAAACAACATTAACAACAAATAGAGAAGTAATTTATGATGCATTTTTTTAGCCCTTCTGCTATGGTATACAAGTCACGGCAAGTTTGTATGAGGGGGTCAAATTGAACCAAACATAACAGAAGGGTTAAATAATCTGGCCACTCCGACAACAAAAGGCACTTCGATGTGATCTGGTAGCATTGGCAGTACAATGACAACAACTGTGGCAGTCACTGGATAATACAAAACTAAAGCACGGCCAATGGTCAAACAAGCCCAGCAACAATAATTTTTACTCAGAAATGTATGTACATATGTACATTGGTATGTGGTAAGTGAGCCTTGCAGCGCTTACTTTGCGCTTTGCTAGCTGTTGCATGTGGCATTTGGCACATGTGTAGATACATACATACAAGCAGCAAGCTCAACTAATGTAATGAGAAATTATTAAAACAAAATATTTTGCTGCTGTCATCGTGCCACTTGTCAACAACTGTTGTAACAACAAGCAATCCGTTTGTTGTTGCTCTTGCCAATCAAATCGGAATATGATCCAAGTGTGTTTGTCTGTCCACTGGTCCACTGTTGCTGAGTTGTCGACTCTGAAAGCTTTGTTTGTGTTCTTAATTAAACGTCCTCCGGCGATTTTTCTATTTGAATATTCAAGTAATTTTAGTTATGCCGGCCCTTTGTTTTGCTTAGAAATGCAATGCGTTCCGAGAAGCAACAACAACATGTTTTGTTGGTTTTAATTTTAACTTTCTATCAGCAACAGTAGTTTGTATTGACTTGGGATGAGACCATTCAAACTGTGCAAACGGAGCTATATTTTATCCTGACTAGAGACTTGGCAGACTTACTATTGAGATCCTGGCAGCTTTCGACTTATCTAAGCTTTCACGAAAAAAGTCTGTCTTCCCTCATGAAGTTGCAAGAGATGGGAAAAAGCTTGTAAAAGGGGAATGATAACTCACTCTACACTGAAACGTTCAAAATAGATTGAAATGAATGGTTAGGGGTTATTTCCAGAAAAGCTTTCAACACATATATCATCTTCCAAATGAAGGCTTTTGGTAACGATACGACCTCTGACATGTCAGAAACTCAAAAAAACGAGCCAAAGTGACCTGCAAAATGAGGTACATGGAAACCGTTGTAAAAGATTGATAGTATATGGATAAGTGTAAGATCCTCAAACAAACTTGGTCCATCTAGTATAGGAAGAGAATATAGAGAATGCAAATCATATCAAAAAACTCTGTTCAGCCTCGAAGTCTTAATAACATGGACTAACTCTTCAGACGCATGCGCGAATATTAAAAATCGACAATAGTCTAGCAAGGCACAATCTCCAAAGTCTCCATTAAGGAAATTGTTAGAGAAATAGGCGAAGCAGGAGCACACCAGTCCATTAAATAGAGCTTTCATAAATAAGAGCATCCAAGGGGCTAATCGATAGTCGACCTTAGACTACAGTCTACATTCCAACATGTACTTATTACTGGAGTTGAATCCTAACATCAAGCTCAGAGGTCATCTCTTCAGGACAACAATTTACAAATTACATTCCTTTCAGGATTGGAAACTGCTGCTCGAATTTAATGTTTTCAAAGTTAAGTTAAGTCCTAATCGATGATTTGAATAACATCGTTGTAATACCACCAATAACTACTACAACAACGGTTGTAGCCCACGACTCTATAAAAGATTTTCGTTCAGTTTTCCTGTAAATACATAATTCAAGTGTGAGCTCTAATTAAAATTTAATATAAAATTAACAAAAAAAACAGCAAATATTAAACTACTAACATCAACTTCCGGCACGTCGCATTCTTTCAACGCCGGATGCTCGAAGCGAACATGTACTGAAACAAGATGACCCAGCGCTTCCGCTGGACACAAGGGCAAATTACCAAGACCAGGTAGATAAACATTTTCGTTTCAAACTGGTGTGTTTCTCCCCACAACTAGTTCGATTTTGCATGTTGCAATTTTTCTTGTCATCCTCTGTTGCTGAATTCAGGTGTAGAAGGCAAATCCCTCTGTTTCGGAGCGTCTTTGTGCATTCGCAGAAAAAAGCTCGAATATATCTTTGGAAGAACAGACCTTATTTTGCAATAGCCCACTTAATTGAAAGTACCACTTGTTGGCAAAAGTCAGGGTTGTAAAAGAATGCATTCATATGCGAATGCAATCAGTTGAAGTCTTATTCAATGACTTCAAATTTTGAATGCACTCACTGACTCGCTTTTTGACTGAAAAATGAAAATGAAGTCTGAAGTCTTTTTGAAGTTACGACTTTGAAGTCATTTAGAAAAGTCACTTACTGACTTCATTTTTTGAGTGAAGTGACTAACTATTTGCAACAAAAATAGTTTACGATCGTGTCTCGTATGCCATGGGTAAATTGACTTCAAATGACTCCATAGGACTCCAAATGACTTCAATTGACTTCAGTGAGACTTTTTATTCAATGAATGCAATACATGAATAATCAAAAAATGAATTCGAAGTCGCAGAATGAAGTCTGAATGGTGACTTCATTTTTTAAGTCTCAGTCAAAGAATTCAAAAAATGGCTGTAATCATTTTGCGATAAATCAAATGAATAATTATTCACAAAAGAATGCATTCTTTTACATCTCTGGCAAAAGTGAATCTCCCAATGTGCCAATGCCGTGGTTCGCCTTGTTCTCTTTCGAGAAGTGTCCATGGGTTTGAAACCACTTCTTAAAATCAGTCTCGGATCAAAGTTAGTATATTGGTAATTCAGTGGCCAGCTTTTGAGTTAAAGATTTAGTTACGTTCGGACTACTTACCATGTGACATCAAAGCTCTAATTCATACCCAGAAATTACGGTCGCTAGTTCAAATTTCTATGCTAGGTAGTAGCTTCGTATGTGTGCTGGCCCTTAAATTGGAAGGGCATGCCTGTGGCAACAACAATTACAAACAAATTCCTAACGAAAAGCATCGCAATTACCAACGCTCCAGCATAATTATAGATTAACGTTCAATGGCTGGACAACATGGTTACATAAAACTGTGCATAAGGTGGTCTCATATTTAGCAATCTAATGGTGTACCAGCTGTTACCTTCGGTCCGGTGAACGTTACCCAACATTTGCGTAATTCCGTTTCCGCAGCCGCCTACAAAAAAAAAAAAAAAAAAAACTTAGACTAAATACAGTAATCAAGTCGATGAGGCTTCACACTGCTCGAGTAGCACATTTTTGGTATTTCGCCCCAAACACTCGTATCGTTCATCTATGTATATGCGCTTCTAAGCGCGGTAGGTGAGAACAATAAAAACAAATTATGGAAGCACGCGTGCAAATATAAAACGTGAGCTGAAACATTAAATGAACACATTCGTGTGCCGAATTGCATTAGCCCGCAGTTATAGGGAGACCCACGTTCACTGTGTAGCTGTGAGGGTGTGTCCTCTAAAAAATGTGAAGCTGTTAATTACATAAAGAAAAAACCAAGAAAATTAAAGTGAAAGTTGAATTTGGATGAAATTGTGTGTCACGACATTTTTCGAAGGTTTGGGTAGCGCTCGACTACGATTACATTCACTCATTTTTTGTATGCAGTTGATTGGTGTCGAACATTTGAGCTTTATTACAAACAACTTGAAGGTTGAGTGAAAAGCTATAATTTCAATCAATGTACCAACTTTCAAAAGCTTGTCGATATTCAACGTACTGTCATTCCCTTAATGGCTAGCTCAAGTAACCAAAACCAAATCCACGAAATTTTATAAAATTCTTATTAATTAAATTTGCTGGTATGTATTTGTTTTTTTTTTTTTTGTATCAAAAACTTTTCTCAACCTAATAAAATTTATGAATTCAAAATAAGTTAACAAACTGTGATTTAATAAAGTTCAAATATTCTAAACGCTTTTACCAAGCTGAAATAAACAAAATAAAGCAACATAAAACAATTAAAAAACCAATTTTTATAGAAATTTGAATTTTAAATATGAATATTAAATGAATTTTCTCTTGTGCAGAAATAAAATGTTGATAGCTAACGCAAAAATTGTATACCAAAAACCACAAAACTAAATCAATGAACGAAAGTCAATTTAGTAAAAACTCTAAAAAACTAAATGTTCCAAAAAAAAAACAAATTCAATTTAAAATTGCATAACAAATAACAAGGTGTAAATATTGGCTATCAAGGGAGTAAAGCAATGAGATGTGTGTAGTTATTATGAATTGAAAGAAGAGAAGAAATAGACCAAATGCATACATGCATATGCATTAAAATATATTTTCATATGTATGTATTTTTGTTTATTTGTATAGTGATACTATTTTTGCAAGTATAGAAATACAATTTTATTTGATTTCCACAGCTTCAATGAATGAAATGTGCCAAAGGCCTGCACACTAGCATACTCGTACCTGGAGAGAGCCGTACAGTAGAACGCCATAAATTATGCAACAAAAACAATGCATTTTTTTCAAAAATGGCTGCCACATAGAAACAAAAATACAAATATGTACCATTGTGTGTCGTTTATTGTTTGATGTGAAATTATTTTTCAAATAATTAATTTTATTATATTATAAATGAGCAGGGTAGTTCTAACAAAGAGTTGATGTTGTTTCCGCTGTTCTAATAATAGCTTGTTATACTACTACTTTTTTTTGTTAAAAATAATAATAAAAAACCATTTTTCGAAGCTCACACATGGTTGATACATAATCACGCATACAAAGACAACATACTCAAATTTTCCAATACACTGCAAAAATCTTGAGTTGCCAAACTGCAAGGTTCCATGTAGGAATCGATTTTAAATATTACTCGTCATACCAAAGACAAGTTAACGGAAAGAAACTTAACGAAGGGATATTTGAGGAGGTCCATAACAAAACGCAATAATTCCACCAAAACAATTTTTTGGAAAAACGAAAAAAACTAATTTAAAAATAAAATTAATTTAATTGGATACATATGGAAATGTTTCATTTTGGTCTGAACTAATATTTTTGGCGTTGAATAACAGTAAAATTATTGACCTTTGGTATGTTTTATAGCAATGGTTACATAGGTTTTAATGCGTAGAATTGGATTTAGTTAAAAAACCAAAATATTTGAAAAGTGGAATTGTTGCGTTTTGTTATGGACCTCCTCATTTGAGCTTTATGATCAATAGTTACTGTCACTTACATACATACGAGTATGTATGCATTTGCGCTAACACCAACTACCCAAATACTTCAAGCTATCCTTTTGAAAACATTAATATTTGTTATAGTATTTGTCTGCATAAATGCATACACAGTTACACACTCTTCATATCATATATGCCAGCAAATTTTATATTTTCAACCACCCACTGTTTCACACTCCTTACTTCATTCTCCTTTTCTAATAAGCATAAAGCATCTTAATCCTATTGCAGCCACCAGCCATCCAATTTGCATTTTGTACCTTTATCATTGACGCCACAATTTCCGATCGCAAATAACCAACAACAAACATAGAAAAATATTTCAACTAATAATACCATCCCACGATACATGCATACTAGGGATGACAATATTATCGAAAAGTTGTTAACCCCGGATTTTGGGTTATTTTTTTTTTTTTGTCATCGCGAACAACCAGTTTAGATCTACGAAAAATTGTTTTTAAAACTTTTATTCAACCCAGGATTCTTTTGAAAATAATACAAAGTTAATTAAAAACATCAATTAGCCCCTTTCTCTAGCACATTCCCCAATTGTCTACTCTATACCGTCGTTATACTACGGCACTGTATTTATAAAGACGTTTCTGCATTTTCTAAATTTGATGAGTATTTGGTAATCAATCGATTAGACGGTAATGATTAATTGGTATTGATTATTTTAATTGTTTACGATTAAAAAAAAATGGAAATTATAGTTTTTTACGATTCAAAATAATCAAAAAGTTATCAAAAAAAAAAAAAACATTCTTTAATTACTTTTGATTTTTTTTTAATTTTTAATAATCGCGAAAAATTATTTTTTTTATTATGTCTTACTTAATTGGAAAATAATCACTAAAAATACAAAGGAAGGGTAATCAATCACTAAATTGATTCTCAGGAAAATAATCAATCATTACGATTAGTAATCATTATTTAGCAGGTCTGGAATATACCAGTTTTTGAAATACTGATTCAAAATACTTTTATGAATAATTAAATTTTAGCCGAAGAAGTTTTCTTAATTTTCAATTCAATCATTTTCGCTATGTACCATTAAATATATATTTTTTATGTACACAAAAAAGCAGTGTGCTTGCTTGGATACCAACGTCTAATTGTTTTGCGGCGTTACTATCAAATTCAAACATTAAATATTCTTATAAATAAGTTCTTACTTTTAACCAGGTCTTATTAATTTTCAGAGTCACGGGATTTTAAAAACATTTTTATCCCGATATGATTATCTCTAATATGTATGTTTATTTACATACATATACTCTGAATTATAACTTCTAACAACTTTTTTAATCCGGTTACTGTTATTTGCATTTTTATGGAACACATGCATTTGTGTCGACTGCGATTATACATACATACATATGTACATAGATGGAGTCTAAATTTCTTTAGAGTAGGGCGTCAAACTCATAAAATAAACTTTGAATACAAAGTGGTCTTATCTTATCTGATTTTTGTTTGGTATATAGGCGTGTCGGACCAGATATGAAACCGACCGAGTATAGAAACTTCCTTGACTTTTGTAAGCCGCTTCTCATCAGTGAGGCTGTACAAGTGTCACCCCCATTTTTCAAGTACAATGCTTTATTCGACCCCCCTTATTCCAGCTCTTATTAGATTTGTAGAAAAAAGTCTAGATATCTCTCATCTAAAGTCACAATCCATTGTTACCAAATAATTTTTTAAACTCTGACTCAAACCACTTTTACGGTTTAAAGCTGGATTTGCATTACAAATGGACATACAAAATGCCATGCAAATATCTAAAACAAAAGTATAAAATGAAACTAAATATACAAATAGAAGAGCAATTTTTGTTTCCATACAGTGCAAAGATAAAAATTTTTAGAGTACAGAATAATTACATTATTCACATGGAAAGCGGTGGATTTGTTCTGTTTCGATTATACACCTGTCATACGAACTATGGCAATACATACGAGGGTCGTTGTAAATTAGAACGTATTCTAAGCTTTTCAAAAAACGTGAGAATCTTTGGGAGACCCTAAAAGATTGTGAATACATACAAGTGGCGAATGTTTAATAATATTAAATAAAGATTTTTTCTGAAATAATAAGACTTTTTCGTCATTTTAAAATTAAAGCTCCTTAGACATAAACTGTATTTTAAGTTGACTATAACTGACATGAAATTATGTTTATTTTGAAATCGTCTCTAAGTAAAGGGAACTCTTTTTTAATTTGACTATACCAATATTTCTAAAACTGAAGAAGTTGTGCGATTAAAACTTTCGCAAAAATAATGAAACTAGCATTAAAAACAAAATAAAAAGCAAGGATAATCGCTACAGCAGCAGGCTATTATCGTTCATCCTCTATTTTTGCGCGTCTCTTTTCTAATAGCAACTTCCGATGGTAACCCTACTCAAAGGAAGATTATCGATAGCTTTTTCGCCTAACCTCTCCTGGTAAATTGCCGCTAAATATAGCTGTTTATTGCACCACCCTTGTATACCACATATTTCATGGTTGCTCTTTGCTGTTATTTTTATGCTCTGCTTGCCACTTTATAGTGCTTTTGCATATTGAAATATCATAGAATTTATGCATTACCATTTAGTGAAATAAATTATTAATGCAGCAAAGGCAATATCTGAGTGAGCAGAGTAGTCGAGTGAACGAGAGATTCGACGCTGGTCGAGTGGGCATGGCCTGCGCAGCTTAGCGCAAAGCACACACATGCATAAATCGTTTTTCGATTTATATTTCAGGCTAGTATTGTTGTGGAGCTATTCATTATAGCTTTCATTGCAATTTTCTTTATCTTTTTTTTTTTTAATTACTAACATTAATATGCGCTATCGCAGTACATCAAAAATACAAAATAAGCATAGTGGTATTTAAGTTGATTTCGTAATAGTTTTTGTGATCATTTCAAAATGTTTTCAGCATCATTTCGGAATTGTTTGAGGGATCATATTAAGATTTTTGTGGGACCATATTTAAATTATTTTAGGCGTCATTGTCTAATTTTTTCAGTGAAATTACTTCAGAAAGTCCCGAAAACAATACCGAAATGGCCCGGAAAAGCCTATCAAACAATCCAACATATCGCACACTAAATCAAAAAGAGTCACAACTCAAAATCCGAGTAACTTTCAGTTAATTGCTTCTGGATCGCACAAAAGTGATTTGATTTTTAAAAACTTGACATCACTGTGCTCTTTAAAGAGTAACGATACTAGTCAAAAAGAAAAATAGTGTATGTATTGGCTGCACCACTTTTTATTAGGCAATCTATGCCAAGAAAGCGACCTAAAAAAATTTTGAGTTGTGACTGTTTTTGATTTAGGGTGCGATATGTCCCGAAATTATTAAAAAAAATTCACAAAATGGTTCCCCGAACTATCCCGAAAATATCGAATAAACCCCACAAAAAGCATTATGTTTTTAAGCAATGGTCCTGATTCAACTCAGTAACTCAGGTCCTGATTCAAATAATAAAAAAAACCGGTCTTGAACACCAAAAATAAATTGATAATTTATCATTTACAGACCAATAAATTTTAATATAATAAATAATTTCTTTTTTTTAATATACTAACCCCCGTTTTTTTAAATTGGTAACAATGTGTTTGAATTTGCATGATTACAATACAAATTAAGTTTTGGGAAATAAATTAAGTGCAGATGACCCAATTTCAAATACAAATATCGTATACATATACTTAAAAATATATATTTGTAAACATCCCTTCATACACGGCATAAAGCATTTGTACACATTGTAATTTGGTGTGCTTAATTCACATATTATATCGCATAATTTTTCCAATAAATACGCTCATATTTACATTCATAAATGTATTTGCAATGAAAAGTAGATATGTATGTACATATGTGTGGTAGTGGCACAAATTATAAAAGTGCTTTTCGATTGTTTATGCATGGATGAATGGTAAAATTCAAAAACGCATAATTTCATAAATTTCACATGTGTAAATGGAAGGGTTAGCACTACGGAGGACCAAAATAGTAGTAAAAATTCAAATTAAAAAATTTCCAGCCATTTTAGCTGCATTCTTCAAAGAACTTTTTCAGTTTATATGTTTTTCAAAAAATTCGATAGCAAAAATATGGATCAGCCCTGGTTAAAAACTAGCCTGTATTCCAAACTTCATTCAAATATCTAAATTTTGCTTACACACACATTTGGGCCGACTTGAATGAATAGAATGTGAGTAATTTTTTTGGTTAAATGTATTCTTTTGTGTATCTATTCCACTATTTGTTAAAGAGTAATTAGGTTAGAGAGTGCGGAGCACAAGTTGGAAAGGAACAGCCTTTGAGTAAATTAAATTAAATTATTATCAACCTATTACACCTTGTATGTATTAATTGGGGGAGAGCACGAAGGACTCCGGTGTGATTTACCACCTTATTTTCGCTTGAAAAGGCCCCCATTGTGAGATTACAAAACATTAACTATGACTTTCGAATATTTCATGAACTGGTTGCGAATTATAACAGAGTGCAGAGCAAATGAAAAAAACGAAATAAATGATTGCAGAACTTAAGAGCGCTAGAAAATAGCATACCATAAATCACTTATTGTACCCGCCTGATTTGTGGTGCAAAATCTTGAACAACATGTGAAAACACAGCTGTGCGAATAAATTGATAAGCGATAATTAAGTAAGTCTGAGAGGTGGGTAATAAATATTTTAAAGTATTGACAAACAAAGCCACTTATAATAAAATATTTAATATTGAATTATGTATATATGTATGTATGTTTTGTGGCTGTGAATAAATAATCAACTTTTATTTTAATCGATTCTTTGAACAATTTCACTGTAATAATTATTGATTTCGAATATATCGATCAATAAAATTGCACATGTCCAATCGATTTTTATACCCAGCTGTACTTGTTGTAAATAGTTTCATTATTTCTACAAAATGACAGCGTTTTTTTATATAACACTTCTTAGTATGTATCCACATCGTGAGTAAAATTTGCTGGAGTAGGCATTCTCTTCGCTTATAAAATCTACTACAATTATGATAAAGTCCTAACATTTGTATATTCATGCAAAATAAATATATAAGTTTAATTTTTTGTTACTAACATTTTTGTTGTCTTTTTCAGGCAGCTCAGAGTGTTTGTGTGGTAATTATGTTTGATGCATAAATTATTGGGTTTATGCAATTAACGATATATCTTTGACATATTGATGAGGCTAAATGCAATTATTTATGGAAAACGCACATACATACATACATAATATTCTATTGGTTGGAATATTTTATGCTTAAAACCGTTTCATACTTCAGAGTCGAATTACAATATTCACACAACATCAAAAGGCACACGATTCCCCCGTATCGGAATGCTACCCAGTAGCTCGATTTTCGAAACAGAACTCTACCCAGTAGTTTTATCAGTGGCAACAGCAAGACTTTATGTATCCAAGCCCGCTGAACTTCTCAAGTTGACGGAGAAGAAAAAGTACAAACTTTATATGTGATTCGTACTCTGTAAGAAATTTTCGAGTAGAAAGCTTTATTCTGACGATGAAGACTTGAAACTCGTTTCTAGGTGACATAAAAAACCCTGCAAGTATTTCTTAGAGTATTTTTGGCGAAGTTTGAAATTTACATCCAAGCTATAATGAGTTCAAGAAACTATCCAGATACCACATAGTTGGATATTAAGTCCCACAACATCAAATGTATGCTTACAACTAGGTACTATTTAAGCTATAATTATTTCTTGCATTAACTATATTCGCGCTGCAATCTCTTGTAATTCGCAACCAGTTTATGAAATATTGCGGTGATATAATTTATCGGAGGGTTTTCAAGCGAGAATGAGTAGGCTTATACATCAGAGCACCCAGTGCCTAACCCCAATTGATAAATACAAGGTGTAACAGGTGTTCTGCACACCTCGTTCTATATAGAATAAATAATAATAATAAAATAACAATAATTTACTCAAAGATCGTCTCTATGTAACATGTTCCGCAAACCCCCAAACTATTTTCTAAACAAATAAAAATAATAAAATTTCGAAATAAAATAAAAAACACTACTGAAGCTTTATAAAGTTTAGACAACTACTTAAGCAGGGACAATCCAAATGTTCCACGGGATTAAACAACTCGAGCTAGCGTCTATATAGATTACACTCACTTGGACTTTCGGGGAATGCTATCGCTTTTTGAAACAACAATAACAACTAAACACTTCAAATGCTTAATTACATACAAATGTAAAACATGAAGTACTTTTATTTGTTGAGGTTCTTAAAGTCTTATCAGACACAATAACGAAAACGTAAATGCGCCTAATTACAAATTGATGTTCCAACTCGCCAACAGCGCTAACATTTGCTTATCAGTCAGCACAATGAAAAATGTCTCACTGCATTGATTGTCAAGTTCATAATAAGTACCTACATATTGAGCTTCATAACTTCCGTAATGATCACTTTAGGTAACGCGAGTCTATCTTTAGGCAACGTTTGAGAAACTCGCGGAATTTCTTTATTGTTCAAATTTTGCAATGTTTCAAACCCAAAAACTGTTAACTTTAGCTTCGGTTATAGTCTATTGTGTATTCACGGAAACCCAGGCTGCCCGCATTGCTCAGGATGCGACGATTGGACCGCGCATAGTAGGCGGCAGCCCTGCACGTAGCGTTAGTATACCGTATATAGTTTCGTTGGTTTATTTCTATACACACCTCTGTGGCGGTTCGATTATCAATGAACGCACCGTACTCACCGCAGCCCATTGTCTGCAACATGCCGTACCTCAATATTTCCAAGTTCACGCTGGCACTAAAACTTTAACGTCGCGCGCAGGCATTCTGATTCCCGTAACAGCTCTACATTATCATGATAATTACAATTCCAAAACGATGGACTTTGATATTGGTTTAGTGCGCTTGGCTACAGCACTCACCTACAGCCATCGCATACAACCAATTGGTTTGCCCACACCTTTCGAGGAGGATGTACCAGATGGCGCCCTGGCAATGGTATCCGGTTGGGGATTCACCAAACCTCATGGAAGTATATCACCTTATTTGCGTTATGCTGATGTACCAATCGTTAATCAAAATCAATGTGACTTAATTCATCATGGTATAACGGATCGTATGATTTGTGCTGGTTACGATGAAGGTGGCACAGATGCATGTCAGAGTGATTCAGGCGGTCCATTGGCGTATGATGGGAAACTTGTGGGCATTGTGTCGTGGGGTGTTAGTTGTGCATTACCTAATAGGCCAGGCGTTTATACACGCGTTTCGGAGTTACTACCTTGGGTGCAAATGACTTTGGTGAATAACTATGCAGACAGTATATCGAGTGTATTTTATGGGAAAACTTAATGTTATATCAAATGAATATAAAATAGTTTAAGAAAGCGAAAGCTTTGTGTGGTCTAATGCAAATTTATTTAAGCTTTTTGGTAAACTGGATAGTAACTAGAAGGGGGAAAGATAAGACTATTCGAGAAAAGAAACGTGACTTTGATATTAACTTATGTGTGAATCATGCCTGACAAAATTTATTTATTTATTTATACAATACTGTCTATGAAATATTATTTCTTACGGACTAATAACAATATGTGGATACTTATATTAATTAATTTAATTGTCATATTTACACTCCACATATCCATATATAATGATCGTAAAAGAATCAAAAAAGGTTCTTTGCTAATAGAAAAATCGAAGACAACATATTGAGATAGAATATTAAAATCGCGCATTGTTCTATGAATAGGTGCATCGCTGGCAAATTTTGTTTTAACTTTATTGCAATAAAAAATATACTTGATGCGAAGATTGCGCCTCGGAACATTAAAAGTTATCCTTTCCAAAAGATACGGACAATTTATGACCACCCAGGATGATATTGAACACAATGGATAATGATAGAAGGGTCGTCGAATTTATTGAGACTTGGTTGTATGGTCTCCAGGTAAAGACTCCGTACCCAAGTTGCGAAGGAACAAATGTAATATATAACATTTTGAGAGTGTAAGGGTCACAAACCTTGGACGAAATCCGACGAGCAAAGCCAAGTACAGAGACTTAGCAATGAAAACGTCGACATAAAAATTGAAAGCCAACTTCGGATCAGAAATAACCCCAAGGTCTTTCACTCCAGCAACATTTTTTAGCGTGGTATTCGAAATAGCGAGTATTGCAAAAATTCCAGTTTTTAGCAAACGGCATCTTAAAGCATTTATTAATATTTCAATAAAGTTGGGAGCGTACACACCAAGAATGAATGGTATCTAAGTGACACTGAAGCTTAAATTTATCGCATTCGCCTTTGATTATTGCTTGTTGTCCTCGTACAGAGAAGCACAGAACATATATATATTAGCTGGGCTGCGCATCGGCCTTTAGTCTCTTAAAGCTCATGCAGAGCTGTGCCGCAAAGGCAATACTGCGATCAAAAGCTATTTGTTTTTCACCTTTCACAACTCAGGGTTATTAAGCTCATAGCATTTTAAAATCCCTATGGTCTCAACGTCTGTTGGTCAGCGACACTGTACTTATATTTCTGATATATTTCGGATATTTTGCCGGTAGAGTGACCGCGTCTACAATCTGCATCTTAAGGTATAGGTGAAGTGGGCCAGGCGGGCGGTTGGCCGTGTTTCCAACCCGACCCTCTGTTTTACTTACACATGTTTCCATTTAATCACCTCACGTTTGTTTCCATTACAGTGAAGCACAGTTGGAGTGGCAGGATCTACAATCCGTTCCTTCGAAGGCTTATGTTTTCAATCAGAAATTCGATCTGATATAGGTCAAGACGATATAGGTTTAGACGAATATCAAGGTTCTTATCAAGATCGATTCTCTTAACTATTTTCAAAACCATCTTGTCGTCTCCTTGAGAAAAAGTCAATAGATCTTGATGGCAGGAGCTTATAAAAGCTTTTACACAAATGTCACTTACGCGGTTTCGAATTTGTTTGTTACGCAGTTTAGCAGTATCACCAACGATATGTACTATTTTAGCCATTATTATTATTTGCGTTTTTTTCGCTGTTGCCGTTAACCCCATTTAATGGCTTTTTACAGTTTTTACGCAGTCATAGCAACTTATCCCTGGTTTTCGTTTTCTTTTTTTGTAATCGCTGTTCTTGAAGGTGACGCACTGTGAAATTGAATTTTTTTACGGCACATTTTTTCCGTTTCTTCATTTTTTTGTTTTTACGCTGTTTACGCTTTTCCGACGTTGTTGTTGTTGTTGTACTTTGAAAATCACTACTCTGTTTGCCAGCTGTCCCTAAAGCATTAGCCCGTTCTTACTAGCAACTTCGCATATCCCTGGAGTTAAACCAACTGGTTGTAAATGACTTCAAAGCTATTATGAACCCCGAGCCCAAGTAGG
Source organism: Sphenella marginata (assembly GCA_951509765.1). Taxonomy (NCBI): domain Eukaryota; kingdom Metazoa; phylum Arthropoda; class Insecta; order Diptera; family Tephritidae; genus Sphenella; species Sphenella marginata. The sequence continues at coordinate 10,273,637 of OX608081.1, read as the reverse complement.
CACCCAGTCTTTCTATAAAAGCAATTGGTGAATAGATACATACCAGTCTCAAACTACTTTCAAATCGGACCTGTTAAATCTGGATTAAAATTAAAAATCAATTATATTAAACTTCTCTATTAATTTAATTGATTAATTACTTATGATAATGCAACATTTTTAGAATAACTAATCGATTAGGATTAAATTTTGTGTTCAATTAATGAGGATTTTTTTTTTTTCGAATTTAATTCTAGGATTAATCAAATTAATCAATTTGATTCAAATTTTTGATTAATTGCGTTTAACGAGGATTAATAACAAATTTCAAATATTTCAATATTAATTAAAATTAAAGCAATTTACAATCTTGTGTTTTTTTTTATAAATTCATCCAAAAAAATTATATATACATACATATGTATATCGATCGTATATGAGTCTGATTCCATATATCATATGAATCATAATCCTTGTTAATCGCAATTAATCAATATTTGAAGCAAATTGAAATTTTGATTAATTTGTTTAATGCTAGGATTAAATTTTAAAATGAAAGAAATCCATATTAATCGAACACAAAATGTAATCCGAATCGATTACTTAGTCTGAAAATGTATGACTATCATAATTAATGAATTATTACAAAAATAACAAAAAATTTAATTTGATTATCAATGATTAAGATTAATTATCATTATTTAACAGGCCTGTTTCAAATAGAACAAATAATCATATCTACATATTCTATTGAATAATTACCACGGCGAGGTGAGATATCAGAGGTTGGAGCTGTCCTAATGGACCGGCAAACTTAAAAGCTTGGTTCTAGATGGCGAATTATATTTGGTTCTTTACGAACTAGTTTGAGCTGACTTAGAAAACTCTAGTTGTAAACTAGTATTTTTTCTGCCGGTATAACACACACCAATACACAAATGAAACTTTGCTTTACGGGTATCATACCTAATGAAGGGCAGCAAAAAGTGCAGGTGCCTCAGCCAATACAACCCAAGCGGCCAGTTTTCTCTTGTCTTTAAAGTAAAAAGTTTCAAAAGTAGTTTTGCGGTCACTCAGATGGGGCTGTACGTTATTGCGAGTGTGTGTAGCCATGAATGAATCAGAAAATCGTACGCTACTTTAACGCTTCTGCCGTTAACAAATCCTAAACGTTGCTGTCTGTAAGTAGAAAGGCCAATACGCGTTTATAAAAGGCCAACTGGCTAACGCAACCTTTTTACGCATTAATGAGTTTAGCAATTGAACTTGCAGATTTGTTTTTTATTTTTTATTTTTGTCGTGCCCATTTGCTATTTTCCACTTAGCAATTTCCTCTGCCTCGAATGGACAGTATAACGCAAAAGGCCAAAAGCATCAGTTGTGCGGTTAAGACGACACTTGAGACCATAAGCAATGAATAGGAAATATGTATGTATGTATGTAAGTAAGGAAGAGTTGGTGCGTGTGAAAATGCACACTATATACCCAGCTGAGGATTTCCACTGATGTTCGAGTAAATTTCCTTCATGTATCGCTCACAGTTCGATTTGAATTTTTTTACATTTCCAACTATGGAAAACTGATAAAAGCTCACGTGCGGGACATCAAAGTCATTCAGACCTTTTTATAAATAAATAAAAATAAATATTCGAAACGAAAGCAGGTGGTTCGATTGAAGGTATTACTCAGGGATTCGGAGCCCTTACAACCTAACCTCTTTAGCTAGTCAAAAAATCTTCAAATACCTAAGTACATATATTTTTCTATTGTGAATGCAGAGAGTTGACAGACTGGAAGTCTGAAAATAGGTTATTGTGAACTAAATCTTTAATGCCGTTTAGCTAACAAACTACTCATACAGATGATTATAAAACTCACAGACAGTGAGAAACTGAGAGAGGGGAGCTTGAAAATAACGTACAATCTATATGGTAGCAGCAAAGATAAAGCAAACAAAAAAGGTGTTGAACGAGTTGAGACTATCACTGCTGATTAAATTTGCCTTTTCACAGAACAGATTGGACCAGCTGTGCTTAGCGCTTTTTTTTATTTAAAACCTCATTCTCTATCACGAAACGAACTTTCGTTTCGCCTCAGAGACGAATCGTTCGCCTGTTTGTAATATGTAAGACGATCATAGCGAACGAAAAAAAAATTAATTTTCAAATAAAATAAATTAGTTGGAAAAAACTCATAGGCAAAAGAAAATCATAGAGAATACGCTTACTAGACGCAATCGTTAGGAGAAGAATCGTTCGTCTCAACTTTCGTTCGCAATACAGAATAAGGCTCTATATTTTTTCAAAAACAAAATTTATAGATCAGCTGTGGATCCAGGATTTTGAGAACGAGGGTTCAGGGTTTAAAATATACCAGCGGTAGACTTACCTGTCGGAAGAGGCGACCAATGTGCACAAAGGTAATGATGTACAACCCGGTGGTTGATCTACGGATATGATGCCTCTCACCTCTCATTAACCATCTTCTCTTTCACTTCGGGAGGAGGGATGACATGACCTAAAAGGTGACTCTGGTCACACCAAATTGCTACCACGACAGTCGGGCAGTACCGCAAGGGAGTACCGGAGCGTAACGGATTTATATCCGGCCAAAAACTTTTATTTCGACAACACTCCCCAAAACCTTCGGGGAGTGATTTGGTTGCTAAAACAACAACAACAACAGCAACGCATTCAAAAATGTAAGACCAAAACGATCATCTTCAAACCCTTGGAACAATCAAAAATATGTGAGAAACAATGGTCTAGCTCTTTGGGATATCTATAACCGGATTCATTTGACTGAAGACGAATTCCTGAAAGAATTTTTACAAAAGCTTTAAAAATTTAAAAACGAGTAAGTGTGGAATGAATGGAATTTGGAACACAATTTAAATTATTTTATATTCATACACACATTTTGCCAACATGAAATAAAATAATCGACATAATTTCACATTGCAATCACCAACTTTTTTGAATTCTTAAATTTACCTCCCAAGTTCCAAAGATAAATGCGTATGAAAAATGACTGAAAAATATGATCACGTAGAAGGGGAGGGCTTATAACTTTTTTTACAAAACTAAGAGCTACCTTTATGTACATACATACGAGTATGCATCACGGAAAGTTTACATATGTATTTATGTACATAAAGCAAATCGCCTAACCTATGTAAATATTTAAGCTTTGATTTCAAACAAGTTTTAGCCGTTTGACCGACAACACTTTGTCAATATTTTCCATCTAAATTTAGTAAACATATGGTATGTGCGCAAATATTATTTCATATGACCCAATCAATAAATGAAAGTTTGAAAAAAAAAGTTATTTGTTATGTTATTGGCTAGGCCACATGCTACGTAAGATAAACTCAACGAAAAAAGGATGAGCATAAAAAAAATTAAGTTGGTTGGTGGTATGAAGAGATTTATTATGTTTTGCAAGGTCACCCTGTGTCAACTAAATTATTCATTAACCGTAGCTGTCAACGAAGGAGTCCACCTCACGTTTAGGGTAAGCGATGTCGCAAACGAAACCAATACTCCCAAGGTAATTTAAAAATACAAAATGGCATTTTCGTCATTTTAAAATTAACACTCCTACTTAGACATAAAATATATTTGAAATTGACTACGATTATGGGCCATATTTTATAAGTTAATTCATCATTCAATCCATCTTAACTGAAATAAAAAGCGTGGCCCTTACTCTGTAGTTCGATTCGAAAGAAAATTTGTTCGCTTTCGGGTGATTCGTACTCTGTAAGAAATTTTTAAATGGAACGTGTTCGTTGATCGAGTTCCGTTTGGCTCTCTTCGATCTATCCCCCTTTCGATTCTAGAAAATTTATTACTTACTATTTCAAAAGTATGAAAATACTCTTCGACAACAATTTAGCAAATCCACAAAAATGTATTTTCTTACTTTTTTTCATTAAGGAAATATCGACGAATCTCTCAATGTTTAACCAAAAATCGAAGTCAGGCCTATCCGGAACTAATATGAAGCCTACGTTACAGTTAGAAATTTAGTGGAGGGAAGACTGATATGCAGTGATTTTTACATTAGAAAAACCCATGTGAAACTTCTGATTGAACCGGTTTCAGCTCATTCTTCACCGAGTCATAATAGCAGTTTCAATTCTGGTATGCAAAAGAAAGTTTATAAAGGTGTGTTTTGATTCCGGTTTCGCTCTTTGGTTACATAAAACTCAAACACTTTCACATTTTTTTGGTGGGTACTTCCACAGTTTTGTTGGCCCGCTGCTGTTGTGTACTGTCATGGAAAATGTTCTTCAAGTATTTGAATTATGTGATTGACCCAAATTGTATTTGTTGTTTTTCGTAATTGTGGCTTTTGTAAACTATTTGTTGGGCATAGTAAAGGTTAATAAATGGAATGAAAATTGTGTAAGGCCTAGCAAGGGAATATTTAATGAAATTACTTGCATATTCGAATTCATATTTGTGATTTTGAGAATGTCATAATTTTTATTTTCGGGAAAACATATTTTGAGTGCTTAGGTTTTGTTATCTAAAAATGATATAGACAACTAGCAGTGGAGGATCGAGAAGTTTGTTATGGCGGGATTTAAATTTTTTTTACGAAATATCGAGGACATCCCGCAGTTTCTGAAAAATATAACTTTTTGGATTCCAGATAGCAGGTTGGACCCGAAAAACCTTGGTGGATCCGCCACGGGCAAGTATATATAGTTCTAATATTACAAAATTATGTAAAAGTTGAGCCAATAAAGCTATAAATGCTGAGAGAATCAACCTTAGCGGTCTCATATCTTATTGCATAACCCTTTTTAAGCAAATTACATAAGCACTTTATAAGGCGCAGTAATTTTGGTGTGAGTAGAAATCCGTTTGTATCGGATGTGTGAGACTGTGTTTTGACTAAGCAAACAAATCATCAAGGATTTATTAGTTATTTTGAAAGCCTTGAGAATAAATAATATTTTATATTTATTATTTAGTGTACCCATCTACCTTGAATGTTCGAAGATATTAAATTACACAAATTCTATGAAATTTAAATAAGTTTCGTACTCCACCAAAACGTTACTTTAATTTAATTTAATTTTAGTTTAATAAATCTTCAAGTTGTTTTTCTCTGAATTTCGGAGGGGTGGTCCTGATTTTTTTTTTTTTTTGAAATATCGAGGATATATTTTATCCAAAGTTTGTGAAAAATATGACTTTTTGGATTCCGGAGGGGGGCAAACCCACCCGCATAGATCCGATCCTGGTTCTCACATAATAATGCCTTCTAGATAGCATAAATTTCTAATTGAAATACAAAGGTCAAGTAATTGGATATGTAAATAAGGACAAAGGCGCGAGTTTTGCAAAGATTTACCCTTCTACTAAGCAGGCCATTTCGCATCCGTCGGTGAAAACTGAGTGTTAAATTTCATACTAAATTATCTATATTTTCATTCCTTCGTCACAGGGATGTGAATCTTCAAGTTTATATCGGATATTGGTTTGGGTCAGATGCAGTTCATTTTCGTTTAAGTATTCCTAGGCCTAAGTGCAAATTGGGATGTCGTTCACTTGAAAAAAGTGTCATCCCTAAAGAATTGAGCAACTTTGTACTTTTCCTAATAAACTTTAGTCTCCAAACGCATACGAAACTGCAACAGACATTTTAAAGATGTGGAAGCTCTAAAAGTTGCAGCGCAACATCAAAAACTTTTAATGTTACAACACCCACATCCCAAAGTCTCTACATACATATGTACATATGTATGTAGCTAAGTGCATTTGTACGCATGTATGTATGTATGTATGTGTTTCTATTACATTTCTAGGAGCACAACTCGAGTCCTTCAACAGTGACAATCAGGCTAAAATGCATTCCAACAACTGCAAAAACTCTTAATTACGTGCGACAAACTAACGAACATAACACATACTTACACACATATCAATTTATTTGACTACACATGTACATATGTATGTATGTATGTGTGTGTGTATGTACAGATCTGCCGACATTCATACAAAAAAACACAACTTGCACTTTCCACACGCTCACATACAGACATGAGAACTTGAAGAATTATTCATACAAAAACAAAAAAGTATCTGTATAAAACAAATGGTAAAAATGGCAAAAGAGATGAAGAAGCACAGAGGCATATAAAGTCAATGGGTTGAGTTTGCTGAGTGTACAGTTGGGGGGGTTGAGGTGGTGGGGAAAATGCTTGAACACGCGTTTTTGGCGCAGTGGCAACAGCGCCTGTCACACTTGCCGTGGACACCCATTGTCAATGTTGGCATCGATTTTTGCACACTGCACACACTCATACATACATACAAACACATACACATTTACACATTTACTCATTCCCATCTAGTGCTCCATATGTACACTAAAAAAAGAGTTCTGCATTCATCTCGCAATGAGTTTTGCAGCGCTTAACTTTCCGCAACAAAAAAAAAAACACGTCCCTGACGGTGTGCGCGCGCTCTTCAATCGACTGAAGTGGCTGCTCAAGAGTCAGTGCGCCACAAAAGTATCTTAAGCTGCATAGCAGCGCTGTGGCAGAGATGAACAACAGAGAAAAAAAGGAAAAGTTTTGCCATTGAACCAGAGCAATGCCATTTCCCACCTCATTCGCGTTCATGCGCCAGCCCCACCTTTTTCACACAACTCCAAGGTATGCTCAACGGTACTCCGTTTGTTTGCCTATTGTTCGTGTAGCTGCACGTGCTTCGTGTCACGAAGTCATTTATGCTAGCTACCGCTGTTGGCACAGCTGTTGATGAAGCGTGAGAGCTTAGAAAAAAAAGAGTACGATAGCTAGCTTCTAAGATTTGAAGAGTAAGTTTTAAGAGCACAAAAAAAAGAGAGAAAGAGTACGTCTAGCGTAACTTATTTTTCCGAATGTACACAACTTTTCCTTAGGAAGTAATGCAGGAAGCAGTGCTGCCATTTTAACCAGCTTCCGACTAGATTTACATATGTAGGTAATTGGGCCTGGAGAATGTCTGCTTAAGCCGACACCAATTGTTTTTAACGATTTCGTAATTTTAATTGTTAACTTTATTGGTATTTACAAAATTTTTACCTGCAAAGTTTTAATTTTCCCATAGCATCGTCCAAAAAAATATTTTTGTTGTTGTGGTGATACTAGTTCACGTTTATTAGGCTTCACGTTCTCTCAAGAATGCAAATAAAGGGGTCAGAATTTAAAATTTTACTTTGTGAGAGGCTTAGACTTGTTCATAACTTGGAAAGGGCAAACAATTTGGTGCATTTGCTTCGATGAGAAAGGAGGCTCTTGTCCCCAAAGTCCACATTTTGAGGATGTTTTCCCAATTTTGAGTATGCAGATTCTAACTCCATAACTGGGCCTACAACACACCCGAACCTAGAGAGAAATATGTTACTTTGTAACTTCAAAAAAATATTTCTGAAAGAATTTTTTATTTTAAAGTTTGTATTTTCTTTTCGTTTCTTTCTAAAATAAAAAGAATCAAATAAAGTTCTAAAATAATAATACTTAAAAATAAGAACTTAAATGGCTTTATCTAAGCTAAATCTGCAAAGTCGTACCTTATTAAAACATTTTTTAAATTATTTAAGTAAAACTTGCGAATTTATTAAGTCGAATGTTCGTTTGGCAATTTAAACGGACGCCAATAAGTTCTGGCAACACTGGCAGGATGTCTCACAAATCGTTTGCGGAAGCAAGCTACTCTCTCAGGTTCAAAGCATACTTTTGCAGTTTATGCCAGCTGAGTACAATTCAAAGTACATACATATATGCCTCACATTGTTAAGTAGAGCATATCATACGAGATATTAAAGAAGAGCTATGTACAAACCGGTGTAGAGTTTGACAACGCTGGCTTTTGGGTACAACTAGCCCAACACATAGTCAAACGCACACACTGCGTCAACGCCACTGTATTCAGTGAGTAGCAGGTGTAGCAGCAGACAATCACTACAACACCAGCACACCACGTTCTGCAAAAGTCAATAGTCTGCAATTTGGCTAAATCTGGTGTGCAGAAAGACAACACAGCTTTTAAGCGAAAACTTGCTTTGTACTGTTACTGTTGCTCCAACTACTGTTAGGATTGGGGAAATTTTTGCAGTTGCTGCAAATGAGTGTTGCAGGAGAGTTTCAAGCGTTGCAGAAACTGGAGAATGGTGAAGCGAATATGTTGCTTAGAGCGAAAGTAGAAGAGGTTGGTTGGAACAAAAACTGCTACTTGTAAAACAATAATTGTTGCTCTTGCAACGAGTTTGATGCAGAGTTTTGTTTGCAGCCACCAGCTGATTATTGACAAGGCACAGCGCATGGCTTTAAGGTGAATTTTCTTTTGCTTTTCGCTGATTGAAATGATATAAACAAATCAAATGTCTGGTTGAGCAAATACGTTTGAGTTAAGTTTAGGCGTTTAGTAATTATAAGGAGCACGTGGTAATCATTCCCACCACATCCAATTCTATCATATCGAAATGTAAGCCGACTTAAACACTATCGTCTTGCGTGGACCATGCAGACAGGTGACGTTCTTCATTTACAGGTAAATCGTTCGGTTTAGATGCCGCCCGTAGTCGGAATAAAACATGAAAATTCCACAAAAATTGCTAGAGAAGGTCAGCATAGTTTTCTCGGAGGTTTATTGCTCCAAATTATTTTAATTATTCTATTACCGATTTAGAAAATAATAATTTTACAATGGATCTGGTGTTTTCTTACCGAAAATAAATCGATAATAACCTTTTTTATGGTCTGGAATACCGAAGCACTTATAGAATCAAATTCGTAGTTATGAAGATTATTATGGTGATTTCGTTTCAAAACAAAAAATACACACTTGCACGGTGACCATGTTTACACTCTTGCACTCAACACTGTACAAATGTACCCGCCTTGTGTGAACTTGGTATCGATAAAACGAACAAAAAACACTGCCCCAATAAGTCAATCAGCTGATTTGCACTCGCCAAAATTAAAAAAATAAATAATTAGGTTTCGCGTGTCACCCATTGGAAAACACAAATTATTTCACGAAATTCATCTGTCAAATAAAATTTTCGTCAGCTGATTTTCAGTGCATTCAGCTAACCTCTCAAAGCTATGAGGGTAAAAAGTGTGAGTTTTTTACACTCTTGAAATAACCATTTTTATGAAACGAACACACATATTCTGTTTGACGTTTTGCCTTCATTTTGCAAACGAACACGCAAAATTGAAGAGTGTAACAAAAATGCGCATTTTTTTGATGAAACGAAATCACCATTAGTTATTCCCAATCAGCTGTTTCGCAAAGTAAACGACACACAATTTGCAGTTGTTTTCTTTGTCGTTAAATAAAATGCACAATAGTTGTATTTTTTAATAAAAATTTAAATAAAATTACTATATCCATATCATTATTATTATTAAAAATTGGCATTTGAGTACTTAGAGTATATTTTATGGCGCATCGTTAAAGATAAGCTAGTAAATCGCATATTCGATAGTACAAGCGACAGAGTCGGTATTGAAAATTTCGAAAAATCAAACCGAATCGAATCGCTATAAGTTAGTGAATTCCACTAATGGCTTCCCAAGTAGCGCAAATATTCGCAGAAATGGCACTGCTGTTTTAAGCCACTAGCCGCGGGCAATAATTCGTAGCCGTAACTTTGCAGGATTCCCTTAGCAAGAGAGTCTGTTTAGCGGCAATTAAAAATACCAACAGTATAGCAAATAATAACGGTAGCAATTGCAATATGCGCATGGTATACAAATAGTAGCAACAACAACAACAGATAACATAAAGCTATCAAAAGTAATTTACCACTGTACTCGAATAGCGGCAGTACGGCCTACTCTACCTTCTGTGGTGAAACAGTAGCATATCCGCCAAGGAATTTCGGGTCATTTTACGAGTTATTTGTATTTACTACATACGCAACAACAACTTCTCAACACGTCTCACATAGTACAATGTTCAGCGTTCAACATGAAAAGAAACAGACCCATATTGCTAACAAAATTGAATGCGTTTCGAAAACAAAAAAGTCAAAAAGGTATAAACGCAACAAACAAATTTACTAATTTGAGCAACACTACAACAAAATACGAGTACCAAAAACAATTTCGTTACGCTTTCACGTCGACTACCGCAAGCCAATGTAACACAGTTGAAACGTTACTTATTTACATTTATTTAATTTGTTTCGTTTTGTAATTTATTTGTGTAGTTGTATGTTTTTGAATTTGTTTTAGTATTTGCAGCAGAACAACAGAAACGTGAGTTACTTTTAGGGCCGTGGCAAAAGGTCGACAAAATTTGCCAACAACAAATTGTTGAAAGTTTCAATAATCAACGAGAGAAATTACTATGCATACTTGAAACGATTTATGCCACTGTAGAATTTCCATTGTCCACAAAAAAATTTAAGAAAAAAATGTGAAATATTTCTGTTTTCAAAGATATTTTGATTGCGGTTACTTTGAATATATTAGGAAGTAACTGAGAAGCAAGGCGGAACTCACAGTCACCGCTACAGAGTACGTAGAATGAATGATAATAGCCCGCATCCGGTGGATTATAGAGCGCTCGATCAGCACACGGGAACACCCCGGATCATTAGGAGACTTCAGAAGCAGATGTCGCTTATTTTTCATTTCAGGAAAATCCTGGGTAACCATAATGTCTAAGCAGAATTCTCAAAATATTTATGTTTCGTACTGAAAGTCATAAAATTCGTTTTAAGGATAAAATTTGAAATGATAGTTTAAATAATATATAAATATTCCAATTGATAACAAATGTATAAATAAAGGAACTCAATAATATAGCTCATGATCACAGGATAGAAACAACTCCATACAATATCAATGCGTTTAACACAAAACCCCAAAAAAATAAATAAAATCTAAACACTCCGCAATGAAGCAAGCTAGCCCACCAATGGCATTTTCTATTGAAGCATTTTTGTATTAAAACACTAAGCCCATACATTGAGCCAGGTAGCTAAATGGATTTATTTGGCTAAAATCGTTGTTTTTGCTTTACATGTAAAATTTTGTTTCTGGCACAGGATCACGACTACCGGATGACGCCTAATGACTTTAGACTTGGTTGGGTTTGTAAATAGGAAATCTTGAGATCACTTTTTAGGTAACTTTCGAGTGAGCTAGAGCTTTACAAATTTTAACATAGTTCAGAAACAGTCCGCTAGATGTCGAAGAGAAAATGTAAGGTTAGAAAATCATGTATTAACATGACACCCTAATTAAAATGGATGCAAAGTTATAAAATATATGTATGTTTTTAGGGACCATGGAAATGTCAAAACATCATTCCAAACGTTTCACCTAAGAGCACAACCGGGTATATTATACGCGTTCTCAACCGAAATTATACATATCGCCTTGTTATGCACTCTGTTTTTCGAGCATAAATATCCACAGAGATCTATACACGATCTGTGTCGGTTATTGGAAAAATTGCTGCCGGCTCACATTCACCATTTTCAAAAACATACGTGAAAAATTAACTAATTAATTCACTCAAAATAATTGCAAAATCAGTTAACTTTAATTAATTTAAACAAAATCGCCTTCCTACCCAATAAAACTAACACGTTTTCCCAATTTCAATACAATCTATACCAAAGATCAGTTTTGAAGCAATGGTTGAATTGCACTGAACGGAATGTATGAAGCTAAGCAACTTGAACCAAATGAAAAGTAAAGTCAAAAAAGGAAAGCTCTTGAGACAGTAATTGCGCGCCGAGTGTTCGTTAAAGAGTAGCCAAATCAAATGGGTAATTGTGCACACGATTTTTGACGCCTTTGTAAAGACTGGTAAAGGCGATGCATAATTGTTGAATGGCTGTCGCTAAACGATTGCGATTTGTGCTTAATTGCAACACCAATTCAAAGTGAGCATACGAAATGAACTAGCAATTGAGTCAAGATCCTTATCGAGGGTGCATTTTTTAAGCCGATGACGAACCTAAAGTCTACATTTTCTCAAAGCTATAATAACTGTTTGTTATTGCGTTTTGTATTCATTGGGGCATTAATTTCGATAAAAGACATTTTTGAAATCTTGGCACTCAAGTGTGTATAGATCAGGCCCAGGCATTCAGTGGTACAATTGTCCGTATAATTGAGAACCAAATTCACACAGATTATTACGCTCTTTGCTTGCTTCGCTTGTGTGAGCGCACTGATAAACGAAATGCTGTCGTTTGTTTGTGTTCAGTGTCTTACTAGCAAGCAATGAAGCAACAGCTTATGCGGAAGTATTTCACTAATGCGCAACAATTAATTTATTGTAATTATTTGTAGCATAATATGAATTGTATTTGTTCAAACGCATTTTTTATCATGAAATAATTAGTATATTCATTCATTTTGAATAAATTAATTGTTGCGCATTATTGAAATACTTCCGCATAAGCTATTGCTTCATTGCTTGCTAGTAAGACACTGAACACAAACAAACGACAGCATTTCAGTCAAAGATCTATGATTTCAGTGGTGCGCTCTCACTAACACTACCTCAATTGCAAAATTGCCTGGGCCTGGTATAGATACTAAATCGATTTGGCGTGCAAAGCAGCTTTTATGAAAGCGGCCCTAAGTGTTTAAAGGTGTGGTCAAGTATGTTTACTTCGAAGGGATTTACTGTGAGTAGAACTCACTTTTAATATGAATTTAACATCTAAATCAGACCCAGGCAATTTTGCAATTGAGGTAGTGTTAGTGAGAGCGCACTGATAAACGAAATGCTGTCGTTTGTTTGTGTTCAGTGTCTTACTGGCAAGCAACAAAGCAACAGCTTATGCGGAAGTATTTCACTAATGCGCAACAATTAATTTATTCAAAATGAATGAATAGCAAATGCGTTTGAACAAATGCAATGCATATTATGCTACAATTGTTTTTCAGGAAATATACGTGCCATTAAAAGGCATTATGAAATGTTTCATAAAAATATAAAACTATTAGAATTAATAAGCTGTTGCTTTGTTGCTTGCCAGTAAGACACTGAACACAAACAAACGACAGCATTTCGTTTATCAGTGCGCTCACACAAGCGAAGCAAGCAAAGAGCGTAACAATCTGTGTGAATTTGGTTCTCAATAATGCGGACAATTGTCCCACTAAGTGCCTGGGCCTGATCTAAATACAGCCGACTAGTTGACAAACGAAGCCGAATGTTCGGTAGAGCTTTAGTTAGACGCTCCTGGATTTTTGAAGCTTTTAACGCAGCTAATCACTTAAATACAAACAAGCATACATACATATGTACATACACACTTATTTATTTATTCGTTAGTTGATTCATTCAATTAAAATAAAGATTTCATTCATTGTTAACATTTTGTTTTTGGTCTTTTTGTTTTAACTGTTATTTTAACTATTATGCAATTGCATTTTGTTTGTTGATTTTCTTGTTCTTCTTGTTGTCTTTTTGATAGTAAACATTTGCATTGGATTTTCACTTCTCGTCATTTCAATGAAAATCATTATCATCATCGCCGTTGCTTGCTATTCATTACAATTTAAATTGTACACAAACAACAATTGCTGCAAAACACTCAAAAAGCGAAAATCAACAACACCGCACTAGCAACATTTTATCAGCATTGTACCAGCCAGCAACAACACCAACAAAAGGTCTAATTTTTCTTGTAATAATTCATGAAACTTGTCAATTTGCTCACCCCTTTTCTCCCCACTTAGACTTCTACTGTGAATTCAACCATTTACATACATATTTCACTAAAATCATTCGTGTTCTTCTTTCACTTTTTCGCATAAATATTGAAGCCGCTGTTTCAAGTGATGAGAAGAAAGAAATTGAAGCGCGCTGCAATTACGATTTACTTCAACCGTCGTCCGTCTTTTTCTTTACTTCACTAGGGATTCGTCAGTTATTCGCGAACGTCTCTTGAGTTTAATATTTTCTTATTCTTCAATTTAGTTATGGCATTGATAGACAGTCCCGTTTTGACGTTGCAGCCTTAAATATGTTTTCGGGTATATTTTATTTTATTTTATTTTTTTTTTTTATTTTTTTTTTATTTTTTTTTTTTTTTATTTGTTTTTATTTTATTTTATTTTATTTTATTTTATTTTATTTTATTTTATTTTATTTTATTTTATTTCTTTTATTTTATTTTATTTTATTTTATTTTATTTTATTTTATTTTATTTTATTTTATTTTATTTTATTTTATTTTATTTTATTTTATTTTATTTTATTTTATTTTATTTTATTTTATTTTATTTTATTTTATTTATTGTATTTTTTATCTCTCATTGGAATACCTACCCGATTTCCAATCGACAACACATATATCAAGAGTAAAGATTTCGGGATGCCCATATCTAATCAAGACATCGTAGATTTTAAACGCGCACTTCCTAATTCATATTCCCCCTTTCCCCTTCTTATTGCCTAGCATAAGACAGCGCGTTAGCCATGAACGTTGGCTTTCTTCAATCAAATTGTGTGCAAGAACAATTTCTTTTTATTGTAGTGCCATTGTTTCTTCTTTTATTAATATTCTATGAAATATTTCTTCAACAAAAACATTATGTAATTGTATCCTTTGAAATGAAAAATCTCAAATTGTACAAAATCATTATTTGCATAAATTTCTATGGGATATTCTAATTGTAATTTCTTTCTGAGTAATTACAATTTGTTCGGTAAAAGGAATAATATATGATTCAATGTATGTGTTTTGACGAAGAATTCGCAAATATAAGAAAGCAATCGTTGATTAAAACTTAGCTTTTGACTTTTCAACCCAAAGCAATTATCCCGTTGGAATAAAATTGAATAGCCTTTGTTTCGCAATTAATGATACAGCTGGGTATAATACAAGCAGCAACAACAAAGCTTTACCACTGCTGAGAAGAAAATCATAAAAGCTTTCGAAAAACTAACAACTATAATTTAGATCACAGAATCAATTTAGAATAAGTTTTTTAGATTTTGTTAACAGAAAAGGAAAAATCGACTTTAGGAATGCACATCAAATTAAAATTCTGCACTTATTTCGGCTTATGTCTTTTTATTAGGTTTTACCTGACGTAAAAGTAATCCCAAAGTGGTCGTTAAGTCACAGTTTGGACGCACATTTAAGGAAATCATCCACTGAACTGGCCCAACAAATATAGTACATACGTCGATACCACTTTGTATGCAGCAGAGAACTGCCTGAATTTTTGGATTTCCGTTGCGCTGGAATATGAATAAAATAACAATAAATTTCCTAAAAAACTGAGTTGAGAATTGTTTATAAATTTGGCATACAACACATTCATCCAATTAGATAGTGTAAGTTAACTCGTCACTCTGAAAAGGGCTCTTAATTGAGAAAATCCATACTGCAAAAACGTATGAGTGCATTGAATATTTCTTTGGTAAAATTACTGAAGGGGGCATACGGAATGTAGTGGAGTTTATCTGAACCACTTTTGGAGTTTTTCTCTGTATGTTTATTACTTTGTCTGGTCGCAAAAAGTTTTTTTATCAAAAAGATATATGTACATATATAATAAATTATTTTCTCCAAAAACTATCAAATCATGCCTCTGCATAATTTTTCTTTATTTTTTTCAATATTTTAGATAAATTGAGAATCATTTTCGAGCATAGATACCTATTCAATTTTTATACCCAGCGTACTAGTACTAGTACAAGGGTATTATAATTTTGTCCACATAACGGTACTATGTAACGGAGCAAAATAATCGAGTTAGATATAGAGTTCCATATATGAAAGTTCTTAGGTTGAAAAGAGGAATTGATTAAGGCATGTCCTTCTGTCCGTCCGTGTACACGATAACTTGAGTGAAAATTGAGATATTTGAAATGGGCGAAATCGGATGATAACCACACCCCCTTTTTCGATATCGAAAATTTCGAAAATCAGATAAATTGACATAACTTGCGTCAAAATTGAGATATTTGCATGAAATTTTGCATAAATTTTACTTTCTGGCCAAGGTAGGTTGCTATTAAAAAAGGGCGAAATCGGATGATAACCACGCCCCCTTTTTCGATAGCGAAAATCAGATAAATTGACATAACTTGCGTCAAAACTGAGATATTTGCATGGAATTTGTTATGCATGCTACGTTCTGGCCAAGGTAGATTGCTATTGAAAATGGGCGAAATCGGACCACGCCCCCTTTTTTGCAATAGAAAATTTCAAATAAGATTCTAGGGCCTATATCATTGCGAAGTCATGGTATTTGTATCTCGTTCTGAAAACTAACGCTGGGTATTTAATATTCGGTTCACCCGAACTTAGACTTCCTTACTTGTTTGAACTTATTCATCTATCAACACATCTTAAATAAATACGAAAATAAATTATTGGAAACAAGAACGAAAGTTAAAAAATAGTTCAGCTGAATGTTAGTTACATTTAAAGTTTTAAAAAAGCTTTACTTTCTTTACCAAAATAAAAATTTTATCAGCTTTTATTGTCTTACGTAGGTGGCGCAGTTGGTTGATTTTTCGCAAGCTTACTAGAGCATTAAATAAATTTAAGCCGTACAAGTCCAATACTGATTCTAATATATTTGTGATGTACTCATGCAGTACTCTGGCCTACACATGCATAGGTGATTTAATGTACTTAAGAAAATCGCTTACAGATTCCTTACACAGATGCTTCAAATGCTTTTCCTGGACTCTGCAATTGTCAGTAGCAGTAAATTAAGACCATCAAAACGCTGCGCAGCGGCACAGCACACTGAGCTCACCATAAAAGTTGAAGTTTTTTCCGAAAAAGTTTCGTACAAAATTCTTACTTGCAGTGAGCAATGCAGCGCATAAACCGCAAAGTTAGGCTTCACTAATTTTTTGAAAAATCTTTCTCAACTTATAGTATTGAATGCAAGTTTGACCCGTTTGTTGGTATGCTACCTACGTCTTCGTACTGCAAAAGAAATACAACAAAAACTCTGGATGCATCGAGTTGACTTTTAGTTAAAATTTACGACCAATATTGAGGCATTCCAATGCACAGCGTACACTTGCGGCATACCTGCTCGGTTTGAATATACAATTTAGTTAGGCAAAATAAACTTTCAGGGATGCAATTTTTGGTGTGGTGCGAATTGCATAAGTGTGTGTGTGTGTGTGTGTGTATGCGCCACATGTATGCGTAAGTATTTTGAATTTTAGTTACTCATACTAACTCAGAGAAAGCAAAACTAATAAAGTTAAGGAGATGAACTGTGCGAACTGCCCTTTATGTAGTTTGTAGTTCATGAATAAAACATTGCATTTTTTTCACTTTGCCAAGTCTTTCGGTTTTACTTTGCACACTTTTGGGTTTTCAGCTTTAAAAACTTTACCATCTCCTTCGCCGATCACTGCCTCTACGATTGCATTCCCATTTATTTATAAGCGTACCACCTCACATACATCCCCATCCCACAAACAATTCATATTCGCACATTCGCAAAGGATTCTGCTTCTCTGCTTTTGTGGATTTAAAATTCTTTTAGTGGTAATTTTAGTAATAATTTGCTGCGTAAAATTTATGAGTGGCTTTTGGGCGAATTGAGGGCTCAAATCGGCTCAGCTTAACTCAGCTCAGCTCAACTCAATTCAGAGAGTTTCAAAAAGTTTTTGCAAAAGTAGCAGCCAACATTGTAGGTATTTAGCTTCCAGGCACTGTCTTCATAGAGGGAAGGGAAAACGCAAAAGTTTCACTTAAATTCAGCATAAATTTTCAAAGAAGCCATTTGTGTGGGTGTAGCTGGAATACAAAGGCAATGTGTGCGTATGTATTTGTTAAATCTATTCAGGTAATTAATGGCGGTACTGATGATGATGTCGATGATTATTTTTGATGATACTTCGGGGCAATTCCCATTTGAATGAGTGGTTAAAGGATTACATCTTTACTTAAAACGTATTAAGTGCGTCTAATGGCTGACTTAGTTAAATCTTTGACTTCAGACTTTTACCCTGTCAGCTAACTTGAAGGGATGCCATAAGTTAAGACTTTACATACAGAGTTTGTGCAACGTAAAGCGAGGCAAAATGTTGAGCAATTCTAAACTTCTACATCCAGCAACGCTAAAAGCAAAGCTTCCGAATTCTATAAAAATGGGCTGTAAGGTTTGAACTCCTGCCTATTGGAGATGTCAGTTTCGGGGGCTATTTTTTGCAATTTCGGGATTGAAAATAAGTCACTAAATACTAACCTGGACATTCATGAAAATTAAAAGAACTTTGTAAAGCTCTAATAACTCAAAAGTTGTAAGAAACTAACATTTTAAAAAGCTTTTTCCATCAATTTTATTTTTTATGAATATGTTATGTGTTGTGTTGTTCTTTTGTTGAGATTTGCAAAATTTTGTAATATTTTAAATTTTTCCTCGACTATGTCCCTTAAAGTCTTGTGGGTATTTGCAGCAAATAACAAGTGCACACAGCCAACTCCTACACCAAATACAAAAGTTAACTCGTTTAGGGCTCAAAAAATTTTCAAAACTAAAACGCGCAGATACAATGTCTTTGTTGTAAGGAAAAAGTTTTGCTGTTTTTTGAGGATATAAATATAAAATTAACCTTTAAACATGTTTTTTAATATCTTTCAGCAATTTTCAGTTACCACGATAATTCCGCCACCTAGCGGAATTTTCTATTTCTAAAAATTATATTGTCATAGCTGAGTCAAGAAGAAGTTAGTTAAAAATCGATGGCAAGATTCGCATTTTCAAAATATCTAAGTATGTAGATCCATGTGCCACCTACCGAAAATTTTGTTTGATGAAATATTGCATTTGCCCTGATAAGCGAAGTTTCTAAAAAAAATATCAAATTTGAAATCAATTTTCTATATGTCTCGATGCGTGCGCTACCTATCGGATATTTTTAATGGGAAGTTCCCTAGAAAGACTTTGCAAGACTCCGAAAATTCGTATGGATATGAGCAGACAAACAGGATAAGGTGCACAAAAATATACTTCAAACTAATGTCTCCATTTTCTTCAATCCTTAAACAGGCATAATTTTAATTAGTTCATTTTATCTGGAGCTCACTGTATTTTTATACCCAGCGTACTAGTACTAGTACACGGGTATTATAATTTTGTCCACATAACGGTACTATGTAACGGCGCAAAATAATCGAGTTAGATATAGAGTTCCATATATGAAAGTTCTTAGGTTGAAAAGAGGAATTGATTAAGGCATGTCCGTCCGTCTGTCCGTCCGTGTACACGATAACTTGAGTAAAAATTGAGATATTTGCATAAAATTTTGCATACAGGTTAGTTTCTGGCCAAGGTAGGTTGCTATTGAAAATGGACGAAATCGAATTATAACCACGCCCCCTTTTTCGATTTCGAAAATCACATAAATTGACATAACTTTCGTCAAAACTGAGATATTTGCATGGAATTTGGTGTATTGGTTACTTTCTGGCCAAGGTAGGCTGCTATTGAAAATGAACGAAATCGAATTATAACCACGCCCCTATTTTCGATATTGAAAATTTTGAAAATCACATAAATTAACATACATAACTTGAGTAAAAATGTAAATCTTTGCATGAAATTTGGTACACAGGTTACTTTCCGGCCAAAGCAGGTTGGTGTTTAAAATGGGCGAAATCTGATGATAACCACGCCCCCTTTTTTGATATAGAAAATTTCAAATAAGATTCTAGGGCCTATATCATTGCCAAGTCATGGTATTTGTATCTCGTTCTGAAAACTAACGCTGGGTATTTAATGTTCGGTTCACCCGAACTTAGACTTCCTTACTTGTTTTTAAGACAATTTGTTAATGCTCTTAATTGCAGAATTGTGAATAGAAAGTAGAAAGTCAGTGAAGGAGAGAAAGAACAAAAGGGAAGCAACTATTCTGCATTTCATCAGTTTTACACAAAAATATTTTGTGATAATTTACGTATGTATGTACTCAAATGAAAGGCTACTTCAAATACCTACATACGTAGGTACTTGCCGACAGATCATGGCACAAATTCGTTGGCTGCCAAAATGCCCAAAAAACGGCAAGATCTTTAGTTGTCAAGGAAACGTGTTGGCATTCAAGGCGATTCGCTGGAGTGATCATTTCCAAAGAAATTGCGTGGCTGCGTACATCATTTCAACAACAATTGTAAGCAATCTCATAGCAGTTCGACGATCGCAAACGTAGCAACAGTGACAGTTGAACAGCGTGTGGTCCATAAGGCAGCTCCCAATCGCGGCTGCATCAAACTGTTGCATTGATAGAGAAACAAACATACGACGTTTTAGCAATTACATATATTTACCTACAGATCACTTCGATTGTACTGGGAGTATGGGAGTATGTTAATATATGTATATACATACATATATTTGCTTATGCCCTTAGGATGTTGTATTCCAATTGCTCGTACACATATACTGCGCTCCACCTCAGCTGGCAGGGCGGTCAATTGCTTCCAGCCATGTGTGTTCCCTGGCGCACCGCATACATTCCTTCAGCAACAACAACGATCCTTATTCTCTGTGTTGCGCTTAGCTAGCTGCAAGCGTGTTGCCCAATTACATTTTAATTTCCTTTTTGCTTACAGACGGCGTCTACGTTTGCGTCGCGCTTCTTTGCTAAATTCGCTTGATTTCAATTGGTTTTACTGCGTTTTATTACGTTTGGCGATTGCGTTCATGATTTCTTTATTTGGTTTGAGCGGTTGGTAAATTGGTGGATTTTGCTTTCGGCAGCATCATTATTTTACGACTTGATGGTTGGTTGAGCAGCGCAGCACCGCTGTATACTGCCGAGGCAGTGGCTGCATTTCGTATGAATTCAGTGCGAGTTTTGGTCAAATATTTTTCGGTGCATTCGTTTGAAGTTGCTGCACTTTTCTGCTAATTTTTCATGGTTGTTTCCTTAATTGCGTTCTTGGGCTGTATGAATTGTAGTTTTCTGTTGTGTTTCTTTTTTTTACTTTTCTTTTTTTGTGGCTTTTTGATTCACGAAAATCATTGCTGGCAGCTCAGAACGTTGCATTGCTGAATGTTGTCTTTATTTTCGAAAATTAACTGTTGACATGAAGATTTTTTCGTAATTACATGTTGGTTCGCATCGCAAGCAGTGTTGCATACTTGATATGGGTTAGCGATACCAAATATGCAGCCGATGGATGTTAATGTTACGCTTCGTAATGCTCAAAATGCTACTAATTGATTTCCGAATATTGGATTGTTAACTCAAAGGGAGTGAATGAGGCCGCTCTAGCAATGCGAGACTTTCAAACCAGAGAATTAACAAAGCAAAATGCATCACATATATTGGCTAAAAATGGGCCAGGGGGGGTGAAATAAATAATGATAAAGTAATTGGTTTATGAACAATGCAAAATGTAGAGTAAAGACTTGTTTGCTTGAAACTGATACGAAACCAAGAACCTATTCTTGGCGTTTAAATGTACAGCCACAAATATGGGTAGCAATTTGCCTGAATGAAGTCGGTAAGCTCTGGTGGTAGCCTGACTGACTATGCTCAAGCACCAATTCATACCTTCCGTCTTTGTCCGGTTTTTTTTTTTTTCACTGGCACTTTTATCGACTAAATCCTCGGATACCTTATTTACGACGCAGACAGCGCACAGTGGGCCAGGAAGGAAAATAATATTTGTTTTAATTTTTAATCAAGTATTTTCAATTTTTTTAAATTTTGAGTAAAATTTTTTTTTTAATTACATATTAAATTTGATTTACATATATTTTTTGTTGTTTTTGCTTCTTTTTTTTAAACTTTGAGTAAAAATTTTTTTTTTTTGTTTGTAATTTTTTTCTTAATTACATATATTTTTTGTTGTTTTTGCTTCTTTTTTTTAAACTTTGAGTAAAAATTTTTTTTTTTTGTTTGTAATTTTTTTCTTAATTACATATATTTTTTGTTGCTTTTGCTTAATTTTTTTAAACTTTGAGTAAAAATTTTTTTTTTTTTTGTTTATAATTTTTTTCTTAATTACATATATTTTTTGTTGTTTTTGCTTCATTTTTTTAAATTTTGAGCAAAAGTTTTTTTGTATGTATATTTTTTTGTTTTTGCTAACTTAAGATTTTTCATTTTTTGGTTTTAATTTTTTTAAATTTTGAGTAAAAAGCTTTCTTTTTTTTTTGATGCGAGCTAATTTTTGAAACTTCACGTCGTTTCGATCGAGAAGATTTGTCATTAAATTTAAGACTCGGACGGGCAGGGCGAGGGCGGGAACCCTACTCTTCAGGGATACTAAAATTAGAATTCAACCATTCTGCATGCATTTGTTCGAATCGAGATTTTATTCTACATTCAGCGCTATATTTCACATTCCGCTTGGATACTATTTAGAGAGTTAATTAATAGTTTAGTTAGAAAGAAACTGTATACGTAACAATTCTGAAAATATTTTTGTATAATGGAATGGTCGCTCCCTCCCTAGTGCTTAGTATTGTAGTATTTGAAACTCAGAACACTACAGACTATTTTCGTAATAAAGAATGGACGATGAAAATTGTTTACGAAACTCAAACTTGTGAAGGTAAGTATGTACTTCACAATTGTACTTTAGTCCTTCACCTCAATTGCTGAGATCAAAGTGCGGTACTTCGAAATACTTTTAAAGAACTTTGATGATCATGTTCTCCAAAATATTTCAGATTTTTACTCTTTTAAAAGATCCTAGCTTGGATACTAACAACATATGATGAGATGGCTCTAGCATTTTCCACTACCAAAGATGATTTTATACTGAGCTGTATTGGTTGTGAGCTGAAATCTGGTTCGAGTAGAGAGTCCCTTGGCACTTTTCAACTTACGTGCTTTGTTTGACGATAAAAGCCGTTTAAGTCGTGAGTTGATGCTTTCCACTTGAATGTTGCTCATACGCAGCGTCGACCTTATTATTAACCTTGCAACTTGCCTCTTGAATAGCCCAAACAAAAAGAAATTGTTGTAGGGATCCATTTATATCCAGCCAAATTCAATCTGCGATCCATTATGCTTGCGAAGCCACAGTCGGACCGCTCCGAATTAATTTCCATAACCCATATAAATGATTTGATTTTTCCATGCATGATCTGACGTATATACATACATATATATGTGTGTGTATGTATGTGTATTAGGTAAACATTCGTTCAAAGATTTGGAACAAGTGGTGTAAGAGCGTATTCAAAAGCTTCGGCCTTGCATTAAATTGGCAAACATATTTTGCCCCCACCCTCCCCCTGTGCCAAATACATGAAGCAAAATAGTTTCCGTTGATTTGATTTTCGCTTATTTTTTTATTCGAGAACTTGAAAGGCGTAAAAAATATGGCTGACCCCGATTTCGTGGCCTACAATTGTTGAATGTGTGTGTGTACATATCTATGTACAAGGGTCATTTGATAAGTCCATGGGGTACGAGGATATCCAAAATCAGATGTAAGTCTACTTGTATGGCCACCTCTGTATTTTGTTAGAATTTCCTACTATGACAAGCATCCTAAATTTCTGGTTATATTACTATATTACTAGTAAAACTTTTGGTGCAATATCATGAAATTTGGTGAAACAGTTTTCAAGTGATGGGCGTTCAAACAAATATAAATATAAACAGAAATGAAGAAAAAAATTTTAAAACCTGCTTTTTTCGCTTCTCTTACTTAATAGAAGTAAAATTTGAAAAAAAAAATAAATAAAAATTGAGAAGAAAATAAAATAAAGGTGGACTTTACTTTGTAGTAACATCTTTTCAATCTCGAAAAAGGCGGGATTGTAAGAAAGAAAGCCCGAGATTTACACCACTGGGAAAACTTGTTTGTTGCGTGGTTTTTTAATGCGTAGTAACTTTGAAAAGAAGTTCATAAATTGTTTGATTACGCAGTTTAAACCTCAGAAAAGCCCCTCAAAATATATTCAGTTTCCAAACAAGAGTGATAGATATTAAGGTCAAATGAAGAAGTTGTCACTTTCTTAAACGCTTAATAGGAAGGCTTTGAAAGTTCTTCTTATTTGTAAAAATTTCAACAATTGTTAATTCAAAAAGTCAGCAGTTAACCAAACGGCCCTCGTATATGTATGTATGTCTATCACTGCAGTCAAACATCAGTCAGTGGTGCTTCGATAAAAAAAAGCGGCAGTAAAACCACGAAATTGCAAAGTTTTTGACTACTATTGAAAGCTCCCAAGGATTTATACGCACACAACACCAAAAGAAAAAACATACAATGGCCATAGTCGTAAATTAATAGTGAAAACAAGCTTTGCCTTTACATTTGCCGAACAATGTTGGCATCGGTTGAAGGCAACCATGTTGAAGTCAAAGTGTGACCCTTTTCTTGTTCAGCGCCAATTTAAACGCTATCACACTTCCATACACGTTCTGTAGTACACGTAGCCTTGGCCGCAGTAAGGATTCAAGTTCTGATAGTTGCAACAACGTATGCATGTAAAGGTATTGACATTAGACTGGTCAGTAAGGACCATATGGTTTCTGCTTAACCGACTCAAAGTATCGATTTTTTTTTTTTTGTAGGTATACAAAAATCCCAAATATTCATGTGGATAATTTCCCTGATACCTTGTTGCCACTTACGGTGTTGACGATAGTTCTCGGCGCTGTGTAATTGTCTGCCCTCCAATGAGGGGCGAATCCACTGGAATGGTTTTCGGGTCCAAACCCCACTTCAGAATCCAATGTCGTCGAATAAAAAAAAAACTTTTACAGTTTTTGCGTTAAAATGAGATCCGTCTAAAAATATCTAAACTAGCATGCCGGAAAATATGTACATAGGTTTGAAAAAAAAAAGTTTATCTCAGTCTAATATATGTATGTTTCTTTCGAGAATCCTTGAATATGGTTGAAAACACGCGCTTTACTTTTTCCACTTCTCATTAGGAAAAAGCTAACTTTCTAGAAAAAATAATATGCCGTAAGATAGATAAAATTGCTGTGACCCCGGTCGCCCAGGTCCCGGAAAGGAATAAATGCTTTGAAGCTTCCCAGTACCCTACCAAATGTTCCTTGAATGCAAATATGTACCACTGTAGCCAGAGACTTTTTCTCATCCTTCTAAACTCTTTAAACCCAAAAAAAAAAAGATAGAAGTGCCGCAGTACCGCAAGGGATCTACCCTAGACCAATTATCGGACCGAGGTTGCATACCTGCTCCTTTTCCGGAGCTTGAGGAAGCACCAACCCCAATTTTCCCTACCAAGCTAAACTCTTCCAGTAGTTTGTTTTCATCCTCGAGCTCCCCTAAGTTTTTGTACGGCGCTACTGCCGCTGGGAAAATCTTTAGTTTGGCGTTCTTCACGGTTGAAGACAAACACTAGTCTCTAATATTTCCATAAACACAAACAACTTGTAGAAAAATATTTGCATACCAATTTGCTATCTATCCATTATCCTCACTCTGTATTAGACAGTCGTACATGACATCCTTTCAACTCTTAAATTTCTACTATCTTTCTTTTGCTACTTTCCGTTTTTAATTTCATTTCATAGTGATGTCTAATTTTAAGATGAAAACATTGACCCTTAATTTCATAGAGTACACACATTCATCTTCAGCCCCTTACCACAAACATATGAGACACATAAAGATACAAACATAAATCTTTGTGCCCCCATGTCATTATTTCCACATAAACTCGGTCATATTAACATACATAGTACGTACATACATACATACATAGCTCATACGTTGTGCATATAGATAAAATAATTATTTCACTCAGTCAGTCACTCGGTCAAATATTTGGGTTATGTAGCCACACACGCTGGCACTTCCTCCCAATCATAGATAACAAATAAACCATTCCTTTATACCGCCCACTTTTGTACAAAATGTATATCCCATCCCTTTGAATTGGTTTCAAAGTCCAGCAAAAATTTTATCTCACTTTCTGCTTTTGATGCTTTGAAAACAATAAGTTGAAACACCTCTTACACCACACTCTGTGTCCACCTTTATGGAGCAAGAAAAAAAAAAGAAACGCCCAACCATATAAACGCATGCACTTCTTCTTCACCCATTTATTCAAGCACTTACCGACAATGTATATATCAGCATGCTTATACAGGAAAACATTCACAGTGGCAGTTGTAACCAATTTTTTCAAAAGGAGATGGACACTTTTTATTCAAGTTTTTAAATATTTGTTCAAAATGGTAAGATTTTTTTTGAGTATTTAGTTGTGTAGTTCACTCTTAAATTTGAAGAACTTGTCTTGAGCTTTTTTCTCCTTAAATAGATTTCATTCATCTGAAACTCATTTCCTATCCTATACAATCGTGTATCTTGATGCTAAAAGGATGATGAAGTTTGAGAGCAATTACACATTATATGAGGTATGCTCTACTTACGTAACGATTCCATTTCGTTTTGCTAGTTCACCAAGAAAAACTTAACAAAATAAACTTTTCAAATTAATATCGTTTCTGTAATTCACAAAGCTTAATTAATAAAATGTAACCAATAACGTTGCAACGAAATAAATCAATGAAAATATCTTAATTGAACTGTGCTGGCAATGCCTTCACGAGCACTTTCATAGCTCTCTGTTAAATCAAATCAATTCGTGCAGATCTAAATTTGATTTTTGAACATTGAAAAATTGCAATGGATATTACGTTCTGCAAATAAGTACTTTATATAGATATTTAAATTATTAAAAAGTTAAAAATTGTAGAAAAACTTACCCAAACTCATGCATTCTAAAAATGTAATGTTCACTTTTCTTTCATATGTCAATACTGTGTTCGACTGTTACTGAGGGCATTGCCAACAGAATAACAACATAAAATTTAGAGTTTTAACGTTATCGAAGACGTTTCGTTTACGATAATCGACGAAATATTATTATTTTGATAATAGCCTAAACGATAAAAAACTGATTTGGTGGAACAGAAACGATTGGTTTTTAACGGTAAACGATAATATTATCGTTACGATGCATCCTTGATAAGATGAAACTTTTAAATTAAGAATGTCGCAATTTATTTTATTGATTAAACAACAAATGCCTTGCAATAAATACAAAAATATATTGTTCAATAAAAGTCAGCCGACCCCCTTAGCTCGACACCCGCATACCCCTGTCTACACTTGTATACTCTCTCACTTATACTCTCTCTTTCCTGCAGTGCAGTTAAATAGCCACAGCCATAAATTTACGTTGTTACTTTGCACTAAAATTTTACTTTTACGCCCCACTCATGTTTGGCTGTTTGCTCGGTGATGTGTCGTGACGAATTGTGCTACTCTCTGCACTTTTAGTGTACGCATTTCACGCTACTCAGTCTCAGGGGATGCTCGTGAATTTTATTTTTCTTGCAAAAGGGAATCAAATTGCTTCTTACTTTAAAAAGAATATTACTCAAGTTACAACTAAACTTTAAATGGATGGGTTTTAAAGTTGCCACTTTCGCTTTATGTTGTACTTGCCGAAGTTTACATAGTTTCTTCTGTCATCGAAAAGTCTACATGGGCTAGTGATCGCAGCTGGCATGTAGTTTGTTCACGTATCAAATTTTATGAAATAAGCTAATAACAGTCTGTATGCTAAGAACTCTGATTTAATCTACATATCTAACAATAAAAATAAACAAATTCGCACACAAAACGTATTAACGGCTTATCGGCGCTCTGTAAATAATTAAATAAACTCATCGTATTTGGTAATTTTTTTTAGAGCAACCGCAAATTTTACTTTAGCTTAGTATGTTTTTGAAATACTATTAAAATATGCAACACGAATCAGTCAGCAGGACGAGTAAACAAACAAAATTACTGGATTATGAATTTTTCATAAACTCTGCTAATTAATATTACACACAATTGCGCAAATACAAATACAAAAAAAAAAAATTACACAACCATGTAATAGCGTGAATGTCGTTTACAAAACCACAAAATTGAAAATGCTAATAAAATTGTGTGAAAAACATAGAACGATGCAAAAAAAAAAACAATAAACAAATACAAATAAAGCACCCCTGCGATTTTTGACATATCCTTGCAACACATTTTTGTTTGTTGTTCATGCAAGTTTGTACAGGAATTTCGTTTGCACCCAGCAAATACATATTTTTGTGGAATCGTAGGCGGAGTAGCACAGTAAACGTTTGAAAAATAACTTGAAAATTTTTCGAATTAATAGTCTGCCAGAGAGATGGCTGATAAAACACACAAATTAACTAGAATTTTAGTTTTTTACCGTCAAATTCAAGCAATGCCAGAATATTCCGTTTAAACAAAAAAAATAATAAACGCACCAGATTACCCTCAAGCATTTATACAGCAAATGGATTAGGGAGATCTATTTACAGTGGTAACCCATATGTAAATCACCATACCAAAATCGTCCCAATACCATATCTTTCTCATGACTACCTTAGTTTAGAAAAATGTATCGGTAACATATGTATGAAGTGCAGCGGATTGTAGTTGCTGTCGTAAAGGCAACGGGAAGTGGTGCAAGAGTCGGTACTTGCATATTTTTAGGCGCCGAACTTGCTATTTATGTACAAAATAGCGTAGTAGAATAAATGGAATAATTAGAAGTGAACACAAAAACAACCATTCAGTAAGAATACATATTTATATAAGTTTTTTCATTAAAATCATGTTTTTTTTAAAGTGAACCAAACTATGGCGTACCTATGTAATAAACACTTACAAATTTCTGTATTTCAAAAATACATGAAATGTTGTGGCTAAGTGAGCACTATAATGACCCCCGTCCTCCACCCCTTTTGGCATGATTTACCAAGCTATAAACAGGTGTATACGTATGTATGTATGTATGTATCTATGAATTAGATACTGTCATTTTCCGTTTGCCAACATTTTTCCCATCATAAATTGTGGCTTTGGAATTAATTACACGCATTAAAGACATTTGCGTTAATTTAATTGCAAAAATTTTAAAATTATTTATAACCAGCTAAATTGCCATGTGTTAATATCACAGAGTGGTCGGTCGGCGGTTACATGAAATGTTTATAAAACTAATTAAATTTTAGACACAACAAATAACATAGTATTTACATACAATATCATTGACGAAATGTAGAAAGGATTTAACCGACAATTTGCAAATTAAGTGGAAACAAAAAATATTTTATCGATTTATCATAACGCACTTGCGATCGACCCGTCCAAGAGTTCACAAAAGTGGTGTTAATATATTTCAATAAAATTTTTTGTTATTCATTGGTTAGTTTGAAGCATTATTTCTAGTGGACATTAGTACCATAGCCGCATCGAAATATTCTAAAATATCAAAAAATAAACGAATTAGTGTGACCAGAAATCGTTACTATTTATTTTGATATAGTACTATGTATCAGTTTACTGAATTTTAAATTTTTCCATTGAAATAAAAATAGTAACTGAATTGTAAGCTCGTGCAGCTGTGACGTTTATGGTCTGGTGGAAATAGGTAGACAATTGCGATGCGATATATTCTTTTATATATGTAATTGGATTTACTTATGTAAATACTTAGCGGTAATTTTAAAAATTACAGTTGTTTGGTAATACATTTTTTAATTTTTGGTTATTTCTTTTTTTTATTGCTGTGGCAACACTGATTATAAGCTTATCAGTAGATACATATGTAGATCTAGGCAGCAACTTTTAGGAAATCAAATGGAGCTAGAACCCGTAATAGCTTATTTGGCACCTGAGCGTATTTAAATACCGATTTACGCGACAAATTCCCTTTTATTTAGAACATCAATTGAAATCAGCTCCACTTTATGTGATGCCAGATCAATACATGAGTGGTAGATTATGTTATGGCATGGTATGAATGACCCTCTCTTAAATTACTTTATGTATATTTGTAATCGGTAGCTACCTTATTGATGCTGATTATTTTTTTAACTCAGTGGCATCTTCTGCTTTCTCTACTGGAAGAACATTAAATACACATATGTATGTAGATACACCTTCTGGGCCAAGCGCCATTTCTATAAGACTTGTCAAGACTGATTACCATCTCACTTTTCATAATTTACAGCAAACGTATGAAATATTACGTAGCAGCTTAATGGAAGCTTGATATCAATTTTTAGTTCGTCTTTATTCATAAAGTAGGTTGATGTCCCATAAATAGAATAACCTTTATTCTAGGCAGGCATTTTGTAAATCAAACACACTTCTTGGGACACTAGAGACAAATCGAATGAATCGTGTATCGACTTGTTACACGCAATATCGTTTTTAAAATTTAAACGAACTTCGATGCAAAAAATATATATGTATCTAATACTTACAATTTTTCTACGCAGTACCGATATGTTGTAATCGATAATTATATAACGTTACATTGAGTATTCGTTCGAGTTGAGAGACAACATTGGTGAGATCTTTTTAATGATAAAATATCATGGAATGCAAATGAATATTAATAGACAATTTCCTACCGGTTTCAAAACTAAGGGTCACTTTTATAAAAGTCAGATAAGACTAATCGGCGGTTAATTTTACAGCTAACAGTACGAAATACGTCAATTAAACTTCGACTTTTAATTAAGCGACCCTAAAAATACTTGTAATCGATTTCGTAACATTCAGATATACAAATTCGACAAGGTTTCACAAAAGTATCGATATGTTATTGCATCGTACCAAAGATCATTTCTCTATCGGTGATGCGTTTATCATTTTCATAAAAGCTCATCCCGAACTATGCAACAGATTTGATTAAAACTGTCAATCGACGGATTTTCCAAAGTCGGCTTAACTCAACAATTAAAATCAATTAGAATAGCAGACATTAAATCAAAGCGTTATTTGCTTTTGTAGCAAAGAGAATTGGACTCTTTTTTAAATTTACATAAATAAAGAATAGAAGAATTTATATTAAACTGCAACGCAAATATGCAAAAGCCATAGTTAGGATTGTACTGCATTTGGATTGAGTCGCTTCAAGAAACCTGGGAAGAAAAATGGCAACATTTGCAATCGGTGAAATACCAAATTACTTCAACACCGAGTTTTTCAAACGTACGCTCGAGAATGGTTTGCGTACGGTGGATCTTAAAATACTCGGCATATCCATAGAGAATCTAACAATGGGTGGTGAAAACTATTGTAGTAATATATATCGCGCCATTATTAAATACAAAAGTGACGCTGATGATCAACAAAGTGAACAAACGGTTATTATAAAAAATATGCCAAAACAAAAACAAGGTGTACTCAGACGTTTGAATATCTATCGTAAGGAGACCATCTTTTATTTGGATATTAAGCCCAAAGTAGAGGCGCTTATGTGGTATTTGGGTGAACCATGGAATTTAGCAGCAAGGTTGTAACCACATTAGGGCTAATGCAATAGAATGTATGACTTCGTTTGAATTGCAGGCACTTTCATTCAACAACGGAACCGGAACAAAATATCATATTTGAAGATTTAAGTGTGCTTGGATTTACTTTGGAGAGTCGCCAGGCTGGACTAAATTTAGCGCACGCACGTATTGTTATGGAAAAAATGGGAGAATATCATGCACTTACAATGGTTATGGCTGAGAGGGTGAGTAGTAGAGATGGAAAAGTGGCGATATACTTGACTAGCGTTAGCTTTGATAAAGTTATGAAACCGATTGAAAAACAGCTCTGTCTCGGTTTCGGTTTTGTAACATGGCTCGGTTCCGGCTTGAGTTTGAAAATTAAACAAGTAAGGAAAGGGATGTCTTCGGCTGTGCGGAAAGCTCTTTAATTGCAAGAGTTATAGGCCAAAAGCGGTTTATCGGAACAATAGAATGTATGGGAGCTATACGTTGTGTTGGTGCGACCATGCTGGTTCCGATCAATGATTTATATAATTTTTTGTATAACTTGCTTTATAGGAACCCGAGATAGTAATTGATCATTACGCCTTTGGACTGCTAAACAAGGATTCAATCAAAACGGATGCTTTCAAGGCCTTATTTGGCGCACAGCTATTGAAGTTAGCTACACTTATTACCGAATATCCCGATATGGAGCAAATTTCCAAAAAATTGTTAAAGTACTATGATCATTTTACGGAACGTGTACTGGCTGCTGTGTATCCATTGAGGGGTGAAGTGAACGTACTTAACCATGGTGATTTATGGGTTAATAATTTATTTTTCAAATACGATTCCAAATCATTAAAATTCAAGGTGCCAAGTGAAGTACGATTTGTAAGTCATAAAAACAAACCAAAAAAAATGCAATTTTAAATTGAACTAAAATTCCTCAACGCTTACAGATCGATTTTCAACTTTGTTACTATGGCAGCATTGGCTTTGATATCAATTATTTCTTGAATACTAGCGTGCAATTGGATGTATTGAAAACACATCGTAAATCATTAGTTGAAAATTACTTTAATAGCTTATTGAGGACATTGAAATCCTTGCCATACAATGCACCGCTACCCAAATTTGAGCTTGTTTTACGTGAGATAGCTCAACGTGAAGCTTTCGGTTTCTTTGTTGCTTTTGGATTCTTTCCGCTAATGTCAATGTACAGTATGGATTCACAAGATAATTCGTTGGAAAAATTTTATGATGAAGAATTTGCTCGCCGTAAAATCGAACTTATGTTTCAGAGCAATCCACGAACTATGGAAACATTGAAGTATGCGCTCAAACGTTTTGATGAGTTGAAAGTACTAGATTGAGCATATTTAAGAAATTTAATGACACAATGTTTTACACAGTTTAGGTTGAAAAAAGTTTAGCTGCCCTAAAATACATATATTCGAAATAATTAAATTTTTAAAATGCTTTGTTTTTATTTCAAAAATTTACTTTTTTTTCTTTATAAGCAATGTTACTAAGATCCATATCTTATCTAGTAAGGGAGTTATACATACATAGGTAAGTAAGAAAATAAAAGTAACAATCGTCCTCAGTCTATTATAAGTTCGGGTTTACTAGTTCCCAGTGTCAATCTTTTAACTTCGGTATAGTTCTTTGATTTTACGTTGTAAATTTTCTGATCTGGCAGGAACGCAAAAATTAATATAAACAAGTAAGGAAGTCTAAGTTCGGCTGAACCGAACATTAAATACCCAGCGTTAGTTTTCAGAACGTACCAAATTTCATGCGAATATCTCAAGTTTTACTCAACTTATGTTAATTTATGTGATTTTCAAAATTTTCGATATCGAAAAAGGGGGCGTGGTTATAATTCGATTGCGACAATTTTCAACAGCAGCCTAAATTGACCAGAAAGTAACCAATACAGGTAGCCTGCACTCCCCGTACGCAGTATGGTAGCCACATACGAGGTAGTGTTGGTCAGACTACCTACTAACCGGTAGAGCCCACCCTGCTCTCGGTCCGGCTGACCGGGCTTTTAGTCGCCTTTTACGACAGGCATGCCTTACCCCGGGTATATTATTATTTCATTCAACTCTCCTACCCGGAGGGTTATCTGCGTTAGGACAGTTGGTTTTGTGGTAAGGGCTTTTTTTAGGTCATACTAAAAAAATTTGATTTGAATTTCACCCCCCAAAATTTGGCTCTAGATCCGCCACTGTATTAAATCAAATATATTTTGAGTTCTTAGTGAAAGTAGATATATATTTAAGAAAAAAAGGCAAATAAAAATATTCTGTGAAAAACTGTGTCGCTGAACCATTATCTCAAGCCGATACGTATCGTCGCGTGTGAATGTTTAACTCTGCTGCCTAATTTGGGTGTCGATAGAAAAACCTTCTAGATTGGACCTTCTTTGCCAAGCGGAGTCTGTGATTAACTAGCTGTTAGCATCGTCGAAAGGACTATAAATTTCAGGGAGAAAAACTTTTTTCTAAAATATTTTCATCTTCTCTCTGCGCTGCAAATGATTTCAAGCCGTATATGCGGGCAGCTACTATGGGAGACTTACAGAGCGTGATCTTTGCCAGTCCAGAGAGCACTTTACTACTCAGTTGGAGTAAGTAGACTCAAAAACAGCACTTGTTGGCAACGCTGGTTTTTAAATGGATAAATAAGGGCCGCTTTCATAAAAGCCAGTAACCACTAACTGAAGTTTAATTGACATATTTTGTATGGTTAGCTGCCAAGTTAACCGCCGATTAAGCTTAACCGGTTTTTATGAAAGTTGTGAAGTGGTCTGTCCATCTGTGAACATGATAGTTTTTCAAAAATTATTAATCGTAAATCAAAAACCGTTGAAGATATTATCACAAAACTCAATACACTGTTAACTCTTATTATAATATTCCGGAGAAAAAATTAAGAAATCTTTTGAGGACGAGGCTTTTTATAAGATATTATTAAAAGTATTATAGACGAATGTAGCAGGCAGTCGAAAGTTTACCTCCAAGGGCAAGCAGAAATTATTTTATTTAGCAGCAAAACAAATACGTCATTTTCTTATATCTTAGATGAGCTATAAAAGTTATTAAAAAGTTTACCAAATAATCAAGGCTATAAACTTTTTACCAAAAATAAATATTACTTTAAAATAGTTAATAAAAAACTGAGTACAATTTAAATCATTGATTGCTATACCAGATAAGATATAGAACTTAAGTATAGGGTTTATTGCTGCACTCAATAGTGTAAACGAATCACCCTGTACAAACGGGTAAATACCTTAATGCGAATGAACCACTCTGTACATGCAACACGTAATCATATTTATTTTGTAAAAGTGTCTACACGAAGTGTCAGTAGTATTCGAGAGTCTTCGGTTAACGTCCAACGCCCTCAAACTTTAATAAACTTGGACTAAACTAATTTTAGGTTAGCAATTTGACCAAATGATATCTTAGATTTTAAGTTAAAGGTTTAGTAATGCAATGATTTAGATTTAGCTTCTATTGGCTTAATAACGATCCTTGTTATCGATTTTTCTTAAATATCTGCAATGCACGGTCCTGTTACAATTTAATTGTATATTGAGATAGTAAGTTACTTCAAATGTTTTAGAAAATATTTTTCAAAAACCAAAAAATTCAGAATAAAAAATTTGGAACAGCGCTAAGAACTTTAAATTGTGTGAAATTGCAAGCAACAATTAGCAACAATTAAATCGGATTCGTGTTTATCATTTTTAAGTGAGTTTACAATCCAATCAAATGTCGATCGAAATTTGTATATTTCTTCTTGCGTTTTCGACCTAGCTCACTTTTAGCGGAAAATTACTGTAGTTTCGTTTCTGCTATAGCCTGTTCGTTTTAATTATTTAATTGCATGACTCAAAATCGTAGTCAAATTAAAATAGAGTGGTTAAACATGATTTTAGACTAAACATTATTTCATGTCTGTCATAGTGAACTTAAAATACATTCTATGTCTAAGATGGAGTTTTAATTTTTAAATGACATTTTAACATTCCAAAATCACGGTTTGTGTCTATGTTTGTGGTTGTAACATCGTTTATTCCAAACTTGAGTTTGGCTTTTTGTCTTATTATCAGAGATATGCTATGGTTTGTGAATTAACGAGTTGACACAGGGTGATCGTACACTATATAAAGACCCATAATCGTAGTTAGTCGTAACTTAACACTCGTTTTAACTAAAATCTTTATTTAAATAGACATTTAAAATGTATATGACTTAGTCGCGAATAAATTAGCCGACAGGTTATGTTGGAACTTAATAAAGAAAAACATGACTTAACAAATTTAAGTCGATTTATTGAAAAAAGATTTTATACTTTGTACTACTATTTGGGTTTCTCTGTCCGCACTTGAAAAAAACTGTATAGATAAGTTTATACCAATGTGTCAAACCGATTGAGAAAATTTCGGTTTCGGTTTCGGAATCGTTCTACAACAATTATTTCCGATTCGTTCCGGTAGTGGTTGCAAAACAAAAGGAAAAACTGAACAAAAGTTTGTGAACAGAAAACTGTATCACGTTATTTACTTGGCTGCAAAACTCAAATGGTCTGATTTATTAAAATCATGTATGCATAAGATTAAGCCGAAATAAATTTTAGAAATAAACACATGTTTTTATTAGAAAAGTACTCGATTTCTGTTCCGAATTTCATTAATTTCAAAATTTCATTGAATTTGATCACAGGCTTTTTTAGAAATCGGAATTTAAAAAAATGTGTTGCCATTCAATTTAACATCCGGTCAATATTCGATCAAAATTAGGCAGCCTAGTATGTCAATATAAAGTCAACACGGTTTTTCAGATTAAAATAACTGTTACGTTGTCGGTTTCGTAAAGTGAATCGGTTACTATTTCGGGTTCGGTTTGTGCTCTTGGTATAGACATAACTTTTCGAATATTTCATTTAACATTTATCATTAAAACCTATGCGATACGAGTCGTATCAGGGCATATTAAAATTAACTACACCTATAATTTTGTATTAGACCGTTTCCAAAAAGGGAGAAAACAAATAACGGAAGTAGTAATGGGAGCAATCGGACTTTTCCGATAAAGGGGGTGAATATCTATGATATGGTGGTACATATGAGAAGTGGATGGTGAAAATATGTAAGATTGGACCAATAGAAAATATACTTAAACTCAATACAGTGGCTTAGGCTATATATGTATATATATTTCAAATAAATAAGTAAGAACCTTGAGTTCCTGACTCATCTGTGCTTTGAGTTGGTAACGGTCTAATGTACAAATGTATGCGTCAAATAATCTTACGCTAGCAAAGTATTTAAAGAAGTCGCAAATAGCTTTCGGTATCCAGTTTGTTAGGTTTCAAAACACTTAATACATCGCGTAAACAGCTTTGATTTTAGTGAAGAAAATAAGAAAAATATACATATATACATATATATATAAGCATCTTTGAATAGAACTCGCGCCAGTTAAAATACTTTGATTATCATTTATTTTTAATTTGTCAAAATTTGTCCGACTTCAGGTTAAACAAAATGACCTTCGAGTATAGCAAAGATATTGGAAGCCCACTAGAGTATTTCGATCTGAATTTTATTGAAGATTTAACAGAAAATGCGCTACGTCAAAAGAATGTGAAAATTTTAAAAGTTCAAATAAAATTGGGCAGTGCAGTGGGCGATAATTTTTGTAGCAAAGTGTATCGCATTAAAATACAATACGAATTAGAAACTGCGCCTAAAACTGGTGAACTCTCTGTTTTTGTCAAATGTGTGCTACCCGTAGAAGGTGTTGAATTCTTGAATGAACTACAATTCTTTGCCAAAGAGAAGA
The DNA here is from genome assembly GCA_951509765.1 of Sphenella marginata. NCBI lineage: Eukaryota > Metazoa > Arthropoda > Insecta > Diptera > Tephritidae > Sphenella > Sphenella marginata. Next base: position 10,236,520 of record OX608081.1, on the reverse strand, counting down.
TAACATATGAAGAGATCCTGCCAAAGTTGTCGTTGTTTCTGGAAGCAGGCGAACGCTTTAGTGGACGGTATGTGGTAGTGTGTTAGACGGTAGTTCAAATGATTGTAAGCTAAGCCGATTTTAATTGTTTGTTTTGCAGAATCTATCATTCGATTAAAAGACCAGTAAATTGTTTAGCCTTCGAGGATCTAAATGTATGTGGTTTTCAGATGGCATCGAGTCAAACTGGATTGGATGAGAAACATGCGCGCATAGTCATGAAACGTATAGGACAATTTCATGCGATATCAATGCATCTGGCTGAAAGGGTAAGGTGAACATATTATTAGACTACAGTACAGTCCTACCTAACGGAAAAACGCTCATGTTTTATAAGTTTCTCATAATGCCTACGCTGATATATGGCTCGGAAGCATGGACGATCTAGAATAAAGATGGGATAGGCCCTTGGAGTATTCGAGAGAAGATTAGTTTTTCTCAGTATGGTAGGACTGTGAATTTAATCCACCCGAACACTTAAATGCCGCTTCATTAAAAAGTGTTTGCCCACAGATAGATATAATTTTAGTCCGGAAACCAGCTTTCACTCTATCGATAGTCTGAGTAGCTGAATCTACTTAGCAGATACTGTGCTTATGGTGGATCTAAATAAACTAAGGCTGAGGGACTAAGAGCTTTTGTAACTAGCCAGTCCGAGGGGCTGTTGTGTTAGTTTCCTGTAAGCAGAATCCAGAAACTAAACCGAAATATACTGATGGTTCTGAAATTATACTGTTCTGCGCAGAGTGGACAGTCCCTCTGTCAAATCCCTTTCTTCAGATATTAAAACCCCTAAACCATTACGTTTGTCTACAGTGAAGCAAAACTCTACTAAAACCGAAGGAGCTCACAATCTTCGTAATCTTGCTCGTTCATACAACTTCGCCATGTAGCAACATATAATAAAACGACAGCATAGGAACTGTCCATTTTTTTTATCTCCTCAATTTCCCATATGAGGTCTACCCGGTTTGTCCGTGGCTCTAGGGTCTTATGCGACAACGGTTTGGAATCTTCTGATGGACCAATTAACAAATGCTATTGTTAACGATTTCTCAGTTTAGGTCAGGTTCAGTGTTTCCTGCCACGTACAGTTGTAAAGCACTTGGACAATATGATACCACAAAAAATAATGGTGTCATCTTTAATTACTTCAAGAAAGGGTATCATCGAACTCGATTATGGGCTAGAATGTCTATCATACAGTAGGTACTTGTTAGTGGCAACTTAACAATATAAAAAATAATTATGTAATTTGAAAATATTGTTTTGCTTTTAGACCTTCACATTTAAAGTAAAATTCATATTCTTATATTTCACAGGATCCATCTATAACCACTATCTATGAATACGGAAATTTGTCACCCCATGCTTTCAAGCCAGGCAGCTTCCTTTATGGATACATTGAAGGTACCGCTAAAGCTCTACATAACCTTATCTCTAAATGGCCCGATTACTCACAAATCGCCAATAAAGTACAAAAATATATTGAAAACATGCCTGAAAATTTAGTTTACGCACAATCTCTACGACCAGATGATCATTTCAGAGTATTAAATCATGGTGATCTTTGGGCAAATAATTTACTCTTTAAATATGATGACAATAATCAAGTTGAAGATTGTGCCTTTATCGATTTTCAAATATCATATTGGGGTAGCCCTGGCCTTGATTTGAATTTTTTCCTTTACACTAGTTTAGATATTGAAGTACTGAAAAATAAACGTGAAGAATTATTAAAAGAGTATTATTGCAATTTTCGGGCTAAACTTGAAGAGCTAAATTATACGCCATTGCCAAGCTATCAACAACTCTGTGAGGAAGTGCATCGACGTACTGGCTTTGGCTTCTTTGCACATCATGCTGTATATCCTTTTATTTCACAAGACAAGAGCACAGTGGACGATAGTACTTTAGATAATTTCGCTGACAAAGATTTTGCCGAAAACAAGCTTGTTCAAATATTTTCTTCCAAACGATTGGCTTCTACTTTACGGTACACCTTAAATGAATTCGAAAAGATGGGCGTATTTAATTGATACACGTGACGTGTTAATGATGATTAATGTGCGTATTTAATTTGTGTAATTTATAATTATTGTTTACTCCATAAATTGCATACGTAATATCGAAATTCTATAGAAATTTATGTAACTATTTTGTTAAATAAACAAAGTCTTGAAACCGAATTATCATTTTCTAAAATCCTAGTAGGAGGAAATCAGACAACAGCCACGCTCACTTTTTCTCTATGTAAATGAAGAGAAAACGTGCTTATGCCTTAGTAATGGCGTTTAAGTTATGATGTCATACCCTGCTCATTTTAACCTATTCTAGTCTTTCTCTCCAAAACTTTAAATGTTATTTATTTTATCTCGCAACTAGGTATATGTAGAAAAGTTCGGGTTTCCCCACACTTTGACTATCTAAACGGTAATTGACCAGACGCAATATATAACAATATTTAATCGTCATTAGTTGGTATAATTAGCTTTCAAATCGCCATTTTATGTTTATTCTAGTGGAGCAGTTGCGACATGACCAGATTTTCCGAAAAAACAGGCGACCATTTGCCACCTGTTACGATGTCATATACGTGCTTTGACCAAGGATGCCTCTATCTCGCGATATGTCACATGACGATCTTTTATTATCATTTGACGCACAGCATCGACTGTTTCTGGCACAACCACCGTTTTTGGACGACCTTCACGAAACTCCTCCTGCAAAGATCTACGGTCACGTGGGAACAAGTTGTACCATGGTTTCACAGTGGCTAAGTGCGGTGATTCAACACTAAAAATTTGATTTAACGTTGACGGGTTAGTTCCTTTTTTAGGGAACATGAATTACTCCAAGCATTCGAAAAATACAATATTCGATATTCTAATACTCGAACTATTCGAATACTCGAACTATTCGAATACTTGAACTATTCGAATAGTAAAATAAAAAAAATAACACTGCTTCGAATATTCGCTTCTATCCGATTATTCGAAAAACATACCCAAACTGTACCAACTTAAATTCGACAGCTCTAACGAATACTGGAGACTTCAGGGTTTGATCAAAACTCCACAGCTATCAGCTCTGAATCAAAGCTAGAAGCAAGATGTATCCACATTCCAAGCCAAAGGCGTAATTCGAATGGGTATCTGTAGCCTATTTCTAGTCTCGACATGAAATATTTCACCTTTTTGGCTGAATAACATCGCTGATAATGAATGGTCGGGTTGGTTGAGCTGTGTTAAATGCTAGTGCATTAACGGCAAAACCCCTTTCAGTGCATTTTAGCTACCAATGCATACTTCCTGATACAAATACTGACAAAGAATATGAAATTCTCGTAATCGTAAAAATTGAATTTTCATCAATAAACAAAGGAAATATATCCATTGTAGTAGGTATGTATGTACCATCAGTGGCTAAAATAGGACAATAACAAGCAGCAGGAGGTATAACACGACTAAAGCGGTTTCTGCTACTGGCATGCGCGCCATCTCGCTAGCGTTGATGACCATCCGCCAAAAATCAGCAGCAGGTCGTCGTTCTACGCGCGGGCAAGTAGCAGTGATCACAGCTGCTGTTGAGGTAACACCTATGTAGATAGGTGGGACAAACCAAGGAAAGCATGCTCAACGAAAGATCGAATGAATTGAACAAAACGAAACGAATCTTTTGTGAATTAAAACTAACCTTATTGTGGGTTTGTTGCATGCAACATGCACATATTGTTGTATTTAGTAGTGGTTAAAATTGTTTTTGGGATTAGCTCATTTTTTTGTTTTTTTTTTTCTTTTTTGTATGTTGTTTGTTGGTTTCTATTACTCCTGTCATCATACAAAACACAGATGAGATGAGTTCAAATAGATTGTGTTGACAAAATTTGAACGTGACCAAACGGTAGCAGAGTGAAATATGTAGATAAAGCGGCGACTGGCACAATGGCTAGCAACATGCCGCTATCAAGGAAATACAAATAAAACACCCATCGTAGTAGCGCACAGTGGGGCATTTTACTTTTCTTTTAAGAAGATTGTGCTGCTCTCGACTCTTACTTCGCACATTCGGACAATCTTTATCAATTTATGTCAGAAATGTGTGGTTGGTTGGTTGGTTGGAGTGGCGAGTCCCAGTGACTCCAATTAGCGCTAACGCGCCGTTTCGATACCACAGCTCGTGAACTAACCAATGAAGATTATTACAGAAAATTAGCGTGGTGGAAGTCTTACACCCCTATAGATCCTATCTATATCCATGCCGTTGAGTCCAAGAATTTTAGAAGTTCCCCAAGCTTCATCTCGCTGATGAAAGACCCAACCCTTGAGCAGTCTGAGCGGTGCCAGGACTTCCTTCGCTTCTGAGACGTCAAGAGCCGACCCACGGCGTGCCAGCTCATCGGCAGTCTCGTTTCCCTGTGTGTTGCGATGCCATGACACCCATATTAGAGAAACGGACCACAAGGCTCGAAGCGATCGTCGCTGATCCGAGAGCCCGAAGAGCCGCCTGGCTGTTAGAGAAGATTGCTATCCGATTACCTGTGATGTTTGTATCCAGTAATGCCCTGCATGCCTCCTGGATAGCGTAAATTTATGACTGAAATACACTCGCAGAGTCTGGAAAACGCATTGACAAGGACACGTCTGTGTATTCGGTGGCAAAAGGCTTACACCGAACAGGAATCGGTACAAGCTTGCAGAAAAACAGCTGTTGCTTTTTTGATTGGCTAACAATTGAAATTTTTAAACTTTTGTTCTTGCTTTCGTTTGTCAAGATCAGCTGTTTTTCACCTGCAAGTTTTACTGAGTGAAACTTGCAACTCTCTCCAAATGAAATGTCAACTCTCTCCAAATGAAATGTCTCTCTCTGCAAATGTTTTGTGTAAAAACTTTTCAATAAAACTTTTAAAATGTATCCTCACGGAACACAGCTTTTACTGTGTACAATATGTTTATAAAACACTGTACGCTTGTGAATATGCTCAAAAAAGTCACTCGTACCACACCGTTACTGGAATGGGGAAATGGGATTAAACTTGAGAATAGAAACCAAGTACATACACAAATATATTGATATGGACGACAACAGAGGTAAAAGAATTACCAGCAATTCAGTGACATATACGCGACCTACGAAACTGAAGTCAACATGTACTGCGAACACACTCGTCTACATTCTTGTCAACATCAACAAACATCGTCGGCAACATTGGCAGTAGCGACACCAACGCCAACAGCACTATCACCAACATTTACAATGACAAAACAACGGCAGCAACACAAATCGAGTACAATTCAGAAGAAACGTTTGATGCCACGTACCCATAGTTGAACATTTAACTGATTGTGCTGATTGTCCAAAAACATAGCAATAACACATTACAACAACCAAACTTAAAACAGGGACGCAGTATAGCCAATTTTGTGAAAAAAAAAATTTTACGGAGGCATTGATGTTTTTGAAACTCTCTCAAAACGCAAAATTTTACACCGAACATTAATCAACAAAATGTTTATTCGCGTACAAAATTTCTTAAAATGTAAGTAAGGAGAGAATGATGTAAAACTCTCTCGAAACGTAAAAAGTAACAAAAACACTTGCAGCAAAAGCAGCTGTTGCCATTTTGATTGGTTAAAAATTCAAATTTTTTAATTTTTGTTCTTGCTTTCCCTTGCCACGACCAGCTTCCATTTTTACGGAGTAGAATTCCCACAGTAGACTTTTAGCTCTCTCCGTCAATGATTGCTTTTTGATTCCAAGCCACTTACCCACTGGGTTATTATCTCAAAACCTTATTTCCTTAGTAATATAAAGATTTTAACTAAAACAATTTATCAAATAAATTTACAGAATTCATATAAAAACAACATATACAACAAAGGTTTTCTCTTAAATAAGGCCTTAGGGATTTTATTTAAATTTCATATTTATTACAAAACAGGAAGTTTCAATGGTAAGTACTGCAAAAAGTTTGAATGTTTTCAAAGTAGACGAGTAACTGTGGTCTTTAATATAATATAACAGAACATTGTTTTTGATACGACCTATAAGCACAAATCAACAAACAGTCCAATGAAAACTTTACAAAAATGCGCTCAAACTTGAAAATACAAATAACGTTTATAACAAATTTTGTATAAAACACAGTATGTATAAAAACGTAGAACGTATAATAAACAATTAAATATAAATACATATTGACATTTGTAATCAAATATATGAACCCCAGCCAATGTACATGGCTGCCAGATTATCAATACTCATCGCTTCAGCAATTAGAAAACTCACTTGACCTTCGGTTGAGAGAGGCATACTGTTGGCCTGTGTGCGTTTTACCTGAAAGAAATTTAAATTATTTACAATTCAGGTACTACATACATTTATTCATAACAACTCACATAGCCACGTAGACGTTCTTCAATGCGACGCACATCCATTAATGCCTTTGGATCGGTCAACTCTAAAGATGGTTTAGTTTTGCCGCTAAAACTACGATTTAATGCCACTAAATCATAAACAAATGGTCTTAAAACCGACATTAAAGTTTTTGATTGTTGTTTCAGTACACGCATTGTAATCTCACAGCAGCGACGATACATTCCCTCGATCCCCAATGGACCCATGGCAAAAACCATATTATGTGTAAGCCGGAATGGTACTAACTCTGGGTATGCAAACAATTCACCCTGATTAAAAAGACAATTGAAATCCACATGAACAGCATCTCCATTCGTTTCATCGAAAAGTAAATTCTCGCCATGTCGATCGCCTAAGCCGAGTATATACCCCACCATGGACATAACAGCAACGGTTTTCACATAAGAACAGCGTGCTTCATACCAGCTATTTGGTGTACAAAAACGACGACGCAACCATTCCTGAAAAACAGGCGGATGTGCAGGTAGTAGGGTGTCAAGAAAGACACTACGTTTCTTTTCAATGGTATCAGTTTTGGGTAAGGCACATTGGCGCAGCATACGATCGGGCAAACCTAAACCACGCATACGATATACGGAATTACAAATAGCGCGGAAAGAGTTCAATTTCGGTAACCATTCCACTAAACCGCACTCCTCATTGAATGGTATAGCAGCGTAGGTGCGAATGCGTAAACAACGATGACGTGCCTGTGAGGGAAATAAGGATATCACTGTTAATCACATAGGCACAAACGAACGATTTATTTATTTAAGCAGGTATTGTGCCTCAGTCGGAACATCTCCTCTCCTACTACTCTAAGCTAAGCCGCAGGACAGTTTTGAATACACGCCACATGTCTCTTTCTGGAGTCATACTCCTAAGCTTGGAAGCTTTAGAGAAATTTTTGAGCTTGAAAATTAGCATCCCGGACTATGGGTAGCACTATTTGGCCTGCGTAATCAGCTTCTTTTATAGTAAGAGAGACAATTTACAACAGCTTACCTGTGAATCTTGATGCAAAAATCTTTTCACCAATCCATTGAATTCCATCAAACGAAAATCTTTACGCAAATCATCTTTTGGTTTCACCATTACTTCGTAGCTTTTTCCGTCACTACACTGAATTCCGATCTTTTTCGGTTTTGCCGCCGACCGCAACACAATTATTTCCTCTTTAATACCGCTTATATAGATTTGTTGATAGGGAAATGGATTTGTAGGCACCGACAGAGGGCTCGACGATGATGTAGACAACGAAGAAGTCGAGGAGGACGCCTCAAGATTGCCTGAAGAACGTAACAAATCCACCGATGAAGTTGTCGCAGAGGTCAGCGGAAATGATGCTTGCATATACTTTTCAAAAGGCAACAAAATATTCGAAAATTTTGGGTCTTCAAATAATTTGGGCAGCTGTTTAACCAACGAGCTCAGCTCGTAAGCGCGATCATGTGCCACATCTTTATTTGTCAATTCAATCAAACGCTCAGCAAGTATATTGAAATCATTCAATTGTTTTTGGAATTGTGGTTTTGCCAAACGAGCATCGGTGAAAATCATTTTACAGCGCTTAACACGATTCGTTTGAGATGATTTTAGTATAGGTAATAACATCCATAGTGACTGTTGTGGGAAATGCTCGAGTAATTTAATTACAATTGTACGCAACACAGCAAACACTTCGTTCGATGGGTGGCAAATACGGCTCAGGAGCTGCGAGAAAGCCGTGTAAAATATGGCTGTTGGTAATCCATTCGCACAACTATTAATGAGTTCATTCATTTTATTTGTCATCTCTTGCATGTTGTGAGCTTTAGCGGTAAGCGACGAATCGCTGGAGGCGGTCTCGCAAACCGAAGCGCAACGTGATGTAAAATCCAGCCAAATGCTAAGTAAACGCGGCAATGATTGATAAACATTCTCACAGCCGCTCTTCAACGATTTGGCATAATTTACCATAATGTCGAGCAATAGCTTCCGGCCAGTATCACCATTTTGTTGTTCTGCCGAAAAGGATTCGTAAATCTTTTCCATATACTGAGCTAACTGCACATAACATTTTTCTGAATTACGATTACCGAGTATCGCCTCACGAAAATAACGTAAATTACGTTCAGCGCATGTGTTCATTGACTCGGCGCTATAAGTCGCTTGTAGATATTTGGCCTCCGCATAGAGCGCGCGCTCACCCGCACTTAGTGTGCGCACATTTCTATCACACTGTGATTCGATGCGTTCCAAATGCTCTTCAAGCAATTTGAAGGCATGCGTCTGATCGCCTTTTTGCCACAAAAGTTTTACCTTTTCAATGAACAAAGTTTTGGGTGCATACTCTGCTGCTTTCATTATACACAACTGTGCTTGCTGTAGACTGCCCGCTTCCCTATACATTTGAACGCTACGTAACCACAATTTACCAATTTCAGCATCAATGGTATCTACAACTGATTTCCGGTGGGTTGAAAATTCCGCATTGGGCGTGGTAGAGGAGAGCAGGCGCTTACTCTCGACTAGCAAATTGCGGCGAAAACACAATATCGGCTCCATAACACGCACTACTGGCTGCAGCACACTCAAGCGTCTATCCCAGTCATTGAAGAAATCGTGCACATTTGCGAAACCATCTAAGTCGTTTGCTGCTGCGCCATATTTGGCAATCACTTGATGCGTCAAATGTTTATTCTTTTCCATTTCATTAAGCAAATGTAGTTTAACAACCTCTTCATATGAATGTGGATAGGATTTTTGTTTTATGCCCGAGCAGCTGCGCATAGTCGAGAGCACATTGCGACGTATTACATCCAGGCGCTGTGTGAATACTGCCAGCGCTGCATCTTGCGTGTGCGCCTGCTGAATGGGAATGGGTTGGCGATAAAGTAAAAATGCCTCAGCACACTGTATATTCCAGTTGGCGGTTTTGCGGCGCACTACTGAGTCCTCGAGTAACTCCTCCAACTCATCGTAGCGTCCCAGACGCCATAACAGCTCTGACTTACATTCTTTGAAATAATCATCGGTATAGTGATCAGTTAATTTCTGCCATAAACCGTCTGTAATTAGCAGCGCTGTTTCAGGTGTGTCCATGCGCAAATAGCAGTTGATCATACCTTTTATATGTTCTTGACTAACAGGCTCATCGCTACTCATTAATTGCTCGTAGCACGTTTGTAACTCTTGCGGTCGATCCACAATGCGATTAACCATAATTTCTTCGTCCAAACTGAGGTTTGTCTTTTTTACGTATACTGCACCCTCCACGGAATCTGCATCCAGCAACTCGCCATGTATTTCTATTAAGAATGAAATCTGAGCTTGCAAACGCTGCTCCGTATCAGCCTCCTCAATATACGCCTCCAAGTACATAAGCGCGCGCGCATACTCGTTCGAGTGATAGTTGGCCTTAGCGATTATTAATTTGTCAAATCGTCTTATGAAATCGCGGATACACTTATAATTCTTATCCTCATCACTCGTCTTAACGCCAACGCTATTCAAACGCTGCCATTCGCGCACCCAACGCTGCAAAAAATCAATTTGTTCAGAGCAAAGCTTTGTGCAGTTGCCACTTATGTGCTCTAGCGCATCATATTGCGCGTTTTGGCTGTTGACCATGCGCTGTGCAGATTCACCTGCCGCTGTTAAATCAGCCGCATATTTAGCGGATACGAATTCTTTTATGCCGGATGCTTCATATACTGGTTGCTCTACAATGGCAGCACTGCTAAATGTAAACACTGCCTCAAATTCCTCATAGACCTTTTGACGCTGCACGTCTGTGCCGTCTTGTAGCGCATGCAATAATATGTAGGGAAAGAATGTAACCAACGTGTTGTTATCACGTTTAATACTGGGTTTGTAGGAATTCAACAAATGTTTGGTTTCATCTATTTGCACGAAATCAATTAAGCGCGCCGCCCAATTGAATGCCCAATCGGCGTAACTGCGGCAATTACTGCTATTAAAAATGGGATGATTACTACAAGTGATATCACGACGCGAGTTCGTATAGCATGATGTGAGCAAAGGTTCCATTACTTGACGCATGCGCGCTGGCATTGCCTCCCATACGTTCATTTTTTTACTCTCTAATGGCGAAACTCCACACACAGCTAGTGTTTCCTGTATTGCCAACGAAAAATTATCTACATATTTTGTATCCTTTTGAAATTGATAAGCGCGGCATAGTTCGGTTAGAGCCATTATAGCAAAACCATCGGTATGCACGCTTAATGGTAAATCATCGTGCTGAGCAAAAGTATGACTCGTCATGATGTAACTTGGATCAATGGCACCCAACTCCCCTAAACATTTGGCGGATGAAAGTTGTAAATTGGCATCTTCATGCTTGCAGCCAGCTACTAAAGTATCCACTACCTTTTCAAAAAGCGGCTCGACAAGCATTTCACTCAGCACCATATGGTTAATATCCGCTCGATGAGTGACTATGAAATTTCGTAAATATGTTAATCCATAAATACGTACTTGTGAGTTTTCGTTAGTGATTTGGCGATAAAGAAAACCAATCTTATCTAACAATGTCGAACGTTCACTTGTTAATATATCTGTTTGACGAGCGACACACTGACGTATAGCAGGTGTAACATGTTCCAACTGTTCCAGAAAATACAGATCCGGTATGTAGGTGCCTAAAAGGCTATCATTCTTCAATATCACAAACTCATAAATAGCGTTCACTTCTGTTTCGCTATGCTTTAGTAGCGGTTGTAGTGAAGCTACTATTCGGCTCAATGATGGACCCAACTCTTGTATGTTTACGATATGTAGAAAAATATTCCAAATCTTTAAGCATATCGTTTGTAAATGACGATTTTGTAAAGATAACACAAAACTTAGCATGGCAATGATTTTGAAGCGAAATTGTGTAACATGTTTAGCTCCTACGAAACGTAAGATTTGTCCGAGACTATAGAGTGCCTCTTCCTTCAGTGGTTTTTCAAATGATGGCTCAGCGAGACATGTCTCAAAATAGGTAATTACACCTAAGAAACGATCGGCTATGAATTTAGCGAAATCTCCCGTCCTTGTTTGTGACTGTGTTACTGCTATTTGCTTGTTATTCGACGAAATGGCTCTGGAACTGGTACTGCCACCGGTTCCACTATCGTTGAAAAGTAAACACTGAAATGCTTTCATCACAAATTGTGGATTTCGATTGAAGTAGATTAGGAATTCTGAAACAGTTTGCTGAAATATATAGTGGTTAAATCAAATATAAATCAGACGCCGCAAAACATTAAACTAAAACATATAAAAAAGCTTTAGAAAGCGTACAAATTTATGTTGGACGCAATTTCACCTCAACCTCACAGACAAAGCGGGCATACCAAATACCGTTATGTCAGTAAATAAAACCCTGCAAAGACAGTACGGGTAAAATGATGCGTAAATTTACGCGGAGCCATACCGAAAGTTTCCGTATTTTTCCCATCACATTTATAAAGGCATCGGTAGATTTTTTGACCGTTTCTATTCTCACGTTCCTGTATGTGAGATTTTGCATCTCGCTCTTTCTCATATTCTTTTTGCGTAAGATAAACATATAGCTGTACTGCACTGTCACAGCTACTAGTTATATGAATAGTCATTTTTAAGTAAATTTACTTCTTTTGTGACCGTCATTTTACAATAACTATGACCGTAATTTTACAGGCATTTTTACTGGCATTTTACTTATATAGTGACGGCCATTTCCCGAGCATATTTACGGAAATTTTACATGTTGTCTGACCGTAATTTTACCTGTATAATGACAGCAATTTTACGGTAAAATTACTGCCATTTTACTAAAACTTTAACCTATCCGAAATTGTAATAAAACACATAATTTATTATATTTTATTATTTATTTGTTATTATAATTATATACATATTAAAATATTATGAGGTCAAATCCTAAATGGGGGGTGCGATCCAAGCTCTAAATGTGCAGAACACGTTTCTAAATAGGCGTGCTATTATAAATTGTGTGTGGAAATCAGCACATATTTTTGGATAGTTGTTTCTAGAGAAAATTGGAAACAATTATCCAAAAATTTGTGCAGATTTGTGATATGTAAAGTTTTTGTGATAAGTGTTACTGCATTTATGCCAAAATTATCGTGTGCATATACGAATATTAACAAAATACCAGGATAATTGTTTCCAACCGCGACCGAGTGCAAAAACGCTGCCAATAATATTGGGAGAGGTATCAAAAAACGCGGTACTTTCCCAGCAATTCGAATCCTCCTTCAGAGACTTCAGGACCTATCTACTAAAAATTTTAACAGACAAGCAAAGTTGACAATTGTTGGTAATTTCCACTTGGTTGTTGCAGGCACAGAAATTTATTTACTTTTTCAGCTTTCGGATGCTTGTTAGAGAGGAATAAACTTCCCGACATCATTCGCAGCGTTTTTGCACTCGGTCGCGGTTGAAAACAATTACCCTGGTATTTTGTTGATATCCGTATATGCACACGATAATTTTGGCATAAATGCAGTAACACTTATCACAAAAACCTCACTTATCACAAAAACCTCACGTATCACAAATATTTCACAAATCTGCACCTATTTTTGCATAATTGTTTCCAATTTTCTCCTAATGGAAACAAATATTTAAAAATATGTGCTGATTTCCACACACAATTTGTGATGGACCGCTTACTTTTATAATCGCTTTATTCCTGACCGCACGTAACTGCTAATACACGTCAAAATATCTGAAAGAAATTAAAAAGTATTTTAACTAACAATTTTAATTACAATATTTATTTATTTGTATAAATACCTTTAATTTCGTTCTCGACCACGCCAACTTTTTTTGCAGAAAAACAAAATGAAGTAAATTCAAGATTTTGCAACTTCTCTTTTCGCCATTCCTATGAAAGCAAAGAGTGCGACAGAAAAAGATATAGCAAAACGAACTTAAGACGACCTATATGCCATTTCACTCTAACAAAAAATTGTACGGTACGGAAACTTTCAGTACGGCTCCGGGTAAATTGACTATTCATTTTACCCGTACTGTTATTGCATGAGAAAATTCGTTTGTTTGTATTGGAGTTTCAGTCATTCGATTTTTGCAGGGAATAGTGTTAAAATTTTACCTATACCGGGGTGTATAGACGGCTTTTATCATAAAACAAAAAAAAATTGGTTAAGCTACAAAGACATCGCCTTTTCACTTTTATTAACTCATATGTGCAGCTCTGATTTTGAGCTGTGGTGGTTTTAGGTTTGGACTTCTTTAATTGTTTATTGGTAATTAAAAATATTTTAAGCCGCATATGCACTGATAATTTTATACTAACCTTGACATCTGTATTCATAAGCCTTTTTAGACTGAAGTCAGTACATCTAACAATCAGTTCAATGCACTGGTTGCCTATGTCCGCTTCTTCGGTTAGATAAATATGTGTGTAAATACGCAGAAACGATGCAACAAAAATTGTTGAGATGGGTTTGCGCGTAACTTTTGATATACAAACTATTAGACCTTTGCATAGTGGTTCCTTCACACAATATGGCAAAACCATCGTCGTCAAGAGCCGGTAATAACGGCATATGAACTCTTGTACACAAGAAAATCCAAGCATTTTTGTAAACTATTTGAAAAAATGATAAGAATAAATTTTTGAAAAATAATAAACAGATTGCCCATTTATCTTACCGCTTTCAGAGAACGTGTCATACGCACGCCATTTTGCAAAAATATCTGCACTACCAATTGTACAACTAAGGTAAGCGCATCACGCTTATACCAATTCCATAAACGCACAGGTTGTAAACCATGTTTGGCGCACATCTCTGTAGCGCAAAGCACAGCCTCCTGTACGACACACGATTCCGGGTGCAAAAGGAAAAAAAATGTTAATTTAAAAAAGTGAAAAAGCCACATTTCGCTTATGGCACTATGAGCACAACATGTTATTAGTTCCAGTAATTTTAGTTGGTTGTGGCGCCGCGATACATTTGCTAACGTTGAACTTGCAGATTTTTTAAACTGTACTTGCAGTGTATTTAAAATATGTTGTAATATGTATTTTGCCAATTGCATTAAAAATTCATCACCTGTGGCAGCAATCAAATGTGGCACAAGCGTGAGCAATACTTTTGAATTAAGTGTAGAAATTTCATTTGTCTTTTGCAGAACACTTAAAAAGTCCTCAGCGTTAATATGTGACAATTCCAAATGTCGACCGATTGGCGTGTATTCAGGTTTGTCCTGTGTAAGTAAAATATGACAGAGCTTTCGACGAACGCTCATCGATAACGACGGTAGGGGTTTGGTCGCGTTAGGATAAGCTCGACTTTCAATCAATATAACTGTATGAGTGCGCATATATGATTGCACCTGCGCTGATGTTGTACAATTATTGTCATTACAAATTTGACAAATTGCGATATGTTCTTGGGATATTTGATCAGCAGCAGACGTAATTATTGGTGATAAACGTAAAAATAGGCGTATTGGCGTTGTAGGACCGGAGCAATACGAATTACGCAACATAAGCATCAATATCGTTGGTTTGTCGTTTAAAGTACCAATGTAATTTCGCAGAACATCATCTTGGGATATCCAACCACAAGCAATGAGCGTAGGAAGTTTTTCACAAAAACACTTTTGCAAACTCGTTAACAAATCTTGGGACAAAGGATGGGGATCGCTGGTAAAAAGAGCGCGCGCAATATCTGCGTATCGTTTACGCATGAACTCATATACTTCAGCTGGTCCATCTATATGTAAGCTGGAAAACGCGTGAAAACTTTCAAGAGCTAAAGCATGAATATAACGTAGTTGTTTGCGTTCACATGCTGTTATGTACATCCAATCACTAATACGTCCAAGAAGTCCAGTCTGCGTATTCACACTTAGTGCTTGTCTCAAGCTAATACTATTCAAAATAAAAGCTGCAATATCAATATATAATTTTGATGATTCATAATCCTTAAGATTCAACTTCGGAAAATGTAATATGTAGGCGTGCATCAGCTCATCCAGTGACTTTGAATGCTCATCGCTGTCTTGCAACGGAGCCAATAAATTAATACTGCTATGGTGATTTTGTTGCAATACTTCATCGACGGTGTATTTGACCAACGCCGTATGCTGCTTACGTTGACAGTAACGATGCTCAGCGTAGATGAATGCTTGCAGCCAAATTTTCAAGTGCTTTAATTTATCTGCTATAAGTTCAGACATATCTAATATTTTAAAAATAGTTTCTTTGAACTTTATCAAAACACGTGAACGTTCTGCACTCTGGTCATCTGCGTGCGCAAGTACCATGGATAATAAGTGCAATATATTTGCATTCCTTTCTGTTAGCGCTATCAATTTGTCTGTCTCTGCCAGAATCACATCTTCTTCACCTTCCTCTAGTGGTAATTGTAGTATAAATTCGATGGCATCTTGCATTAGCTCTTCCAAGATTTTATTATCATTTTTACCAGTTGCCTGTGATTCTAGCTCAACACAAATGTATAGTATATTGATGACAATATGCCCTAAATCACGACGTGCCACCTGAAATTCGTCACCAAAGCGTGTAAGAGTATGCATAATAGCTACAGTAACTTGTTTCAAGGAATCTAACTCATCGAGCCGCATGCAATGGGAATGCAACCAAAATGCTACTTGCGACCATATTAAGAGTAATGATTGCATAGTCAATAACGCATAATGCTCTAATAAGGCATTACTTTCACATGCCACTTCGAAAATGCCTTTACAGTAACGTAAAGCCAAAAGTTTCGTAGGTATATCACATTCCCGCACGGCTTGTAAGGCACAAAGTAATGATTCAATAAACATATGCGGAAATAATGCATAACCGATTAGGGTGGCATTATATAGTACACGAAGCAGGGAACGTACCCGCTCATCTGCTTGTTCGTGAGGAACTCGTATCGTGTCAAAGGCAAAATTGCTATCAATTTCACGCAAACACAAATCGTCATTAAAAAATGTAGTAATCTCGATGCAATGTGCGGTTGATGCCTCATCTTCGGTTTCCTCACGCTGTTCATCCAACAATTGCAATCCATTTGTTATTTGCTCAATGGCTTTCACATATGCTATGAAGAGACGTTCGAAGAGGAGTGCACGATTTACCAAACAAGAGTGCAGTATCTTTTGTTGTATTTGAATGTTGCGTTCGTATATCCTAAAATGCGTAACCAATAATTACTTCAGAAGTTTTTATTTTGAAACTGTTATGCATACATACTCCAATACTCACCCATCGCCAGCCTCAGTGGAGTCACCCAATCCTTTAATAAATTTGTTAACAATCCAAAGCACAAACGTATCTTGAAAACGATTGTTAAGTTCTCGTAGTGATGGTCGTATGAGTGAAGGTTCCCGGCATAGTATATCATCAACGAATGTGAATACATCGTTCATATCAGTGCCATCGCGTGCTACTAAATTATAGAGTAATACCCAAATATCTTTTCGACGCGTAGACATTTTACCCTTTGGTTTATTTCGCCATTACAACAATAAATAAGTTAAATAATAATTAAACAAACGAACTGCAAAAGTTTTAAAAATACTGAGCGCGAAAAAGATTTACCAGCTTATATCTGTTAAACAGCTGTTAGGAGTGTTGTAAAGCGTTTATGAACAGCTGGGCATAAGTTACACCCAGCACTAAAAATATGTATTTAATCGGGTAATCATTAAATACTGCAACCTTCTTTCCTTAAAAACTAGGCTTTACATAATTTGTAACCCTTCTGAAAATCGGAAATAAAGAAAGTGTTTAAAAGTAACCTCTTTAAGAAAAAAACAAAATAATAAGGTAATTGTCTCCTTTAGGAGCCAACTGGTAAAATACGTCTAAAACTATCAGAAGAGGTATCAAACGACGCGGTTTTACCTCAGTAACAGTAACCCAAAGCGAAATTTCAAGAGATATTTGCAATAAAAGTTGAAAATTTTGTGTTGTTTTCATGTGGTTGTTGTAATCACAGATATGACGTGAAGTACTGGGGACCGCTACACCGGTATTGTGCCGAATTTTACCGACTAAGGACTTATGCAAAATACTTTGGATCAGACCCCCCCCCAATCGGGATCGGACCTGAGTAATTTTTTCGTTTTTTGATAATTTTTCTGCAAGGAATACAGGTTTTTCAATGCGAGTATTTTTCCAAACTCTTTCTATCTCCCGGAACGTTACAAATGATGTCACGCCTATATTTAGAAGTTTTTTCTAATCTCCAATTTGACTTCCGAGAAGTTCCCACCATCAAAATAATTAGCGGTCCGCACTTTTTGGCCTGTAGGAAACGGTGTCTCTTCCAGACCTCTTCGGATTGAGGTATAATTGTCGAAAGCTTTACAAAGGTCAAGTACTACGTCCTATGGTTTCAAAGATGTTGGTTCAAACCATAGTTTATCTGTGACGTTATGCCATTCAAAGCAGAGGTTGTGCTGTGTGATTTCCGGAAACCATGCAGTGTATGTACCCGACTCTCGAGTGGCGATTTGTACACCTGCTGTTATGGGGATTATAATATGCCCGAGGAATATGCCAAAGGTAATAACGTGCTGGTTGATGTCGGGATATGCCTCTAATTACCCATCTTCCTTTTTACGGAAGGAGGGATGACATGACCTAGAAGGTTCCACTGGTCGATAACACGACAGTCGGGCAGTATATCCGGCCGAGGACTTGATGACAATATTGGGTAGATACTGACTACCTAGGCAGGGCTCTACACTAACAACAACAACAACAGGACTGTCCATTCGACTTCACTACCCAAAACCTTCGGGGAGTGTTCTAGTTGTTAAAAAAACAACAGGGAGCGATTTGGCAAGACCAGGTCATGTGACACCTCCTTCTGTATGTATGCCTATCTCGGGTATATTCTCCCAACCCAGTAAGCTCCGTTGCTTCCTTGCGGTACCAGTGGAACCATCTTATATAGTGCAACTGATCAAACAAAAGCAATATGCTTTCCAAAAACATTTCAACAAATGATTTACTTTTGAAGACTTTATTTACGAAATATAAAATCATTTATAACTATTTTAAAAATACAATTGTTATATTTGTATTGACTTTTTTGTTCTTTCTTTAGTTGCACAATGGTTTACATATATCAGTTTATGCACCAGCGTACAATATAAAAATATACTAAATTTCAAACATTTATCAAATATCTACTTATTTATTATGCTTAATAAAAATGTTTCTAGAAGAAAAAACAGTACAATTTCACAAAAAAAATGTCCAATTTGAATGCAATTTTCACATTTACCCTCTCGCCAAAACCATACATTTTTAAAAACATTTTTCTTATTAAATTATTTTTTTTACACTCAAATTCGTCGTGTCTACTTATAATTAAAATAGTAGCCAAGATAAAATTTGCATGCGCATACGGCATATGCAGACAATGTATTTGTAGACGGGATGTGATGCCTTATAACAAATGATTTATTAATTTTAATATATATATTTACTCCTTTAACACTCCCCTTCTTAACTCTTGCTGACATACATGTGCATGCATGTTTAGTGTGTTTTATTTTCGGTCAATCTATATTTTATAGTTTAGTTTCCAAAAAAATGTCCAGGTAGCACAGAGAACAAAATATATAGCTTGAATGAAACACCCTAACACATTTACATCCATAGTCTCAAAACATTTTATACTTAAAGCATTAATTTTACTAGTTAACAAGCAATTGAAAAAGATCTGTTTTTTTTTTGTGAGTACTTCAAAATCTTTACATTTTTAGCTCCAGACATCAGCAGAATAACGTTTCTGCGCCTCCATTTTCTTTATATATTGAACAGCATCAGTTTCGTTCATGCCACCCTTGGTCATTAGTATTTTGGCTAAAATATTTCTAACATCGACGGCCATATTTTTTGCATCACTATAAAATAAAGAATATACAGTAATTTAGAATCGAAAATAACATAAATTTGACAAGTTTTGTGTTCTCACATACCCGCAAATATAAAAGTGACCTTTGTTCTCTCCTATCACATTCCAAATTAAATCGGCATCCTTCTCAATTAAATGCGTAACATATATTTTCTCTTTTTGATCACGAGAGAAGGCGATTTTTAGAGTTAAAGTACCCTTTTTGATGAATTCTTCTAGCTCCTGTAAAAACCAGATACGTTTAATATAAAAAACTTAGATCACTAACGGATAAAAGTAAGTATTAAGTTTACCTCTTCATATATATAGTCTTCGGTCTTCTTCCTACAACCAAAGTATAATATCGATTCACCAACAGATTTGCCTTCATCACGCAAATGTTGACGCTCTTGAATAAATCCGCGGAATGGAGCGAAGCCTGTACCTGGACCAACCATAATGACAGGTGTCTCTGACTTTGTTGGCAATCGGAATTGCGACTTGCGTATAAACACTGGTACACGCACATCTTCTTCTCCTGGTTTCTTGTTTTTGAGATAAGTTGTGGCTACGCCTTTATTTACGCGTCCACTTGGGGTTTTGTATTGAACTAAAACAGCAGTTACATGCACGTGATTTGGATACAACTGCAATAAGATTGTATGTTTTAAAAACAAATGTTGTGGATAAAAAAAAGCTTAGAGAGATAGATAATTAAAAAAAAAACCAAAAGTTGTCTGTGTTCTATGGCTCAATACCAAGCTGAGTACGAACAGTTAGAGTAAGCCTGCTTCAATTGCCTGTTTATCAAACGACATAACATTTTAAAAAAGTATTTATTTTTACCTTGGAAGAAGATGATATTGAGTAATATCGAGGCTGTAAACGTGGCAGCAATTCGCAGATATGATCTATTGGTGGTCTACATGATTTAATATCCTCTAATATGTGAACAATATTTCTGCATGCATTCTGTATCCAGCTCTGATATTTTTCCTTGCCTTCAGGGGATAAGGAAGACATACTACGTAAAAATTCCTTATCAGCTTCATCTGTACAATATTCCGCCAATTCCTTGAGGATATGCGTACGTGGTATGGCTGTGATTTCCAGATAGTGTTTCAAAGCAGTCCGATATGTGGTAGGACAGGGGAATGGATGTTTCTTACTGCTATCAGTGTCTGTGTTAATCAAGGAGAACACAGTATCGAGATCAGCATTACAAAGTTTTCCCAATTTCTCCACCAACTCAGTATCATTAATTGGATACATAGCCACATGATCACCAGCGTCATAGCGCATTTTCGAACCACTAATATCTAATTCGATATGCATACATGAACGATCACCGCCTTTATGTAGCTCACGATTAACAATGATAGGCGCAAGGAATGGATTTTTAGCATCGAATGGCGGACGTTGATTCTCCAATGAATGTAGACGTGCAATCTCACCGGTGTAGATACGATCAGGTTGTACGTTTGGTTGTTCCAGCAACCGATACTGGCGCATAAGCACTTCCTCACCACCGCCTTCAATGCCAAAGAAGTCGCAGACAGCAGGCCAAAAGCGGTCTTTCCATGTGATAAAATCATCTTCAATGCTGAAATAAAAGTGGGGAAAAATGTATTGGAATGCACAAAGTGGACTACAATTTAACTTCATATTTTGCCTATGGTATATGGCGACACGGATTTTTATTTTTCAAAATGCCAAAGGATAAGGCAATCCGACATGCAAAAACCCCCCGGGCAAATGGGTTAGCATATGCCCGAGGTAGGAATTCCTGTGGGCCACGAAAATACACAAAGAACAAGGGTGAGATGGCCTATAACCGTGTGTTCGTTTGCATTTGAAAAACTTAGCGAATCGTAACAGGAAGCCAACCCATGGAAAGTTTTCAGCACCCCATTTCCATTGGTCGTTGTTAGGTGTACTTACTTAGCATCATCATCTCCAAGGCCAAGCTCGAAAACCCTTGTCGCTCCCAGCTCCTCCATTCGCTGATCTACATATATTGCCATTTTGTTGTAATGCTCGTAAGTTTTGTTGCCTAAACCGAATACCTATGATAAAAAAACAAGAGCATTTAACAGATGGATGACTAGCATAAAACGGTTTCGTACAAATCTGCAAAGGTTAAAAGGTTATAATTTATAACAATACTTATTTTTACCGTCAATAAATTACCCTCAACTCTGACTTGTTTAACAATAGATCGTTTTTGTTATTACATAAATTAGCCAACATAACATCGGGATAACTATGCAGAAAACACTCCAACGAAGACATTAAAGGCTGAATATTTCGCCACCTGTGTACACTCAACCGCACTAACATTTTTAATCACTTTTTACTTGATTTAATTCTGCTAGCTTTATTTAAAAACAAAAAATTTAAATATTTATGCAACATCAGAAAACCATGGCCGCACATGGTCAGCTGGAATTGATCAGCTGTTTGAATTGTCAAATTATGCAACCCTGCCAGAAATGGCCAGCAGCAGAGTTGCCGTTTTCTTACAATTGCACCATTTGTCTTATCTTTATAAATTTTGTGCTAGGTAAAAATCTCCGTCAATTGATAAAAACGTCCGAAAATATCGGGAGAGGTGTCAAATGACGGGTTTCGATGTGGTATCAATTACAGGAAAGGGGAAAATAAATATGGTATAACTTTCCATCCAACGTCAAGTGTTAATACACGAGAGAGGTATCAAAAGACGCGTCTTGACCTCCGTAACAATAATCAGGAGGGGGAAATCAGACATTTTTTAGAAGTTTGCGAGATATTTGCAGTTAAAGTTCACAATTTTCTGTTATTTTCGTGTGGTTGTTGTAATGGCACATTAGGCTGAGCCAAAAAAGTGAAAAAGTGTGCGTTCCGTGGCACGTTGCCACGGTTCAGGCAAACACCCGGAGTTGGCATGGCGTAGCCCAGGGGTTTTTTTTTAAGCGCGGCCGAAGGCCACCAATGCGGAAAGATGTTCTGCACATAAATACCATGGATCACGCCCCGATTTGGGGATCTCACCTGGGTCAATTTTCGGTTTTTCACTAATAACTTTTCACAGAAACAAAATATTGCTTTTCCTTTCCCTTCGGATTATTGTTACGGAGGTCGTTGATAAAAATGTTGTACAAATTTGCAATAACACAGTGAGCTACCTAGCTGAGATTGTTTATCTAGTCAAGTGTAACACGAAAAGGTATTTGAAAAATCCGCTATAGCCTCAAATTTTTTTTATTGTTAAAAAATCGTTTTTTCAGTTTCTACTTAAAAAAAATTCGTTAAAAACCCAATTTTGAAAATTTTCAACGGTTTTGGGTAGAGAATTGTTGACACTTTCAAAATATATATAGTGTTTTATTCATTTGAAAAAAGTATGTTTTTTAACTCTTTACGTCACTCCTTACTGCGACATAAAAAATTTATTTTTTGTTGTTAATTGGTGAATATAGAATAAAAGTAACACACGAATGCAAAAAAAAATTTTTTTATTTATTTATTTATTTTTTTTTTAATTTTCTCAACACGTGGTGGGTGTATTTCTAGCTATTAGTGTCCTCTTCACTTAAAAGGAAATAATAATCAATATTCGTGCAAAATTAAAAATATAGATTTCGCCAACCGTCGTGAAAACAATAAAAAGTAGGTGGTTACCAACGCTAACCACCGTGACGTAAAGAGTTAAGCCAGAAGTTTAAATTCCTCTCATGACACATGCCCAAAGAGGTTCATTCATTGTTAATTAGTGGCAAAAAAACTACGTCGAACCCAGAAAACCGGATGAAATTTCCAAAAATTTCAACTTCTGACTTAAAACACATATCATACGTTTTTCAAATGAATAAAACACTATATCGACAGCCACACTGCAAAACCCCGTAAGTCACTATTTTTCCAAAAATAAGGTTCTGAGCCTTTCCCATAGATCGTGATATTTCGCACATTAAAATGCAGTCAAAATCGGGTTACAACTTCCCGTTTCTTTCCAGTGGTAAAATGAAATAACCGTCGCTCATATACATACGTTATAATTATTACAGTTTTTTCCCTCTCCTGAAAACTTTTTGGTTTTGAACATACAGGGTTTTGCAGTGTGGCTGTCGATATATATTTTGAAAGTGCCAACAATTCTCTACCCAAAACCGTTGCAAATTTTGAAATCGGTTGAAAAGTGGTTTTTTAATGAATCTGTGATCAAATATCAATTTCGAATCGGCCACGATAGAATTTAGAGTTGACAAAACATTAGTAATCGCAAAACTGCTACAAATATTGTTAAGTTAATTGATCGTCGGCTAATTGTGTTAAAATTATGTGCAGAACACCTTTGTCCGTAGGCGGTCCAACACCAACAAGAAACCTTCTAGTTCATTTCTTCCACAGTCTCCAAAGTACATCTCAAAACTTACATATGTACATATTTATTCCTAAAGAATAAAATTTAAAATCTAACTTACCGAATAATTCAATCCATTCAAATCTGCATCACCATTTGAAAGCCATTCAAAGAATTCCATTGCATTATCTGTGGGATCACCTTCGCCATATGTAGCCAAGCAGAAAACAGCCAAAGAATTAGGAATGTCTTTCAATTGCAAAAGCTCTTCCTGTATACAAAGAAAGTGTATAATTAATAGATGCTATGTATATGCACATCTCGTGAATTTTCTTTGAAATAATGCGAAAATGTAAATTGAGAAGCAAGGTTAAATTTAATTGAAAATAGAGTGAATTAAATCTAATGATTATAATTACCATATCACATTCTTCCGGATCAGCGACCATACCCTTCATACGATAACGTATACCCTCTTTCGCTAAACGACCGGCAAACTCTTCACCAGTGCCCGTTTGAGATCCATAGAAGACAACTAAACTACGACCTGAGGCTTTTAATTTCTTGATGAATGAGTTTTCAGAAGTAGTAACGGTGTTAACTGTTGTTGGCCTGAAACATTTTACGGAATAAAAGTTGTGGTAAAGTTAAAAATATTCAAATATTTTGGACAAGTTTGTATAACAGGCAGAGTGCAGTGTCATTTGGTGTTTCCATACGATCTAATATACATACATATATGTATGCATGAATATCTTACTGTATTGAATATGAACGAATGGGCTCCTCCTCCTTCTTGCGACTGCGCATAAAATACCATGTAGCTCCCGCTATTAAAGCCAACAAAAGCGCAATATCTAGTGTGCCCAAGAATGGCTCCTCGCCAGTTGGGATTTCTTCAATTTTTTCCGTTGCCATTTTTAGTACTGAAATAAAACGAAATAACCACGATTAATATTTTCAAAGTCAAACTTTATTTAAATACATATTTTTGTGTTTACTAAACAAAATTATTTATTTTAATTTGTTTCCAGCGCAATTACAAAAAAGTTCTCTACACGCACATCTTCGTATTTACTTGCATATAGTTCGTGCAAACGAGAAACAAAATAAGTATGCAATGTGCTAATGCCGATACGACGGAATTTTGTTATTACCGTCGCGACGTCGTCACCACTGTCCAATTCACTAGCGTCGTCTTCGTTGGACCTCAGCGTTTTTTGTACTATCCATATAAATTGCCTAGCTAACGCATTAAATATGCCACGTAAGCACTTTCATTTGAAGTGTGCTTATAGAAAAGAAGCCACAGGGGAACGTGACCTAAACAGTGTGCTAGTGATGCAGTAAAATTGTCGTTTCGAAACCTCCGATAAAAGAACGTTGGGGTTGGAACCAATGGAAAAAGTTCCTCGCATAATAATTTTGATGACGGCTATGGCTAACTTTTTAAGGTATGTCAACCCGAAAAAGTTTCAACCGAACAGGAGTCAGTAGAAACTTGCAGCAAAAACAGCTGTTGCCATTTTGATTGGTTAAAAGTTCAAACTTTCAAATTTTTGTTTTTGCTTTCCCTTGTCACGATGAGCTATTTTCCACTTACAATTTTTACAGAGTGAAACTCCCACAGTAAAGACTTGTAGCTCTCTCTGTCAATGAAATGTCAAAATGCGCTCTCTCGCTGCAAGTGTTTTGTGTACACGAACACTTTCTCAATAAAAAATTTATACAATTTTATAAAATTCTTAAATTTACTCTATAGAGTAATCCAGTAGGAGTATTTTGGTAGTACTCTCATGGAGTACTCCGAGTTGGATTAGGTGATCCAATTACCGAACATCGCCATGTAAATTGGACCACCTTTTTTATATGAATGACGATAAGTGCTGGAGTACTTCGATAATCCTTAAGGAGTACTCTATGGAATATGGAACGGAGTATTTCGGGTTTTTGTAGGGTTGGGCTTTTCAATACTTGGCGCTAGCTACTCCGAGAATGGCGTTGGCGCAATATCCGCCATTGGTCTTGAACAAAATCAACTTCGCCCTATCCATCGTATCTGTTGCTACACAAACACTTGCAGTCATCTGTCAGTTGTTTCAACGTATCGTCGTACTGTATCTGCTTAAGCCATTAGTCGTATCGCTGTAGTCGTATCATTAAAGTAAGAGAAAAACCAATTTGCAAATAGTTGGTAAGGTTACGATTATAAAATTTTTACTGTGAAAGTGTTCGGTGACGCAAAACACTTGCAGCGAGAGAGCGCATTTTGACATTTCTTTGACAGAGAGATCTGCAAGTGTTTACTGAGGATTTTTGGCTCCGTAAAAGTTGCAAGTGAAAACAGCTGATCGTGGCAAGGGAAAACAAAAATTTTAAAATTTCAATTTTCAACCAATCAAAAAGGCAACTGCTGTTTTTGCTGCAAGTTTCTACTGACTGCTGTTCGGTCACAAACTTTTACTTTTTGCGTTTCGAGAGAGTTTTACGTCATTCTCTCTTTGTTTCTCATAATTTTGGTCGAATCAGCTGTTTTATAAGTTTACCGATAACACATCAATTATTCCAGCTTTACAACTGCTTTCGAAGACATAATCAATCGGAAATTATTTACTTCAGCTACCGAGTGCTAATATTTAACCAAAAATGGAAAAAACCAATAATGACCTAGGTCAAATCTCATGGTATTTACGTGCAGAATAAATCTCCACGTATGCGGCCTTTGGCCGTGCTCCAAAAAAATAACCTTTAGCCGGTCCAAAACCGGCCACGCGATTTCCAATATTTCTGCGTCGGACACACTTTTTAACTTTTGTCGCACGGCCTAATCTGTGATTACAACAAACACAAGAAAATGACAGAAAAACTTGAACTTTGATTACACATACATAGGTATCTCGCAAACTTCTAAAAATATTGGTTCATGCTCCTTAGACAAAACGCGCCTCCTGATACCTGTCCCGACATTTTAAGTTGCGGTTTATCTCTCGATAGGCCACGTAAACGAGTACCAAATATAATTGGGAAATAATAAACAAGCAAATTAAATTAAGTTCATTGAAATTTATTTCTGCTTGCATTTCTGGCTTAGTATGTGGAATGATAAAAAGAGCTAAATATGAGTTAAATTATAAATATAATTTCCAAATAACTTTTAATCGCTAGAAAAAACGTGTTTCTATATTAATTGAACTGAGCGAAGGTCGAGGTCAAGTTCTATATATACGCATATAAACATGCGAGTATGTTTCTTAATTACTCATTAGAAAACAAAATATGTTTTGGTCTTTTTTTTTTTTTTTTGCTCGAAAACAGTCTAAAATTAAAGGTGTAAAGACCTTTGAGCTAAAGGAAATACGAAAATTAAATTGTATAATGGACACTAAAGCCAAAATGTATTTATTTTTACTAAAATAATCATTGTGAAAACCATTTTTAGCATTATTAATAAATATTATAGCATGCAGTACGTTTGTAGAAAGAGAAAAAACATTAATTGCCCTGCAGTGAAACGAATTAGTTTAAAGCTACATATGTACATAACAACTAGTATGGGACCAGTAACATACTAGTTTGAAATCCAAAAAGATGACATTGCTCCAATTGTGATAAATGCAGATGATTTCAAGTTGCGATAAGTATAGGTATCAAATGCAAGCTGTTTTGGGTTCAATCCCTGGAAGCGGAACAGTTAAATCAAAGCTTGCTGTTAGTGATTTGTAAAACCGTAACGCTCGTAAGCTTGGTATTTGTAGTCATTACAAGTTCGATCTTTTTAAGAAAAGTTCGTTAAAAGTCAGAAAATTCTAATTGTATACTAGTATGTCTCCTCACTGTGCAGTTGGGGATTCGTTTGCAGCTTGAGTATAAACACATACATATGTACATACATCTATATCTATATGTATGCCTAACGAGTTTACGACGAAAGTATTGCGTGCTTAGGACTTTAAATATGAGACAAACAAGGAAGTCTAAGTTTCCTTGAACTCATAGATATTATACCTAGCTGAGCTTTTTAACATAAAAGTTTGGTGCTTGATAATCTATACTATTTAGGTTGTGTCGAGGTTTATTTTTTCCTAACTATGCAGGCCAGGTAGGGTGGAAGCAAAACTGCATTAAACTGTGGGAAGAACATCCGATTTGTATGACGTCCGCGCAGCATAAAGTTGAAATCGTTTTCAGTTGCAGCAGAAAAATTTGGTATGCTGCAAATTCTTATACAGCGATATATTATTTATTTATTTCATACAAATAATGCATTATTTAAACAAAACTCTATAAGTAATAATAAACTGTACTTATTTTTTCATTCATTTTCACACCCAATTCACCGATTTAAAGGGCATGATGTGATGAATATGTTTTAGGGCGGGTCAAATTGTATGAAGAAAAAAAACGTTAGGTGTACATCCAGTTTTTGAATCTATGGGTAATACTGAGTAATATTGCCCATGGGACCATAGGTCTGAAATTAATTTCGAGCCCCCCTAAAACTGTTCATAGCAAAATTGTTATAAAAAACTTAAAAAAAAAATAACTATTTCTCAATGATTGTTTTAATAGATATTGTAACATACTTAATCAAGAATAATTTCCAAAAACAATTACATATAGTGAAACTTGCAATAAGACAAAAGTGATTCATCTTTTCGTAACTATACATTGATTGAATATAATATATGTACATACATGTATGCATGTATACGCTTAAATATACATGTTTATACAAATGTATGTACATATGTATGTATACTTAAATTTAAATATGTAAAAGATGATAATTTTGGTTTTGAGAATTTGTTCATTTAGTATGGGGGCCCGTAATTTTTTTTGACCCCGTGCTTGGATTTTCTCTCGGCGGCCTTGGTTATACGATTTGTGTTCTACTACAGCTGGGTATAAAATCTTATGTAAATATGGACTTATTCTATTCCTTTGCTCTTCACTGCGTTTGTGGATATTTCAATTCTGTGAGAGGTCTTCCCACTTGTCTTCAGAGACATTTGAGTAGGTATGCATTGCAAAATAACATTTAGACGTGTTTAACGTTTGAAGTCACTGACTTATACAAATCGAAGTTCTGCTTGAATTCATTGGATATTGTAGAGAATTGAAAGTGCGAAACAAAGTAGAATCGGTCCATCGTAAAAAGAATGTACAAACAAATAACACAAGAAAGCTGTATACTTGAAAAGCAATGCACATTAAGTAAGGCCGGATTTAAGGGGGGATAACGAGTAGTTTCCGAACGCACTGTTAGTGTGCTGGCACGCCCGTGTTTCAAGTACCGAGCTAGGTAAGAGCAAAAGTGCCGCCCCTCTTGGTAAAAACTGACCTGACTTCATCACCTTACCTGTCCTGATAAAGAGTTTAGAAATCATATGCAAAGCTGTTGCTTAAAAATGACTTCCATAAAAAACTTTTTTTGACACCCAAAAAAAAGGTACTACAAAAATTAAATTGTTGGCATACTTTTTGTTTTTATTTTTATTATGCACAGTGAAAAACGTTTGAAGCTCGATAACTATCGCTTTTACAAAAAAAAAATATAAACAGACTTTTCTAACAAACAAACTGTAGGACTCAAAATACTTGCGAGAAACTGATTTTGCGGACCTTTTGAACCTTATAGCTTGTTACAGATATGTAAAACCTTATTTTAATTGCTATGATAAAACAGAGAATTACTACAAAATAAAAATATATTTTCATTACATTTTTACAGTGTACTTACAAAGCACCTTTACCTTTATCCAGGCGTGATTTCATTTCTGTGTGAATAGCTTTTGGGATTTAGAATATATTAAGGTTTAGAATTTATATACATAGATTATATTGAAATAAATTATAATAAACAATTTGATACGGTCAAAAACCACATACACAAGTGAAAGAAATTAGGAGACGAAATGGCAATTGGCGATAGACGACATTCCTAATAAATATTTTATAAGCGAAAACAGGTTAAAGTCGAGGTTTTGAAGGAAATACATATTTACTGAATGAAGTGAATTAAATTACCAAACCATTTTTCTATATCAAAGTAAAATATTACTCTATTTTAGAAAATAATTATTTTGTTGTGATTTCCATTCCATTCCACAGGATCCAAGCGCCTATGTACGCCGAAATACTTAAACATTTGAATGAATGGCAGTCGATCGGCGAGATATAAGAGTACTTTTTGAAAGCTTTATCTCTCTTGAGCTTATGAGACAGGTAGCGACTATTCACAGCCTAAACCCCGCAGGCTATGTATGTAGGTGTAAGAGACACTGACATCTACAAGTATTCCAAATTTCTCATGTCACTACACTTTACACTCGAAACGTTTTATTGTTTCGAGTTGAGCATTTTGGAAGATTCCATGTGTATTTACTACATGCATAGGTATATCTAGCTAAACTGGCGACAGTGACGATTCTTTAATGAAAAAGTTTACGTCTGGTCACAATGTCAAAAGTATAAATATTTAACAAACTGTATGTATGTATGTACATACACATAAATGACAAGCAAAAATGAGCAGCAAACAAAAGACAAAACAAAGCAAAAGTCAGTGATGTACGGAAACGCAAAAGCTTTTGCTTCAAAGAAAGGTCAGGTATTGTGGTGTAAGAACGAAAACACGAATTTGAAGCAAGAGAAGTTGTACCCAAAACCATGTCAAATGCAAACAAGTGGTGATTCCAAAGTGTGTGTTAGGAGGTTTAAAGGCGTGAAAACAACTTCCAATAGAACCAAACCTAGGTCCCCGGAACGTATTCGGGGTACATATAAGCTTGGATTCTGTGGATACGATGCAATGGCTGCATTTATATGCCAACAAAATAATTCTCTTTGTTGTTGGTTTTTTCGGTCTTTCTTGTTTTACATATTTGTAAGTTTTGCAAGCTCGAGACCAGAGAAACAATAATTCGTAATGAATTTTAATTGTCAGTTTTTTCTATAATATAATTCTTTTCTAGCTTGAGCGTTACAATCAACTAATAGACAAACGCTTTGTTTGCCTACATTAAAATTTTATACAATTTTTACTGAGAAAGTGTTCGCTTACACAAAACACAGCGAGAGTGCTACAGTTTTTACTATGGGAATTTCACTCCCTAATTGTGATTGTAAAGCAGCTGATCGTGATATGGGAAAGCAACATTCAAAATGGCAACAGCTGTTTTTGCTGCAAGTTTTTACTGACTCCTGTTGGGTTGAAACTTTTTACTTTTTGCATTTCGAGAGAGTTTTTCGTCATTCTCACTTTACTTACACTTTTTGCAAGTTTAAATGAAAACTGAATTAACGAGCTTTCTAAGAGCTAGCATTAATAGTAAGGCAATGCGGCATGCCGTTCAAAGTTCAATACATTAGAAAAAATACAATGAAGTATCTATGCGGGTTTGGGAGCCTAAAATATAACCGCATGATGGTAATAAGCAAAATTACAAAAAGCATGGTAGGTACGCAGATCACAAGAAATTGCTCAAGAATAATGTGCAAAAAATAGTAGTAGAAAAGTAATTTTGACGTGTTAAAATCCATGAATAATAGTGAAGAAAGCGAGAAGAGCACCTAAGCAAGCGAAAAGTAAATAAAGGTAATAAACGGTTTTTACCAAAAACTTTCGATTGCAACAAAATTTCCGCTTTCGGATTATTGATTCCAATGTTGAAACGCGTCTTTTGATAACTCTCCTGATATTTTTGGAAGTGTTTTAGTAGTTACTTTTCCTTCAAGAAATATAGCGACTAGTTTCTGATCCATCCACGTAAATACAATGAAAATATTCCGAACTTTATGCTTCTAGAATAAAAACGACAATCAATAAATACATACCTACCAAGCTTTAATCATACAAAATTCGAACGATCATAAACAACTGATTGGCATAGTTATTTATGACTGATAAATACATTAATATAATTCAACAAGGCCGTGCTTCTCTTCCAAATTGTTGTGTAGTGCTTCTAATTTTTTTTTCTAACCAAACGAACAGAACCTCTAGGGTAACTGCACTAGTATCCGGACACTTTGCGTTTTTCTCATCTTTGACTTACACTCAATTTCTCACTATTTACGCTGCCGCGAAAAGTTAAATTGTTTATAAAAATATAGACATTTCTAAATAATATGACGCATGTATAATTTAAATTTATAACGTTCTTAGTATTATTAAATTAAAAATCCAAAAAAGTTCGATTTGTTCTAGTTTCCGGACAGTCAAATTAAGGTTCCGGACACTTTTGTTTTAGTATCCGGACACCCGAGATTTGTATGTACACTGTATTTTTGAAACATAAATATCCTTTTGTAATCCATATAAAATATAATAAACTCTCATTTAGTAGAATTAAGATGGTAATTCATAGTTTTCGGCTACTTTCCAGTATTCAGACAGCCCGTCCGGATACTGAAAATCATAGCAAATTTTGGGTTTTAGTATCCGGACAGTAATAATTTGTGCCGAAAATTAAAAAAAATAATTTTTTTTATTTATAATATGAAAGTTTATTATATTTCAAACAGATATAACTAACTTTTTTGTAATATGTTAATAAATACTTGTTCTGCACTTATTTTCCTAAACAGTTCCCACTATTTTTTTTTTACAAAAACCTGTAATTTTGCCGGATGCTCAAACTTCTGTCTCTTAAATTACGTGTAAGTTTTAAACTATACTTCTGATTCAACCCAAATTTTGCAAGGACACTCAGAAAACATGTATATTTCCATTAGTGTTGCTATTTGAGAATATTTTTTGGGGATTTGCCTATTAATCCCAAAACATTGACATAGTGTCCGGCCACTAGCGCTGTCCGGATACTGGTGCAGTTACCCTATAAGGCCTTCCCAATTTGACAAAAAAAAGGCATGAGTACCAAGTACTCGTGGAAATTGAACCGCAAAATAATATATATTTTTATTTTCTTTTTATTGCCTCCTTTCCTTTGCACTCCTTCCCTTTTTTATTTTATTTTTGATTATTTCATTTTATGTTATATTAGTTAATTTTTTTGCATAGATTACACAAACAAAACAAATTAATTACCGTCTTACATGAGTATTGTGAGCGAAAATAAATTTAACATGAATAATCACTTATTTTGTTTTTGTAAACACTGTACAAACCTAGGACAAATGTTGTCTTTTGCCGATTGATAGAATTTATCGTGAAAGCTGACGATTTCCGAATAATAACTATCACAGCACATCAGCACAACAAGCCACAAACAGAAACGAAGGCAGACATTACACGTAAGATCGCCAACCTACTGAGCCCACCCACAGATTCTTACACTTTCGCTTCAAACCTTATCTGTAAATTTTTCAAGGGACTTTTTTTGCTAATAATCTATAAGCAATCTGACTTGATTCTATAATTGCCCGATATGCATATAACTGTAATGTAATTTATTCTACACA
Organism: Sphenella marginata; assembly: GCA_951509765.1. Taxonomy (NCBI): domain Eukaryota; kingdom Metazoa; phylum Arthropoda; class Insecta; order Diptera; family Tephritidae; genus Sphenella; species Sphenella marginata. The sequence continues at coordinate 10,203,403 of OX608081.1, read as the reverse complement.
TTGTATTTCATATTCGATTTCGAACGTCCAGTTTTCTTATACATATGTAGCTGGTAAAGTGGATTTTTATACCTTTCATGAACATGAAATGGTATTATAACTTTGGTCCGATGTTTGTAAGTATGAGAAGAAGAAGAGATAGACCCACTATTAAGTATACCGAAATGATCAGGGCGATGAGGCGAGTTGATTTAGCCATGTCCGTCTGTCCGTCCGTCCGTCCGTCCGTCCGTCCGTCTGTTTGAACGCAAACTAGTCCCTCAGTTTTTGAGATATCTCGATGAAACTTTGCAAGCAGGCGCCATTTTGCATAGGATTAATCATTTGTCGGAACCAGCAAGATCGGACCGATAGAAGGCATAGCTCCCATACAATCGATTGTTCCGATAAATGGGTTTTGGCCTATAACTCTTGCAACTCAAAAGCTAGGAACGTAAAATTTTGCAAGTTTAGTACAAATTGTATTTGCAACGTGTGTAGTGAAAATGACCCAGATCGGACCAACATGACATATAGCTCCCATATAATCGATAGTTTCGATAAATGGGTTTTGGGCTATAATTTTTGCAGTTAAAAAGCTAGGAACGTTAAACTTTGCACGTTTGCTACATATTATACATGTAACATATGTAGGCAAAATCAGCCAGATCGGACCAACATAACGTATAGCTCCCATACAATCGATTGTTCCGATAAGTGTGGTTTAGCATTCATGAAAGGTATAAAGCCTTCGGCACAGCCGAAGACAGCCCTTTCCTTACTTGTTTTATTTAAAAAAGGTTGAAGTCGTTTGAGTCAAAATACTGTCTCGAATTTAAAGAGCATGTAAAGAAATAACATCCGTAAGTTCTCAGACATCAAGGCCCTTTTTATAAGGAGTCGCGGTACCAACACTACCCACTTAAGAAGGAACGACTCTTAAATCTGTCAAATGAGTTAACTATCATGTTATCAGTAAGTTGTGCTGGTACACGGTGAGGCGCAGAAAAATAGGCGCTTTGTTTGTATGTATGTATGTATATGTTATCACAATCGATATCAGTGGAAAAAAACACCAAACATTTGTTAATTTGTTAATTTTTTTTTTTTTTTTTTTCAAAGTAAATTCAAACATTTTCAACTGACAAAAGCTGTTGAACATAATTCTCAGATAGTTTTTCACATGATCCAACTATAGAAGGTCGTTGCATGAGACAGCTGATTAAGAAGTTTTTTCTTTGATTTTGACATTATGCTCATTTTTCAGTGTAATTTTGACAGTACGCACACAAAGTACAACAACAAAATACATTACACAAATTATGTACGCACGGGTGTATGTCACCATGCCATCACCTGTTTATTGCATCATGGTTTTTCAAAGGAAATGTGGGAAGCGACGTTTTTGGAAAAATGTTTTTAAATAAGAGGGGAATTTGAATTATTATGCATTAGAAATGATAAGAACTCGAAAATATTCTTTTGTTTTTAGATCTCACTACGCATTTGGTTTGGTTTTGCTTCTCAGATTGTTTTAGCAAGTTTTTTCGTAAATGTAACCAGCTCAAGATCGCTGTAGACTTGCATTTATGATAAATATTTTTATAACAAAACTAGCAGACCCGGCAATTTCGTGCGATAAAATTAGGTTACGTGCATTTGGAAATTATTGATTCTATTCTTTTTTCGCCTTTGTCGCCTTCCCCCCGTTTGAAAATATATGCATACCCATACTTGAAAAATTATTTCTTCCCCCTCCCTATTTTATTTTACTCATTTCATATTTCTCGAGATCTTCCTGTCACGCTATCTTTCCATTTGCTTTCCCTTTTCTTTTTGTTTTCGTGGAAATGGAATTTATAGATTCTGGGACCACCCTATATGAGAGGTATAAATTTCAGTACTTAGGCGCGAATGGATACGAAAATGCGAACAAACAAACAGATAAACATTGATTTGAATTAAAAAAAGAAACCTGATTGTTCCTGTTGGTAATTAGTTTCCCAAGTATCTACTATATTTATGAATGAGCGATAGTAGACTTATCAATTCAGTAGCAAAGCCGCGATTTTCACGGCTTTTCTGATTGTTATTACATTTTGAGTTATTGTAAGTGTTATCTATAGATAACTTATCTATTAAATATTTTTTGCGTGTTCGAATTTGATCAGTTTGTTTATTTGCATTCAAGTAGATTTACTACACATTTGTATGACTGATACCATAGTTGGGCACAGTGCATGAGGTACATATTATGTACATACTCGTATATCCATTTTTAGCTCCCATTACATAAGCAAAAATTGTGGGAGTAAATGCTTCAAACATCTTTTTTATATGAATGAGGTTAAGTGTACTCTGATAGTATTTACGGAGTATTTTTTGAATCATTGGAAGGAGTGTTTACGTTTTTTTTTGCAAGGTTGCTGATTGTTATTAATTGTTAATCGTGCGTAAACACGTTAATGCTATCATTGTACGCAGTGTCAGTGTTTACAGAAACAAAATAAATGATTATTAATTAGGTATGTTTAATTTATTTTACCCCAGAATACTCAAAGCGATAGTTTATTTGTTTTGTTTGTATAATCTTTGTTGTTTTTAATATAGTTATTTGCTGGCCGTTTTTTAAATTTCTGTGTTAACTCTTCTGTGCTGGCATATTCTAAAATTTGTTAGTACAAGAAAAACAACAAAACAAATTTTTCCGATTTATTGGCATCTTTATTTTAATAAATGTATGTACAAAATAAAAAATATTTAAACAATTAGACATTTCACAACAAGAAAATACTTGTTATACTTGTTATTTTATTATTTTCTTGTTGTGAAATGTATAATTGCTTAAATGCCTGTTGTTATACTCAGATGTTTTAAATTCAAGTATCGGGTGGCAATGCAACATATGTACTCGCTGCTAGAAAGTTGCAGAACAGCAGAGCCAACCAATCTACCCCTTCAACAGTTTTTTATTAGTTGATAATTCTCATAACGAATGAATGCTCCGCTATAATATCGCGTAGGAAATCAATAAAATTATATCAATATTTGTTACGATAACGATAACGATAGAACGATAGAAGTTAGGCTGTTTTGTAGACTTACCTAACCCAATTTCGCACAAATTTTCAATTTTGCAAAAATCAATTATTTCTTAATATTGAATATTATTTATTTTCATATTTTTGTAGGAAATTGTGAAAGTGTCTAGAAACAGTGCATGACAAATTTGACGGATCCCAATACTATCCAAAAAAAAGGATAGAATAGTGGGAAGATTTTCAAAAGTGTGAAATTTCCATGGGATGAAGGTCATATTTCTTTTTAAACTTGTTTTCTTTCCGAATATTTCAAAATATTCCGTAACAAACTTTCCATCAGTCATTATCAATTTAGCAAGACAGGATGATACGTTTATTTTCAAGTGTTCTACAGTGAACAAGTAAAAACATGTGTATACATATATTATTCGTTATCGAATATTGTAGTAGTCATTATAGTGTTTATAAGCCTTAAACAAAAGAACGTAGAAACAATAAGGTCCAATGCAAAACATCGCTGTTTAACAATTGACAGGTAGGGAATTCTCCACGCGATAAGAAAATTATTAAAAAAAAATTAAAATTAGTTAAATTTTTCTTAACACGTGGTGAATTTCGTACCCGTTATATAATAGCATCGATGCTTCGGGTTGGTTCCTTTTATTATTAGATGCTCTTTGCCTTAAATTAGTGAGTAGTAAGTTCCAAAGACATATGGGTCATAATAATAGCCGTAGCTTAACATGCATTTCAATAAAAAAACACATTTAAAGTGTAGTTCAATCATAGTCAAAAGATTTAAGGTGAAATGGAAAGTAACAGGGTCCCCGTACAAAAAAAAAAAAACAAAAGGTTGGTTGGTGGTATGAAGACATTTTTTATGTTTTGCCAGGTCACCCTGTGTCAACTATTTCATTCACAAACCATAGTGTAGATCAACTATATTTTAAAAACGCCCTAGCTCAGCATGCAATAAGTTTAAGCACGGCAAGGAACATATAATTAAAGTTTTGACTTATAAATTGCGATGTACCTATTATTATTATTTTTTTTTTTTAAATGAATGACAACAAAGTTACATAATTTTTCGCTGCGTGTTTCGATCGATTAATATACATATATATTATATTGGCCAATGTCAATTGTACTCATACACACTGTATAAGATTCAACAAAAACGCTGGGCGCAATTATTAGTAGGAAGCGCAATAATACAATTTGAAATCGAGTTTATGTGATTAAATATCTAAATGCGCCATATTCATTGGGTTGTGGCAGGATCGAGTACTTTTGGGTATCGATGCTTTTACGAATAAAGAAGCGGATATTTTGTATCAACTTTTCATGAAAAAAATTATTGAAAATCAAATGGTATTACAAAATTTATACAGATCAGGGCTGCACAACGATATAAACGAAAAAATTTCGTTTTGTTAACTATCAAAAAAAAAGTATCAAAATGAATATCAAATCAACATATAAAAAAAAATTTTTCGGTAACGTTTATTCATTTTGCTGGGTCGGAAATCCATGTTATTTGAATTTATTTGTTAAGTACAAAAATTAATTAATAAATCAAGGAACACAACAAAAAAACATAGTAAGTACCAAATGGGCGCATGTACATTAGGCTCGATTGAAAATTCATGTTTTTAATTTTTTTTTTCAACCACTTCTTCGGCTTCTGGTGGATTCTGTTCTGAGAGCGCAAGAAATTAGTTTTCGTGCTTTAGCAACAAATGGCTTTTTTGTTTCCTAAGTGGGCTTTTGCAATTACAAAATATACACTTATCATTGATAAAGCACGACCGCACTGATTCCCCCTCAACCAACTTAATTTCTTATTTCAATAGGGGACCCTGTTACTTAAGTTTAATAGGACTATAAGTTAACGAACATTTGAAATGGGTCCTGACTAAAGCGGATATACATATGTATGTATGTATCTCTTTATTATTTTATGTGAGTGATTGCGACGCAGTATCAAGGTGACTTTCATAATCAAGCCCTTAGATAAAGATGTAAAACGTTCAGCGAAATAGTTCAATGTACGGGGTAAACAAAGTTTGCAAAGTTAAAATTAGCCGAAAAGTAATGCTCTGATCTGTGTACCTCAAATATGTATACATACATATGTATGTACTTGTAGTATACTTGCATACATAGATATTTTTCTTGCCTGATAAAATACACTTGTTATCTCAGAAAACCTTGTTGTTATCACAATTCTTGTTACTATGGTTATTTATTTTTCTTATCAATCATCAAATTATCAGGTCAATTTTAGATGCCTCGTAACAAAGCACATCAAGGTAGCACTATGCCGTCACAGCCAACAACTAGGAATACCAAGGCATTACAAATCACCCGCACTTGTACGTCATGTTCAATTCAAAACTCCAAACTTTGATTGAAAAATTTTGAATTCAATGAGCTTTTGGAATTTTTTGGAGTATATGGGTAAGTCCTGTGTAACGGACGCGACATTCGTACGCATTTAACCCTGGATAAAATGAATCATAAGCAGCAGAATTAGGGGATATCATAATGTTTTTAAAGCACAACCACAATGCTTCATTCCACAAAAATTTTTTGGACCCTTAACATTTAACAACTTATATATATCCATATATAATGCTGTTCGGACGCGACAAGAAATGGAAGTAATTTTTTAATGCTTGTGAAAGTACGTAAAACTTAGCGAAGTTTAGGGGAACATTTATATTCCTTAAATGAGAGATTAAAGGTCAAAGAAGACCCTTCCTTCGAAGATTTACGAAATCTGAAATATGTTTTCAGAACATCAGATAGTAAGCGAAAGTCCTGTAACGGACGCGACATAACGGACTCGACAAATTTTTCCACCACTTCTGTAATAAAGATTACATATAGTAATTCCAACACAAGAACATATTAACTGTCAAAATCATCTAATATAATATTTATTGCTTCGTTTGGAAGCATTTTGTTTGCAACTTATGGTTCAGGCTTCCAGTATTACTGCTTTCAAGAAGTAATCAGTTGCACATCAGCTTTTTCGTATTTTTCTCATTTTTCTACTTATCTCTCAGCAAGCCGTCACCAGCTTCATAAAAACCACATAATCTAGCTGTTATTACTACAGACTATATTATTGTGTTAGTTTTTCTAAATAATTTTAGTAAAAAGCTCTTATTTTTAACCATTAAAATTTTTGTTTTAGGGGGACCTTATCTGAGACTTGCCCATATAGTATTGTAGTACATTAAATTTTAGTATGATGAGGTCTTAACCTTAAGTTCGTTACACATTTTCCTGATTTTTGGTACCAATTTATAGCAATTACAGCCTTATAAAGCCAGAGTTCATGGCTACAGGGTTTAACTTCTTACTTGCGTACTAAGTCCAAAGTAGCAATCAAAGGCCAGAGTAAAATTTTTTTATTACATTTGTTATCAAGAGTCAGATTTTCATGCAAATAAATAAAAATTTACTTTCACAGTTCAAAAAGGTTAAGGAAAATAACACAGTATTAAATTTTTTTTAAAGTTTACAGCAGCTTTGTTTATATACGATTTATTTGAGTTCTAAAACAGTTACTGCAATAACGATCATATCCATAACTGTAACCGCAACACAAACCATATACATAACCATTACTTTACAAAAAGTTTACCCTCAAGAGCGGTTTCCTTAATGTCTAGTTAACTGCTTAATGAAGACTTTATCAGAAGTTCGCTTAAAAATATTTTACACTATGTCTGATTAGCGACAGTTTGCTGATTATCTTCAGTAGTGGAATTCACTAACTTCGATTACGACATTCGCAATCGACATTTTGTCATACCGATATTTATCACGATATTTGGTATTCACTAACTATTTTTTCTCGATGTTCGCTTATTCGCAATCAGCTGTTTCGCAAACTAAACGACACACAAATTGCAGTTGTTTCCTATGTCGTTAAATAAAATGCACATAATTTGAATTTTTTATTAAAAATTGGAATAATAATACTATATCCATATTATTAGATATCATTAAAAAATGGCATTTTCTGCTTTTGTGATAAATTGTTTTGCTAACAAATTCTGCGAGTGTTAAGAGCTTAAATACATATCTAGAATACAATATATATATATACCTAATACAATATATCCTGCAATATTCTTTTTTCAATAATCTTTACTCTACACCACAAATATTTTCTAACAAAACAGCAAAGAAGTATACAATTCGCTCACCATTTTCATAACCGGTGATAGGAATATTGTAACCAGACCAGAATATAGCGAAACACGTGAACGTAATTAAGGTTTTATTTATTAAAATGCGAGTGCAATGTACGTAGATATGTGCATTAGGGTTGTCAAAAAGTGTGGCAAAAGGTATTCAAATTGAAGTACAAAATAAGTGGAATTGAACATGAAATTTCCAGTTGTAGGAAAGGTTGAGGACCCAGCACAAAAACAAATGACAAGTAAATGATATACATACATAGCTAGCAAATTTGGCCCATAATCATAGTCTATAGCATAGCTGTGACAGTAAGCGAAAAAATCCAAAGAATGTATTTTAAGTTGTCTATGACAGACATGAAATGATGTTTATTTAAGAACAATTTTTAAGTATTTGAATTTAATAACACTATTTGTTCGCTAAAAAGTCTGGGTTTTTCATATGTTTTTATACCACCTTAATGTGCATGCATTGCTGCGCTCAAAGGTCGTACGTAACATGTCCTACACAAATTATAATATACACTTTCTGTAAAGAAATTCGAAATTGCTACATTTGCAGTGCTAACAGGTTTTGAATAAGTTCTATCAAATATGTTATTATACATTAAACTATATGTACATACCTACATACATACATATATAAACATTAGAGCGTATCAACACTAAAGAGCAAAGTCATTGATGAGCCATTTGGATTTCAACACACCTCAAATAGTTAAAACTATCGCCAAATTTGAGTTTTTGCGTTTTATAAATAACAAAAAAGTAAGCCTATGTTGGGGTGTAAGCAAACATTATATGAAGGGTTTAGAACCAAATGGATCTAAGTGACTCCGAAATTGATTTGAGATATTCAAGTTTAAAGTTTACTGCCTTTTGAAAATCATATTTAAAATCTAGGTAGGGCGTTTATTGTATGGGACATAGATGGCACTGCAATGTCCGAAATGACTCGGATCTCATTGCCAACAAATAAACACCATATTTCACTATACAAATATGGGTATAACTCAATTTAAAAAAAAAATGCCACTTAGATCCTTTTGGTTCTGAGCCCTTCATATACTCGGCTGTGAGTTTGAGCATTGAAGTTGGGGCTTTCTTCTCTCTATATGGCATTCATCAAATATCATTACATTGATTGTGGATATGGTAATCAACTTCATTTTAAACAGTTTTAGTTTCGGAGATATTCCACACCATTCGCGTGATTATCAAGCGATTTTGTTGAATTTTGTAAAAGAAATGGTTCTGATACTACATATAATCAGGTAATGCTAAACTCTAATCTTGTATCAGCCTTCTTTCTACGATTTATTAAAAATGGTTAGTATTTAGTATAATAGAGGGAGCGGTATAGAAGTGTGAAGCAGAGTAAAAATGGCAGGGAGAGGACAAGAGGAAAAGAAATGTTAAGAAGGAGAGGAACTGAAACATGAAGGGAGAGAAGAAGAGATAGATGATATTAAATGAAGGGGATGGGACCCACGATAACTCGCTTTGATATCACTCACTGACATCAAATCAAATAATAAATCTTGGAATGAGTTTCAAGAGCTGCCTATTTCAATGTGTTATTTTCAGATGAGATGACACGTCTTTGAAATAACACATTGAAATGCAATGGCCTTGAAAAATATTCAGCAATAGGGTTACCTTCTACTAAGTAGTCGAAATAAATAAAAAATGGAGTTCTGAACGATTTATTTCTTTTTCAGTATAGTACTTCATCCCCACTAAAACACAGATTTATTATCAGTGAACCTCGAGTGGTTAGGGAAGTATTCGTTCACGGTTGAGATGATTTTCAGTTGTTTTTATGATACGCTCTAGTATAAATACATATGTATGCATGTATGTACATATGTATGTGTGCAGGTACATGTCAATTTCTAAGCTTACTTACCCTTTTATTTGATGTATTTTTAGTTATTTATTTAAATTGTTTTTTTTTTTTCAAAATGTTTGCCGAAAAAAGTTTATGAATTGGCACTATTGAGATAACAAATGTATGTAAGTAGTTGACTTGTAAATCTAATGTCAGATTGTCAGATTTCCAATGTGATATTACCGCGTATGTTGCTCACACTCTCTTTGGAATTGTCACTGTGTTCATTGATTGAGTGTTTAACTTGTTGGGTTAGTTTATTGCAAATAGATGACTTTTAAAATCACTTTATCGAAGGTTATTGCAATTATATCTTTTGCTACAGGGTTATTTATATTTTTGTTATTGTTTTTTAAATATACTAGAATATATAGCTTCCGGTTAAACTAGCACTCTTTAAAAACGTAGTATTTAATGTGTTGAATCTACTACGTTTACATGTATAGTTATGTGTATACATATGTATGTATATATGTATTTACTTATGTGTATTACGTAGAAACTCAAATTAAAATGCAATGATGAAGCAAAAATTAAAAAAAGACTATCAAAATACACAATCTCACTTATACAATCACAGATTTTGTCCACGAAATATGATCACGAGCGATCAGACCAAACGATCAGCAGGTGTATGTCGTTCCAGCTTGGAACCGAATGATAAACTGAAGTTAAGCGTTCAAGTAAAATGTGGAATAGGTACTGAAATGGTAATGCGACGAGGATTATATTAAAATAGTCAATTGACCAGTGCCGAGCGTTCAGCTCAAGTGAGCCGATAGCATTGTACAAGGAGTGTTTGATAAGTCCGTGTACTTTTGAATTTGGGAGTTTTAACAAAAACTGAAAAAACTAAATTTTTGTGCTGGCAAAGCATAAACCAACCTAAAGAATTGGCCGGTCGCTAAGATATATTTAGGTCAAATGAAGAGGCCATCACTGATGCAAACTCCCATTACGAGAACCTTACACTACAAAGTTAAAGTCAGGTTATGTTAAAAATTGAAATCGTTCTTCATCGAAATTTTTTATTTTTTTCATTCAAAAACTCACCCAATTGTCAAACTGCCCTCGTATACAATTTGAGATACTCAATACATAAGATGAGCTCAGAGCAAAAACGAACTAACATTTTTGTCAGTGTTTTTGAAGCAATTTTAAAGCAAACTAGTTCTCCGACATCTTCATACTTTACAATAAGGTTTTACAAATTATAAAATTTAGTGTTTTTTAAAGCATCAGTAAAAAATAGATTATCAAAAAATATTAAACTTTGATCGATATGTGCAGAGTTATAAGTTATACCAAAACGTTGTTCGAAAATATAGTTGATTTTTGCTTAAAGCCTCTTATACCTTATTTAAACAAAAGGGGTGATCCATGTACTCTCAGCATTTTCAAGTGTACACACACACACACTCAGAGAGCCTTATCGGCAGTTTATGTTTGATAAAATTATTCGTTAAAAAATCCAACATTCAACGCATCTATTGTACCCTACAGACTGGCTGAGAGTCGATATTGGGAAATCGAATAGTACTTGGCGACTTGAAAGTGCCTTCGTAAAGTAGTGAGGCGTAGAGTTAGACCTCAAAAGTATACCTAATCTTACTCTCACTTTGGTGTTTAATACTCCATGAAGTAATCTTATGTCAGCATTTTGAAAGTACTCTCACGTCGGTGCGCCACAGAGTACTCAGAAGCAAAGTAATGGAGTACTCCAAGATTGATTAGGTGGTTCCTTCCTAGGACATAGCCATATAAATTGAAGCGCTATTTTTTATATGAAAGTAGATTTCTTTGGTGTACATCGTTTTTTGGGGGTTTATCCGGTTGCTGTTAACATAAAATTTGACATGCAAATGTAGCAAAAACGATTTGAGCCAGATAGAATTAGCAGGATTGCGACATCCGTGATCGAGTGCGAATTTTGAAATGAAAATAACTTTGGTCCTTTCCAGCTTTTAAACCTACCTGAAGCTCTACCCAATTACTCACCTATTCGATCACGGATCGTACATATGTCGTGATTCGACCCCTGGTTCAGTTTATGAGCAAAATTATTTCGATAATCAGGGAGATAACAGGTATCGGCAAATAGCGACAATATGGGTATGAAACGATAGGTTTGGATTAGTGCTGTAAAAAGCAATTTGATAAAGTTAGCTATGGTTTCTGAGATATAATGGTGAAAATCGCACTCAAAATGTTATAAGTTCTTCTACTTGAAATAAGAAGCAAGCGCTCTCGAACTGCCACCGGGTAATGACGTGCAACTTGATGGTTGATCTCCGCACATGATGCATCTCACCTCTCATTACCGATCTCTCATTACAAATCTCTCACCTCTCAATCAAACATTTGTGAAAACAAGATTTTAACGACGGCAGACGACCACAAAATATCTATGACCCGGTTTTTTTTTACCCGCCGAAAGGGCTGTTATTTCATTATAACACTGTCCCATTCTTCCAAAATTTTGTAAAAGTTGCCAGATGATTTCGTTAGTGGTAATAGAAATAGTGTTATCACTAGAATAGGAGCGTGAATAGCAAATTTTTTAAAATTATCTTTAACCGTTGAAATCAACACTTATGAACTTTGATGCAAAATGCATGAATATACTACATCGTATGTATTCTTTATCTTGCAATCAAATAAATAAATAAAAGAAACTTAAAAAAAGTAACTTTAAAAGCAGACACTGATAAGCTATATTTATGGTTTTTTTACAGAAAATAAAATCAAATTCCCCTGAAGAAGCTAAAAATAAATAATGAAACGTTCACATTTACATTAAGTCATAATTAGATCGGGCTAGCCTAAAAAAACAAAAAAAATAAAAAATATATATGTATATAAAATCAATTGAATGCATATTATCAAGAATTATTACGTAAGGATCAGTTAGATGCAACCATCTGCTACAGTTAGAGCACTGTACCGAATGTGAACGTTTCACATAAATTTTCTTCCAGCATACACAGCAGATCCATTCTCTAGGTCCGGGGTTGGATTCAATACCAGCCCGGAGCAGGAGAGTCTTGAGCAGTCCCGCTGCAAGGAGCTGCTCGGAGGATGACATTATTGGGGGGAGGATAACTGACGGTTTAGGCAGGGGGGTAGTGAAATAACAGCCCTTGGTCGGGGAAACCCCGAGTCATTCCGGTACGTAGAACCGGCTGTCGTGGGAATGTGAAGCGAAAATGCTCGCCGTTAAAGAGCATAGCGAGATGTTGACCAGGCAATTCCTGTTCAACTGTTGCAAACCGCAGCATCCGAACGGACGCCTGATCAACGAGGATCCGCCCCCCAGGAGCATAAGGAGCCATCTACGCAAACACTACGATGAGATCCGGCACCTGATTTCCACGCCGTTTGATCCTAAGGTGCACCGGCAGGCCCTCACCCTCATCCACACAAATTCGGTAAATTCCTATGTTGGCTCTCTCCCGGTGAACGCCGTTCTTCAGGCAGCAACACCACCCGTTGCCGAAGAGGAGCGCGAGCTGCCTAGGGAGACTAGGGTGATGCTGGCCCAACTCCGGTCTGGATACTGTAATAGGTTAAACTCTTACCTATCCAGACTGAACCCCGACTTGCCCAATGTCTGTCCGGCATGCGGCTTGTCCCCCCATACCACTAACCATCTTTTTGTCTGCTCATCTGAGCCTACTCTTCTAACACCCATATCCCTCTGGTCCTCCCCTGTTGAAGCCGCTAGGTTTTTAGGACTTCCGTTAGAAGAGCTCGATGACAATATTGGGTAAGGTTGATACTGACTACCTAGGCAGGGCAAAGTAGTGTTAAAACAACAACAACAACACGTAAGGATCAGAGTGATTCGGACAAGTCATGGTAATAATGTTTGGCAAAATATTTGTTTATCTGAGATTTGGTGGCATTCGGAAGCAGTTTACTTAGAGGACAGATAATCGTCTGTGACGTAAAACTATTATCCACTTTGTTGTGCCAAATGTAAGGCAAAAGTTGATGCCATCTTTTAGATATGTTTTTTTTCTTCCTTTGATATATGTATGTTGCTGTTGTTTTTTCTAACAACAAATACACCCTTCGAAGGTTTTGTGGAAAGTGAGAGTTCAGTCGTTGTTACCTTTATACAAAATTTAATACCGCCGAATAGGCCTGATATTTTTTGCACTAAGCACTACCAATGAGCGGGAGCTGGACAATCATTAAGTTACGTCTTTGCACAATTTTAAAGAAAGTAAAAAAAAAATTGTGGTTCTGCGCAGACCTCTCAAACATGAATATGTTTAAAAAACGGGGTCGCATATCACCTATAACAAACAAGGTAATTTGTATATGAGCTCAAGCGTAATCCTCTCGCGATAGTCAGACTTGTACCGCAAGGAAGTTTAAGGACTGTTACTTTAGGCAACACTCCCCAAACCCTTGGACAGTGAAGGTGAGTCTGTTATCATTAACACCGCCATCAGAATTGCAACTGGCTGTTTGCTTATGTCATCTGAGTCTCACCTCTACCAAGAGGCTAAAATGCTCAACGTTCGCGGGCATGCGGAACTTTTAAGTAGGCAGTTCCTATTGAACTATCATAGACCTAGTCATCCAAATCGATAACTATTGGAACATTCCCACAACAGCTGGTTCTACGTACTGGAATGACCCGGGTTTTTCAGTGGAGCCCTGTCCAATTTGTCCAGTCCCACTCCTCATCCCAATCCCTTGCAGCAGGGTTGCTCCAGTGTCTCTTGTTACGAGCTGGTATCGAATCCAACCCCGGATCAAGAAGCTGGATCTGCTTCGTCTGCTGGAAGAAAATATATGTTAAACGTTCGTATTCTGTTCAATGCAGTAAATGCAAGAGATGGCTTCACAGATCTGGATGCTCAGAGCTTAACCCTGCCATCCCCAGAACTCGTACTTTCTTCAGTACTTATGAGGTACCATGTTGTTCACGCCCAAGTGCGCCCCGCGGTTCTCGTCGCTCCGGCGTACCCACACCGCACCTACCATCATCAAATCCCCCCAATAGTGGCCCAGTCTCCACGACTAGCAGCTATGCTGCTCCCGCCTCACCTACTCCCGCCTCACCTACTCCCGACTGTAGCTCACACACACCAGCGCTTCCATCTCTCACGGACATCCAACACTCCTATCCTCATCGGAATAGGCAAGTTGTGAACACCGCCGAGCGTCAGTCCCCACTTTCTCTTCTCCACGTCCCCCTACTTCCACTGCTAACAACAACAACAACAACAACTATTGGATGAAACTCCGCCCCCCAGAGACATAAGGAAACATCTCCGAACGCATTATGACGAGATCCGACTTCACATCTCCTTGGCGTTTGATCCGCGGGACCACAGGCGGGCCCTAAACGACCTTCACACCGAGTGGGTGGACAGACCCCTCAGATCCTGGCCTGTGAACTCCGTTGTTGACACCCAACCACCTGTTCTTGCTGAGGAAGAACGTGTCCTTCCGAGGGAAACTAGATTCATGCTGGCACAACTCCGGTCGGGATATTGTAACAGGCTAAACTTATCCAGACTCAACCCCATCATACCAAACACATTGTCACTCTGATCCAACCCTGTAGAAACTGCCGTTAGAAGAGCTTGATGCCAATTTAGAGTGAAATGTCCCTTTGAGCATCGCGAAGCACTGCTAACAACAACAACAACAACAAGTCTGTTATCATTCATGGCAGAAGGTTTTTCAAAAGAAATCTCCGAAATTTGCAATGCTATAGACTTGACAAATGGGATTCATGTATGGGAAAGGACTCTCAACCCGGTTTGGTCTGATACGTCAGGAACTTCGTTGTTGTTCAGTGTTAGAAACTTTGCCGTGTACCTCATAATCCCTGTGTTTTAGACAGTCAAATATAATATTTGTTCTGCATTTCCCTTTCATTCAGATTCCCTTGCTATAACCGGCAAATGGTATTTGTTTCCTTTGGCACTCAACTACTAACAAATTAGCTAAAAATATGATAGGGGTATCGAAAGACGTGTTTTGACCTCGGTATCAATTCTGCGAACTCGAAATTTCATTTTTTTTGTTTTTGTGAAGAGATATTTGCAATTAAAGTTCACAATTTTCTGTCATTTTCATGTGGTTGTTGTAATGGCACATTAGGCTGAGCCAAAAAGTGTGCGTACCGTGGCACGTTACCACGGTACAGGCAACCACAAGGAGTTGGCATGGCGTAGGCCAGGGTTATTTTTTTGAAGCGCGGCCAAAGGCCGCCTACGCGGGTTGGGGCTTAGAATATGCCCGCGGTAGGCATACCGGTCGTAAGAGGCGACCAATATGCACAAAGGTAATGATGTGCAACTCGATGGTTGATCTACGGATATGATGCCTCCCACCTCTCATTACCCATCTTCTCTTTCCTTTCGGAAGGAGGGATGACATGACCTAGAAGGTTGCACTGGTCATACCAAATCGCTCCCACGACAGTCGGGCAGTACCGCAAGGGAGTACCGGAGCGTACCGGATTCATATCCGGCCAAGGACTGTTATTTCGACAACACTCCCCAAAACCTTCGGGGAGTGATTTTGTTGTTAAAACAACAACAGCCGCCTACGCGGAAAGGTGTTCTGCACATAAAAAACATGGATCGGGCCCCTAAATCAGAATTTGACCTGGGTAATTTTTTGGTTTTTGTTAATAACTTTTCACTAAATTAAATTTCGACTTCGGATCATTGATACCGAGGTCAAAACGCGTATTTTGACCCCCCTGTCATATTTTTAGCTAATTTATTAGGAGTTGAGTGCCAAAGGAAACAAATACCCGGCAAATTTACGTATGTATACCATACACACCAGTGTCCAACCAGTTCCCGGAATCAGTGAAGTGAAACTGCTTTGGAAGTGGAGCTGGAGCCACGAGGCACTTGTAGCGGAGGAAAGAACGGCCAACATCAGTATAAACCTATTTACTACATCACGCTCCATTCTAATAATGGATACGCCTTCTAAGCAGGGCGATATATAGCTGCAATAATAATAAGAGATATTCTATACGTATAAAATAGTAGCTGAGATGTATAGGTACACATGGTATTTTTGCTTGTTGAATGCAACTAGTGGTCTACAAGAAAAGGACTAAAACGTTCAGAAATACATGTGCATAACAAAAACTTACCATCAACATCACTCCTTTCAATTCTATTGAATAATTTCTATAACAACACCTTTAATTTGGATAATAATTCTCTTTAATCCATTCATTAATCAACAAATAATTAGCACCACTTCATTTTTCTACGTTCCCACAGTATATCCAGTAGTAAAACTCTGTAACAATCAGCTGATTATATTCACCACCAGGATGTACATGGGGTGGCAGTCAACGCTTTTTTGGCATTTCAGGGTTGTGTGTTGAAAAATTAATCTGGTGAATAAGAAAGAAAATTTGTTAAAAATACGTTTAGATATTTTTCGGTTGTTGGTTTAGAAACATAACGCTTTATATTTATGACAAAGATGTTATCAATGTATACATACGGTGTATCCCTAAAGTGAGTATGCAGCCCTTTCTGAAGAGCTTCATTGTCTTTTTCCATATAAAAAGAATGACGTTCATAAATGTATATGGAGGGAAATTCTAAAGTCTCGAGGAATAAAATTCCTTAAAATCAGGGGAAGTTCTTACGGACTTAAGACTTACAATTTATTATACTGAAATTGAATGGCCACTGAAGTTTAAATTTAGGCCGAAATTATGCAAACTTAGTTTAAACTGAGCTTAACCAACGACGGAAAAACCGGGCCTTATTAGCACAAACATGGATATGTATACTGTAAACTATGTCTTAAAGATATTCTTTGTATGTATGTTTGGTATGCGTTCTAGCAATCATTGTTGTAACTTTTAGAAATATTCTTGAAATAAAAAATTATTATTACAATTGATCGTGACAAAAAAAAAAAACAGAAAATAATCTCTTATAGATTCAGGTGTGGGCTGAAATTTCAAAATGTCTAAAAAGGAAGATTTTGCACAATTACTTGTGGGGGTGGATGTTCCCCACGTTGGGCTCTTCCTCAACTAGCCAGGGTAATACTTTCCATCCAACGTCAAGTGTTAATACACGTCCAAAAATCTCGAGAGGTATCGAAAGACGCGTCTTGACCTCCGTAACAATAATCCGACGGGGGAAAAGCAATATTTTGATTCTGTGAAAAGTTATTACAGAACTGATTTTAGGGGCCAATCGCAAAATTTCTAGCATTTTCTGATAGGAGGATTACTTTTGCGCCACATGTTATTACCCTAGCCAGAATCCTGGGAAAGTTATAAAGAATATGGGTGTTTCCATGCAGCCGTATGCGACATTCGTACACTTTTGGAGTAATATAAATCTCACATAAAACGAGTTTTCGCGAAAATAAAAATACAGTTACGTTGCAATTAAAAAGAAGTATGTTTGGAAAAAAAATGGTCGCCCTGAAAGCTTTGGTGTCTAAAATATCCGTTCAAAATAAGGTGATAACTTACGCGACAAAAACGGAAGTGCTTATATTGTGCACATACATATATGCGAAAGTCTGCGAATCAAGCCAGTTCTTAATTTCTTTGAATATTCGTAACCTAAGCTAAATAATGCACCTTTACAATCCTCTCATATTTAAAGAGAAATCATCTCTTTATATTGTTATTTAAAAAAAAAACTAAATAACGTACGCGACATAACGTACGCGACAATTTTTCTAGTATATTAATAATAAAATGCAGGGACGTAACTGTTATAAGAAATATGATAAAAAGGTCCCATTTAACCATTAATACTGATGTATTCAAATATTGGTTATAATTAACCATTACCGTAATACATATTTTATATTGGTCAACATAACCATTATAAATGAGAGAAACATTTTTTGGTTAACAATAACCATTATTGTAAGTAATATGATTTTTTTAGTTATCGGTAGCAAAAAAATTCAAACAATATAAAACAACTTGAGTTGCTGGAGTGGCATGACCAATGTCTGCAAGTTCCTCGAGGAAAAATCTACCACTATTCAGCAAAAATAGTTTGCTGTCGAGTGGGTCACCGATAATTAAAAAATGTATTACTTGCGATAAGGGTTATTCGTAACCAAAAAAATAAATCTCTCATTTATATTGGTTACGATGACTAAAATAAAATAAATCTGATGATAATGTGAATTCTGAAAAAAAAATAACAATTATTTTCGGTCCCTGGTAAAATGTTTTTTGTTTGAAATTTACACTTTAATTAGGAAACAAAATAAAAATGTATTCTTATTATAAAAACTATATGATAATGAAAATAAAATCGAATTCATAACATATGTATTTGTTGATATACATTCTTTATATATTTACATAAACTCTAATATTTTCTCGTAAGGAGTATGCCTTTCGAGCAGTATTTATATGTATGTTGACTGTCGACGAATATATCGATATATTCACAAGCGTATTTATAAAATGAAAAAGTATCTGGTAAAATTATATTATTAGCTTTTACTATTTGCCACACCTTTCTCTTTATAACAACACCTATTCCATCCACAGCGCCTTTGCCATGCGAGGTGGCAAAGAAATTCCATTCAAAATATTTGCAGCTAAATTTATTTACAAAATAAGGGATGCTTGTTAAAATAAACTTATTTTTAAACTGCACCTATGTATTCAGGATAATGTTATTGAAAAAATTGCTTTTAACGTCGATTTTAATGTATTACAATAAAATATTCATACTTAAAATAACGTATGCGACAAACTTTAAAGGGTAATACAATTTTTATTACTTCGATTCAAAAGAAAATTTCACCGAATATATTTAACTAGAAGATCTCTTGATTTGGAGTTGTAATCTCTATTACTTGCGACTGTCAATACACAAATGATATAGACAAATAATGTTTTTGCATAACGTACGCGACAAAGGTATACTATCAAAAGTAAATAAAAAAAATACCGTTATTCGAGTTCAAACTTCTCTTTTTCTCATTTTTGTAAGTAGTTGGCATTGTTAATTTAATTTTAAAATGTATTTGCACTACTTCAAATCTCTTAATTTAGGTAATTCGGAAGAGAAAATAGTTGATTCAATTTGCGAAAACTGAGTTGAAGAAAACCTCAGTTTTACTCTTCCGTTTATGAGTTTTAAGATACCAACAAGCTGTAAATACTTCCATTTTATAAAAATTCAATTACTTTTCCCTTAATAATTCGTCTTAAAACCCATTTTCTGGTCATATAATTTTTTCAGTCGTGGTTGACCTTCTCATGGAAACACCCATATGTTAATTAGGTATCTTTCACTGGGCCGCTCTTAAGTGATGTAAACAAAGGAGTTGACTTGAAACTTGGTTGTTTACACAACAGCCTTGCTGCAAGCCACCTCCGAAAATGTTTGCATCAGGTTAGCAGCTAACACTTGCATCGTACTTACCTTCTGAGAACTCCTATCCGCAGGAAAAACATTTAATTTTTATTTTTATTTAATATTCATTTTATTTTTCACGTTAGTTTTGTTTATCACCGGCTTTGCTATAAATTGTGAGAAATGTCAAAGCAAAGACGCATTCACAATAAAGAAAATGAGCTTTTCGGTCACGGCATTGCCAGATGCAAAGAGGATGAACGGTTGATAGAAAAAAAGGGTGTAACGTTATTTGAAAGGAGGGTATAAAAGGAGAAAGTTAGGAGTATTGCTGTTTAAAGTATAGCAAACCGGACCGTTAAGGCACATCATTGCCTCCGCGCTGTGTATAAAGGAAAGTATTTTTTAAACAGTGGTTTTTATTAGTAAAGTACACAGTGGTGATTTTTTAAATAAGTACATTTTATTAAAAGGGCAAGCGGCCAAAGGATTCACGAGATCCAGCTTGAACAGGTGAATATGATGAAGTTTAGAGTGATAAAGTTATATATACATATACATATGTATGTAAATGCGTGTGTGTCCGAGTTTTAAAAATAAAATTTTAAAGAAAAGTTTTTTAAGGAAGTGGCGGGAGATTTTAACCCCGGTTTGCGAGGCTTGATCTGGCGGTTTAGTTGGGTGAAAAACAGAGCGAGTGTGAGTATTGTTTTTTAGAGGTTAACCTCGAAAATAGGGACAATTTTAAAATGAAATTTTTCTTTAGTGTGCCAGCGCGGAAATTTAGAGGCACAACTCGCTTTCAAATACATCCATATAGGTACATAAAATTTAGGAAGCTACCATTCACCAATAACGAGAATGTTACGAAGCTAAAAGCATAAATTCAGATCCGGAGAAGATCGTCATATACTCGGTGATGTCATCAATTTATATATATTTATATGCCAATATGTATTTGAAGTTTATTCGATTTTTTTAATGTATTTTGTTGTATGAGTATACTATTTGATTATTATCCCGCCAATTTTAATGCAAAGTAGCAAAAGTTAACTTTTCATATAAATTTCGTGTGAGCGTACAAAAATCCGAACTTCGATCAGTCACTAATTTCGTGCAAAAGCTTTTGGTTGTTTTTATATCATATGTTGGTTTGCGACTTAGTACTTTATAGCTGGATGAATTATAGCATCCATTTGCATTATATGAGCGTGTACGCTACATCCAGCATTTGAAGCTAAAAATTAATTTATTAAAATTTTTAAATTCGAAAGTTATAATTTTTTTTGCAATATTAGTTTTAGTGATATATATATTCATATGTATGCTAGTGTTCAAGTGTACGAAATGTTAAGCGTTTCTGTGCAAAGCGGATCTGCCCCTTATAGAAAATTATAAATAATTTTAACATTTTTTTAGATGCAGAGGCATAGGGAAGAATTCTAATAGAGCTCTGTTAGGTAGGCGCTCCCAAACCTCATGTTTAAAATTGTATTTCCGTTTCCGAATTTGTCTGAATCGTTTTGACTTATTAAGTAAAGAATCCGTCTTGAGGCAGGGCGTTTTGTCATTGGGCAAAATATTATGTATGTAAAAATCTTGAATAAATTTGCTATGTATATTTTGAATCTTGTAACGAACATTAAAATCATGAGATAGATTATTTTGGGGAGGGAGGTAAAGATGGTCTGAGGACGAGGTAAGTGAAGAGTCTGGAGTGTAAGGAGGGAGATTGCTGGGCAGGAATATAGTAGATGCGAGCGGTACAAGGTAGGGCGGGCTTCCTGTGGTCGAAAAGGTGTGTGGATGAAGGAAGACGAGTAAGTAAATGTATGTCCATCGGGTTCTGAAAGCTGGAGGGTTAAGAACCACTACCCATCTTTTCACTGAGCTAGCCAGAGACACTACCAGGACCCCGAACGTACGTGTACGTGACATACTAACTTGTACAGGTATAGACTTTCCACCAACAGCAACTTTATCACAACTGAGGAGAATGGCACTGGAAATGGTTGGTGCTGAAAATACGTCTTTCAGTGCCGCCCCAAGAGAGTTAATTGCCGATCAAGAAGCTAATGATAATTTTTCCGCCTTTGATGTTCCCATTTTCACCGCCGAAGATACTAACGCTAATATCGCTGACTTTAGCGTTGCTGCAACTGGTGTTCAAGCTACTTGGATCCCTACTGCTGCTGCTACTATTACTTCCGTTACCAATTCTAATCAATGTACTCTAATTCCTGACGCCAGTGTCTCGACTACTGATCCTTCTGTCACTGCTGTTGGTGTTTAAGCCATTCCTGATACCACTGCTTCTGCTGAAACGACTGCTTGTGACCCAGTTATCGATACTGCTGTCTACATTACAGATATGTAGGTTCATGCGGTAACAATCAACTTCAGTGTTCTCAGTAAAAGATGCCGCTGTGCACTAAAATTCACGTGCTTGTTAGAGTTCGCAAATGAACTATGAATTTTGTAAACGATTTGAATTGTAAAGGATCTAATTATTTTCACGCGGGACTCACTGTTTGTCTAGATTTTCTTCCGTTGTAGGTTCGCACGCATATGTATGTATGTGTGTATATAGTTGGTCCAATCAGTAATTTCGTAAAGGTAGAAACAAAATTCGAATGCAAACTAAAACCACATTTTATATTTCTTTTACTTAAGTTCGTGGAACAGTTTTACCATGGAAATGGAAATTATTATAAGTGATTATTTAGTATAAATATTTATGTATGTTATAATAATTTCATTATTTTATATGAGTTCGCCTCGAGCTCGCACTGTGCTGACATTAACGTAAAGAATGTTGGGTTCGCAAATAGTTCCACAAGTCCCTCGCTGTCCTTATGCTGACCATAAATTGACAAAGCTTTGTTTCTATTAAACATAAAATGATAAACTTTGCACGTTTGTCTTTGAGCAGGGACTAAGTAAATAAAACACACATAATAATATTTGTACACATATGTATGTATGTATGTATGTATGTATATGTATGTAAGTACAAACAAACATACATACCTCCTCATTGTTTTCGGGTCCATTTTCAACTATCGTCCATAATTCTTCTGATTCAAGGTAAGCTCGCACTGTCATGGACCAAGCTTTATAATTGTCTAAACCCTTAAGTTTCTCGATTTGTAACTGCAAAGTCATTTTATTTATTATTTGTTATTTTCTTTAAGATATACTTTTAATAAATGTAACGTTCACTATGTCGTCCGGAACGAAACTGAATATGAACATCAAAAGTAACAGTTAATAATTGTGGTTGCAAACTTGTTGTATTTGTTTTTTTTAACGTTCAACCGCAATAGAAAAGATGGCTAAAAATCGTTATTTTTGCTACTTGAGTCCAATATGAACAATGACAGGTTGGTCAAGTGGCCCAGAAAAGATTTTAAAATAGAAGATAAGAATATGAAACAATGGCAGTGGCTGAAGGGCGGAAAATATGAGCGGGCTTGACAATGAAATTTTCGATGAACAAATATACAAAGCAATTGACCTAGGCTCTCAATTCAGCCTGTATATGTATGCACATATATGTATGCACTTATATGTATATATGTATGTATGTATATATGTACCTACATATGTATGTAGACACAGTGGCGGACATAAATGTATATACAGTCGTTTTCTGCGATTTTCACAAATTTCGTTTTTTAAAAATTTAACAAAATTCTAAAAGAATTTTTTGGAGTAGGTACATATGTAGTTTTGTTAGCTATTAAATTTTAGTACAACCAAGGTGTTAGTCTTAAGCAAGAACAGAGTTTTTTTTTTCAGTTGATTCATATGTCATATGGCCTTCCAGATTGCCACCAGTACAAAAGTACTCGGAGCACAATTTGCATGTATGTAAATATGGCTAGGGGTCACCTTATCAGCGCTCTTCACATATCGACCGCTATGATTTTTATTGATCAGACAGCCTCACATTCATTGCTGTACGTCGATCATAGATCATGAGGTTACTAACACTGCAGTCCATATACATACATACATATATACATACATATGTACATAGTTGGTCTCGGGCACAGACAACATTTTAGTCAATTTACGCATCTAATATATTTCATTTAAATATAATCTGGGGTCAAAGATTTTGCTGAATTTCTGACGCAAACGTATAAAAAACATACAAAATTTATAGAACGAATAAAATTTTTCAATTTAAGATTGTTAAATATCTACAGGATGACCCCTTAGATTAATTTTGAACCAACTGGAAAGCTACTTTGGAATATATTTTAATTCGTGATTAAAAAAGAAAGTAAGAATGGTAAATAAACATCACACTGTGCAACATATTTTCATTTAACCTCTGTCGCCTTCTTTCCGTGTTGTGCTAAAAAGGTTTGAAATCGACAAACGGGTGGATGTATTGACTCTTTTCCAGGATCTGCTGCCTGTTCTAATCGCTGGTAGACTTACCTGATCTAAAGTAGGGCTTATGCGGTACCTTCAACATGAATACGATACGCGAGCTTATATAGTCCTTATAAAGTCTATTACGGCGATCCTTCTTAGCGATTGCACAGAGTACACTTAAGATCCAAACTGGCATGTTTTTACCAACTCTTCACACACGTGTTTAAATACCTTGGCGGCTATTCCCTTATATGTAGCTAAATGTCAGTTGTCTGCACCGTAGAAAGCTTTTCGACGCCAAGCTTTCCGTAAGTGAATGTACTTACCTGCCTTGTTGTCCAGCAATGGACCTAGATAAGTCCTTAAATGCAAGGCTTAAAGCGCTTGTTTTGTCGTATTGTTCGGGTGATTTGAATTTTTCCATACATTTGCTTATGAAAAAATAAAATTTCCGCCGTGTTTAAAATTTTGCTTTATTCAAGTTCACTACCTTGAAAATAAAATATAGGGTAACTGCACTAGTTTCTGGTTGACGTTTTTCTCAACTTTGACATTTTTCAGGGGAATTTTTTTTGTGATTTCGAAATCGTAAAAACACCAAACATCTCTTTCATTCTAATGAGTGGACAACTGAAAATGTTGAGTAATATTATTTTTTAAAATAAAATTAGAATTTTTTTTTCTCCAAAATATGTAATAAATATATGTATGTACATATGTATGTATGTATGTATATAAACTCTCATGTAAATAATCTTATCTGTATAATGCGGTGGGCTCGTCTACGAGTCGTGTATATATGTATTACATATGTATGTACATATATGCTATAGATTATATATATACATACAGTGTCTCACGAAACTAAAGCACCCCTATATAACATCGAGCTATAACAACAACATATTTCATATGCGATTTCGATTTATTTTATTTACAAGCATCGTTTACGTTGTAATGAATACCACTAAAGCCATTGTTGAACATTTTGTACAAAATTCAGAATAACTCTGCAAATTTTGACCTAATTTTTGAACTTTTTTTTCGGCACTTTAGAAAAATTCTTAGTATGCAGTTTTGTAGCCCATTCAATTTGACTATAATAAAGTGCAAATTTTAAGTAGCTCCGAAAACGCCTTGATTTTTAATAATTTTTTTATATGTATTTTTTCTCCTTACAACGAAATTACATTATTTTTTATATGGAGAAAACATCTGTCGAAATTTAAAATCATTAAATGGACAAGAAAGTCAATAAAGTACTCTGTGTACTGGTACAGCGCTGTAAAAAAAATTGCCTCGAAACAAGCACCCTAATATTTATATATACATATTTATGTATGTACATATACATATACTATTAAGCCATGACGAGGAGAACTTATTAGAAAGTGTAACCATTTTTTTCTTTCTACCTACGTATGTACATATGTATGTATGTATATTAATGCAATAATTTTTTGTGGTGATCATACATCGTAGTCTGTAGTTAAGATCTACATATTTATAATAAGCTGGCGCTATGTGTACATATAAATATAATTCCGCAAGAAATATACACCAAACCACAAAGTTTTTAATACTAAGTAAATAGAAAAATATTTACTATATCAAGATCAAATAAGACTTGGGTTTCTATACTTCATAGCGAGTATGTAACTTTTAGTGAAGCCGAACCCGGTATTAAGTTCTTTTCGCGGCATCGAAAATCACGCAATTTCCTTGATACAATCCCGAATTTTTTTTTTTTGTGAACATTTCAAAATAAAAAAAAAGGTTTTGAATTTTGTTGAAGAATGGCCCAGGTCAGAACTTTTTTAAATACCTACCGCCCTTTTTCAAATTCTGGTGTTTTTAAAAAAACATATTTTATGCATATTTTGAATCGGTTGATATTCCACTTAGCCAATAATTAATTTACTTTGCTGAAACTGTTACTTTAAGTTTAGCTACTAGCAATAATGCATCGAAATTTTTTCGTGTATTTTTTTAATATTCGATTTTTTAATTTAATTTTAACAGTTCTATAACAAAAGAACTTAAGAACTGAAACTCTAAATTTTCGTTGCAAAAATTGTGTGCATCTTTTAAAAATTGCATAGAAAGATGCCTTAGCCTCTTAAGACTTTAGCATGAATTAAATATGATTTAGAAATTTATTTAAATGTTTTCTTTTCTTATTTGAAGAAGCATAAAAAATGTGTTTACAAAAAAACTCTTAAATATAAACTGTTGGAGGTTAGTGAATATACAAATTGTTATAATGAAAAATACATACATACATATGTACATAAATACATCCCTAGTACATTTGTATGTATGTATGTATTTCAACTTATTATTGGCAGATGTTATGCTTTGTGGCTTTTGTTTATAGTATATGACATCTATTTATACGCAAAATTTGAGATTTGAAAAGGTTTTTGTATTAGTACTTTCAAATATCCCCTTTAGGATTTCGGAGTAGACTTAGTCCACACCACAAACTACACTGTAGAGGTTTGTAAGTAGTCCAAAGTTTGGTCCAAGCACATATAAAATTCTATTTACGTTTAACATTGTATGGCCTAGGCACGGACCAATTGCCCCCTACTGCATTACATTGTAACCAAAATTAGGTCAAATGACACTTTGTGCATTACAATCGGAGTATACTTTATATACTTAAAAACCATAAACACGAGAAAAAAATCACCTTCTGTGCATTACATTCGGATTACTTTTTGGTCAATCAACCTACTTTTAATTACATTGCATATATTTTTTGGACCATCCTTGGTATAGATACAAAGCTACTACACCTATGATAGTCGGTTTTGGGCGATTGGACCAATCTTTCCTTCAGGGTCGTTTTTGTTTTACTTTGCGTTGTTTTGTTTGTATATATTTAAAAATTCTATCGGTGAGCTGGCGACAGTTTAATTATAATAGGTACTTTGTTTTTAAAATTTTTTGCAATAAATAAATGTTCGAAATAATTACTTTATTAGGGATAATTATTTACTACAAAATTCCAGCGATAGAACGAGACATCGCAAGGCACCCAAATAAATTATATACAGCAGTTTTTGAGTGACGAGCGAACAAATATGGAGAGAATGAGAAAAAAACTCAAACCGTTACACTGGCTTCTACTACTCCCATAAAGAATGAACCCATCAGATATAAAATCCTTTGTAGTAAAAATTTCACCGTTAGAAAATAAATCGATTGCGCCATATCCGCCCGTTCTACCGTTCGCACGATGTATGTATTTACCTTTTATTTATTAAAACTAGACATATTTTATCCTAGATAAGTAGGTATATCAAGTTATTATATACATACATATGTATATGCAAGTGTAGAATGACCCATATATGTATGTATGTATGTACATATTTCGTTATGAATATCTCATCAGCAGTCAAAATTTATTTGAAGCGCATTTAACACAAGCTAGCTAGCAATCAATTCAGTCAATAAATGACAACAAAGGCTACCACAGGTTCAAGGAGCCTATAAATTCTATATGTACATATATTTTATGTAGCTAGAGCGTAAAAATGTACATATGTATGTTCTTTATATGCACTTTTTTGTATACCTACCAGCAAGAAAAAATTTTAAATTTAAAAATTACCATATGTATGTATAAATTTTTGTTTATTTTGATACTAGATATATAGTATATACAGAAACAAAATCCAAATGTATCCTATATTTCAATATAGCCTTCCATCAATAAATTTGTGAACAAATTATTAAGTTTGTTGTAGTAATTATTTAGTGATGCGCATACAAACACCATACAGATAGATGGGTAAATCATCAAGGAATTTTGAATTTGGTTTCTGTTGTTTTAAGAATGGTGCGCTCATTTTTTTATAATTCGTAATTTATTTCGTGCCACCACTATATGTTGAATTGTTATTGCAAGAAAATGGGTGTACCTATATGCAGAACTGGTCGTTTAAAGGTCAAATAGGCCGCACAAATGTATAATTGAATTTATTTTGCATAACATTAATGGCGCTTAGGTTCTTTGGTATGTATGTATATATGTATGTACATACATGAAGGTGGTTCATTTGGTTGGAGTAGAGCCGCACCCGCATCTTGTATTATTTAAATAGATTTTAGAGTATACTCGCAACCAGTCCTAACTACGCCCATTATCATGCACATACATAAATAAAATGAGGTATTTTTTTAAATCTGCGCATTTAGTTTTTGTTGCCTCTTTTTTAACAAAACATATGTATGTACATACATACCTAGAAATGCCAATTTATTAGACTTTTGCTATTTCGGAGTTCTACGATAGAATGGTATTTTCAGGATACCGAGATACATATGTATGTATGCAGTTTTCAACACGTCCACAGCTGTCAGATATAAACTTTTGTTCGGTAATAAGTATTATTAGCTGTGTTCGGTGAGGATACAATTTTATAAAATTTTTACGGGAAAGTCTTTGGTGACCAAAAACATTTGTAAGTTTCAGTAAAACTTGCAAGTGAAAGCAGCTGATCGTGTCATGAGAAAACAACAACAAAAAATTATAAAATGTGAACCCATCAAAAAAGTAACAGCGGTTTTCCTGCAAGTTTTTACTGATACCTGTTCTGTGGAAACTTTTTACTTTTTGTGTTTCGGTAAAATTTTATGTTATTCTCACTTTACTGACACTTCTTTCCAAGTTTTGTCATCGAACACAGCTGGTGTTTTCGATACTTAAAAAAAAGAACGATATATGTGTGTTTAAAAATAGACACCTTTTTGAGTTAAAACAAAAAAAAAAAAACAACAAATCATCGTCATTCAAATATTTTCTTTTTATATACATATGTATGTACATACCTCCTACATAGTACATAGAAAATGAAATTGTGTAGGTTTGGAGCGTTTTTTTTTTGCTAAAAATATATTTTCAATAATTTCAAATAAAAATATATTCTGCATTTTTCATACAATAAATTAAAGAAAACAGGAAATTCGTGCCAACTTTAGGCAGTGAAACAGAAATTATTATACCTATTATTCTGGATAAAAATTATTTTTTGTATCATTCATGGGACCGAATACCGATGAGTGTATTCGACGGGCCTCTCTTTATCAAACGGAGAAATTTTGTATGTAAACAAATGTACCTAGGTATTTACATTAAAAAGTTTTATTTGCGTTGACTGTTATGTATATACATACATATGTACATATAAAGATGATATGTAAATATCATAAAAAAACTTGCGTCATGGAAATAGCCAGGTGCGTGACTTCTCGGTCAGACTGTAGGCCTATATGTATGAGTGTATGTATGTACATATATATGTATATCTATTGTACACATGTGCACAAGGGTGGACCAACTTTTCTAGACTTAAATTTGTGTTCGTATATACATATGTATATGTATGTACTAGCAGGGTACCCGGCGTTGCTCGGGATGTAAGTAGTAAGGGGGGCTTTCAAAATCAATAATATACTTTAAGATTTCATATTTATATAATATATTATTGCCTACTGAAGAATTTACCAAATTCGAATATTTTGAAAATTATGAAAAAAGAGTATTGAAAACCGGTTTTTGCGGTATTTGTTGGTAACGTTAGGGGGCCTTTCAAGAATTCAATTTTGACAAATTGTGCCAGGATGAATTCAACTTCAAATGTTGATTTGATACAATATTGTAGGTGTATTAAGGTTTTTCTGAAATCGCATTTTTACCGATAACTCAGTTATAGATAAATTTATCGAAATATGTCGAAGTACAAATGAAACCTGGGGCCTTCCCCTTTCGTTTGATACCCATATTGTAGGGCAAGTTTAAGGTTTTTGGGCAATCACATTTTCACCGATAACTCAGTTATCGATCAATTTATCGAAACCTATCGTAGTTCAAATGAAACCTGCTGCCTTCTCCTTTCGTTTTATACCCATATTATAGAGTAATGTTAAGTTTTTTGGGCAATCACCGATAACTCAGTTATCGATAAATTTATCGAAATATATCGAAATCCAAATGAAACCTGGAGCTATCTCCTTTCGTTTGATACCCATATTGTAGGGTAATATTAAGGTTTTTGTGCAATAACATTTTCACCGATAACTTAGTTATCGATAAATTTATCGAAATATATTAAAGTACAAATGAAACCTGGGGCCTTCCCTCTTTCGTTTGATGCCCATATTGTAGGGTAATATTAAGGTTTTTGTGCAATAACATTTTCACCGATAACTTAGTTATCGATAAATTTATCGAAATATATTAAAGTACAAATGAAACCTGGGGCCTTCCCTCTTTCGTTTGATGCCCATATTGTAGGGCAATTTTAAGGTTTTTGTGCAATAACATTTTCACCGATAACTTAGTTATCGATAAATTTATCGAAATATATCGAAGTCCAAATT
This sequence comes from Sphenella marginata, assembly GCA_951509765.1. Lineage (NCBI taxonomy): Eukaryota > Metazoa > Arthropoda > Insecta > Diptera > Tephritidae > Sphenella > Sphenella marginata. The sequence goes on along the minus strand of OX608081.1, from coordinate 10,173,135 downwards.
AAACCTGGAGCTATCTTCTTTCGTTTGATACCCATATTGTAGGGTAATATTAAGGTTTTTGTGCAATAACATTTTCACCGATAACTTAGTTATCGATAAATTTATCGAAATATATTAAAGTACAAATGAAACCTGGGGCCTTCCCTCTTTCGTTTGATGCCCATATTGTAGGGTAATATTAAGGTTTTTGTGCAATAACATTTTCACCGATAACTTAGTTATCGATAAATTTATCGAAATATATTAAAGTACAAATGAAACCTGTTATCGATCAATTTATCGAAAAATATCAAAGCTAAATTGAAACCTGGGGCCTTCCCCTTTCGTGTCATACCCATATTGTAGGTCAAGTTTAAGGTTTTTGGGCAATCACAATTTCACCGATAACTCAGTTATCGATCAATTTATCGAAACCTATCGTAGTCCAAATGAAACCTGCTGCCTTCTCCTTTCGTTTTATACCCATATTATAGAGTAATGTTAAGGTTTTTGGGCAATCACAATTTCACCGATAACTCAGTTATCGATCAATTTATCGAAACCTATCGTAGTCCAAATGAAACCTGCTGCCTTCTCCTTTCGTTTTATACCCATATTATAGAGTAATGTTAAGTTTTTTGGGCAATCACCGATAACTCAGTTATCGATAAATTTATCGAAATATATCGAAGTCCAAATGTAACCTGGAGCTATCCCCTTTCGTTTGATACCCATATTGTAGGGCAATTTTAAGGTTTTTGTGCAATAACATTTTCACCGATAACTCAGTTATAGATAAATTTATCGAAATATATCGAAGCCCAAATGAAACCTGGCGCCATCCCCTTTCGTTTGATACCCATATTGTAGGGTAATATTAAGGTTTTTGGGCAATAACATTTTCACCGATAACTCAGTTATCGATAAATTTATCGAAATATATCGAAGCCCAAATGAAACCTGGGGCCATCCCCTTTCGTTTGATACCCATATTGTAGGGTAATATTAAGGTTTTTGGGCAATCGAATTTTTACCGATAACTTAGTAATCGATCAATTTATCGAAATATGTCGAAGCCAAAATGAAACCTGGGACCCTCCTCTTTCGTTTGATACCCATATTATAGGGTAATGTTAAGTTTTTTGGGCAATCACCGATAACTCAGTTATCGATAAATTTATCGAAATATATCGAAGCCCAAATGAAACCTGGGGCCATCCCCTTTCGTTTGATACCCATATTGTAGGGTAATATTAAGGTTTTTGGGCAATCGAATTTTGACCGATAACTTAGTTATCGATCAATTCATCGAAATATATCGAAGCGAAAATGAAACCTGGGGCCCTCCCTTTCGTTTGATACCCATATTATAGGGTAATGTTAAGTTTTTTGGGTAATCACCGATAACTCAGTTATCGATAAATTTATCGAAATATATCGAAGTCCAAATGTAACCTGGAGCTATCCCCTTTCGTTTGATACCCATATTGTAGGGCAATTTTAAGGTTTTTGTGCAATAACATTTTCACCGATAACTCAGTTATAGATAAATTTATCGAAATATATCGAAGTCCAAATGTAACCTGGAGCTATCCCCTTTCGTTTGATACCCATATTGTAGGGCAATTTTAAGGTTTTTGAGCAATAACATTTTCACCGATAACTCAGTTATCGATAAATTTATCGAAATATATCGAAGCCCAAATGAAACCTGGGGCCATCCCCTTTCCTTTGATACCCATATTGTAGGGTAATATTAAGGTTTTTGGGCAATCGAATTTTGACCGATAACTTGGTTATCGATAAATTTATCGAAATATATCGAAGCCAAAATGAAACCTGGGGTCATCCCCTTTCGTTTGATACCCATATTGTACGATCTTTCTATACCTATATGCGAAATATCATAAGTATAGGTTCAATATACTTAGAGTTATATGGAATAAAAAAAATTTCGAAAAGTAACGGTCCCTAGCAGGGTCGGAACCCCAAAATTAAAAAAAAAATAGCCTATAGCTCCTTCCAGACTATAACCTGTAGGCGTGCCAAATTTCAACAAAATCCGTCTAGCCATTCTCAAGTTTTTAGGGAACAAAAGCAAACGTCTGGACATCCAAACATCCAAACATCCAAACATCCAAACATCCAAACATCCAAACATCCAAACATCCAAACATCGCTACATTCACATTTATAATATTAGTAGGAAGTAGGATTATTGCCTACTGAAGAATTTACCAAATTCGAATATTTTGAAAATTATGAAAAAAGAGTATTGAAAACCGGTTTTTGCGGTATTTGTTGGTAACGTTAGGGGGCCTTTCAAGAATTCAATTTTGACAAATTGTGCCAGGATGAATTCAACTTCAAATGTTGATTTGATACAATATTGTAGGTGTATTAAGGTTTTTCTGAAATCGCATTTTTACCGATAACTCAGTTATAGATAAATTTATCGAAATATGTCGAAGTACAAATGAAACCTGGGGCCTTCCCCTTTCGTTTGATACCCATATTATAGAGTAATGTTAAGTTTTTTGGGCAATCACCGATAACTCAGTTATCGATAAATTTATCAAAATATATCTAAATCCAAATGAAACCTGGAGCTATCCCCTTTCCTTTGATACCCATATTGTAGGGCAAGTTTAAGGTTTTTGGGCAATCACATTTTCACCGATAACTCAGTTATCGATCAATTTATCGAAACCTATCGTAGTTCAAATGAAACCTGCTGCCTTCTCCTTTCGTTTTATACCCATATTATAGAGTAATGTTAAGTTTTTTGGGCAATCACCGATAACTCAGTTATCGATAAATTTATCAAAATATATCTAAATCCAAATGAAACCTGGAGCTATCTCCTTTCGTTTGATACCCATATTGTAGGGTAATATTAAGGTTTTTGTGCAATAACATTTTCACCGATAACTTAGTTATCGATAAATTTATCGAAATATATTAAAGTACAAATGAAACCTGGGGCCTTCCCTCTTTCGTTTGATGCCCATATTGTAGGGTAATATTAAGGTTTTTGTGCAATAACATTTTCACCGATAACTTAGTTATCGATAAATTTATCGAAATATATTAAAGTACAAATGAAACCTGGGGCCTTCCCTCTTTCGTTTGATGCCCATATTGTAGGGCAATTTTAAGGTTTTTGTGCAATAACATTTTCACCGATAACTTAGTTATCGATAAATTTATCGAAATATATCGAAGTCCAAATTAAACCTGGAGCTATCTTCTTTCGTTTGATACCCATATTGTAGGGTAATATTAAGGTTTTTGTGCAATAACATTTTCACCGATAACTTAGTTATCGATAAATTTATCGAAATATATTAAAGTACAAATGAAACCTGGGGCCTTCCCTCTTTCGTTTGATGCCCATATTGTAGGGTAATATTAAGGTTTTTGTGCAATAACATTTTCACCGATAACTTAGTTATCGATAAATTTATCGAAATATATTAAAGTACAAATGAAACCTGGGGCCTTCCCTCTTTCGTTTGATGCCCATATTGTAGGGCAATTTTAAGGTTTTTGTGCAATAACATTTTCACCGATAACTTAGTTATCGATCAATTTATCGAAAAATATCAAAGCTAAATTGAAACCTGGGGCCTTCCCCTTTCGTGTCATACCCATATTGTAGGTCAAGTTTAAGGTTTTTGGGCAATCACAATTTCACCGATAACTCAGTTATCGATCAATTTATCGAAACCTATCGTAGTCCAAATGAAACCTGCTGCCTTCTCCTTTCGTTTTATACCCATATTATAGAGTAATGTTAAGTTTTTTGGGCAATCACCGATAACTGAGTTATCGATAAATTTATCGAAATATATCGAAATCCAAATGAAACCTGGAGCTATCTCCTTTCGTTTGATACCCATATTGTAATGTAAAATAGTGGTTTTCGGGCAATCGAATTTTGACCGATAACTTAGTTATCGATCAATTTATCGCAAAATATCAAAGCTAAATTGAAACCTGGGGCCTTCCCCTTTCGTTTGATACCCATATTGTAGGTGAAGTTTAAGGTTTTTGGGCAATGACAATTTCACCGATAACTCAGTTATCGATCAATTTATCGAAACCTATCGTAGTTCAAATGAAACTTGCTGCCTTCTCCTTTCGTTTTATACCCATATTATAGAGTAATGTTAAGTTTTTTGGGCAATCACCGATAACTCAGTTATCGATAAATTTATCGAAATATATCGAAGTCCAAATGTAACCTGGAGCTATCCCCTTTCGTTTGATACCCATATTGTAGGGCAATTTTAAGGTTTTTGTGCAATAACATTTTCACCGATAACTCAGTTATAGATAAATTTATCGAAATATATCGAAGCCCAAATGAAACCTGGCGCCATCCCCTTTCGTTTGATACCCATATTGTAGGGTAATATTAAGGTTTTTGGGCAATAACATTTTCACCGATAACTCAGTTATCGATAAATTTATCGAAATATATCGAAGCCCAAATGAAACCTGGGGCCATCCCCTTTCGTTTGATACCCATATTGTAGGGTAATATTAAGGTTTTTGGGCAATCGAATTTTTACCGATAACTTAGTAATCGATCAATTTATCGAAATATGTCGAAGCCAAAATGAAACCTGGGACCCTCCTCTTTCGTTTGATACCCATATTATAGGGTAATGTTAAGTTTTTTGGGCAATCACCGATAACTCAGTTATCGATAAATTTATCGAAATATATCGAAGCCCAAATGAAACCTGGGGCCATCCCCTTTCGTTTGATACCCATATTGTAGGGTAATATTAAGGTTTTTGTGCAATAACATTTTCACCGATAACTCAGTTATAGATAAATTTATCGAAATATATCGAAGTCCAAATGTAACCTGGAGCTATCCCCTTTCGTTTGATACCCATATTGTAGGGCAATTTTAAGGTTTTTGTGCAATAACATTTTCACCGATAACTCAGTTATAGATAAATTTATCGAAATATATCGAAGCCCAAATGAAACCTGGGGCCATCCCCTTTCGTTTGATACCCATATTGTAGGGTAATATTAAGGTTTTTGTGCAATAACATTTTCACCGATAACTTAGTTATCGATAAATTTATCGAAATATATTAAAGTACAAATGAAACCTGGGGCCTTCCCTCTTTCGTTTGATGCCCATATTGTAGGGTAATATTAAGGTTTTTGTGCAATAACATTTTCACCGATAACTTAGTTATCGATAAATTTATCGAAATATATTAAAGTACAAATGAAACCTGGGGCCTTCCCTCTTTCGTTTGATGCCCATATTGTAGGGCAATTTTAAGGTTTTTGTGCAATAACATTTTCACCGATAACTTAGTTATCGATCAATTTATCGAAAAATATCAAAGCTAAATTGAAACCTGGGGCCTTCCCCTTTCGTGTCATACCCATATTGTAGGTCAAGTTTAAGGTTTTTGGGCAATCACAATTTCACCGATAACTCAGTTATCGATCAATTTATCGAAACCTATCGTAGTCCAAATGAAACCTGCTGCCTTCTCCTTTCGTTTTATACCCATATTATAGAGTAATGTTAAGTTTTTTGGGCAATCACCGATAACTGAGTTATCGATAAATTTATCGAAATATATCGAAATCCAAATGAAACCTGGAGCTATCTCCTTTCGTTTGATACCCATATTGTAATGTAAAATAGTGGTTTTCGGGCAATCGAATTTTGACCGATAACTTAGTTATCGATCAATTTATCGCAAAATATCAAAGCTAAATTGAAACCTGGGGCCTTCCCCTTTCGTTTGATACCCATATTGTAGGTGAAGTTTAAGGTTTTTGGGCAATGACAATTTCACCGATAACTCAGTTATCGATCAATTTATCGAAACCTATCGTAGTTCAAATGAAACTTGCTGCCTTCTCCTTTCGTTTTATACCCATATTATAGAGTAATGTTAAGTTTTTTGGGCAATCACCGATAACTCAGTTATCGATAAATTTATCGAAATATATCGAAGTCCAAATGTAACCTGGAGCTATCCCCTTTCGTTTGATACCCATATTGTAGGGCAATTTTAAGGTTTTTGTGCAATAACATTTTCACCGATAACTCAGTTATAGATAAATTTATCGAAATATATCGAAGCCCAAATGAAACCTGGCGCCATCCCCTTTCGTTTGATACCCATATTGTAGGGTAATATTAAGGTTTTTGGGCAATAACATTTTCACCGATAACTCAGTTATCGATAAATTTATCGAAATATATCGAAGCCCAAATGAATCCTGGGGCCATCCCCTTTCGTTTGATACCCATATTGTAGGGTAATATTAAGGTTTTTGGGCAATCGAATTTTTACCGATAACTTAGTAATCGATCAATTTATCGAAATATGTCGAAGCCAAAATGAAACCTGGGACCCTCCTCTTTCGTTTGATACCCATATTATAGGGTAATGTTAAGTTTTTTGGGCAATCACCGATAACTCAGTTATCGATAAATTTATCGAAATATATCGAAGCCCAAATGAAACCTGGGGCCATCCCCTTTCGTTTGATACCCATATTGTAGGGTAATATTAAGGTTTTTGGGCAATCGAATTTTGACCGATAACTTAGTTATCGATCAATTCATCGAAATATATCGAAGCGAAAATGAAACCTGGGGCCCTCCCTTTCGTTTGATACCCATATTATAGGGTAATGTTAAGTTTTTTGGGTAATCACCGATAACTCAGTTATCGATAAATTTATCGAAATATATCGAAGTCCAAATGTAACCTGGAGCTATCCCCTTTCGTTTGATACCCATATTGTAGGGCAATTTTAAGGTTTTTGTGCAATAACATTTTCACCGATAACTCAGTTATAGATAAATTTATCGAAATATATCGAAGTCCAAATGTAACCTGGAGCTATCCCCTTTCGTTTGATACCCATATTGTAGGGCAATTTTAAGGTTTTTGAGCAATAACATTTTCACCGATAACTCAGTTATCGATAAATTTATCGAAATATATCGAAGTCCAAATGTAACCTGGAGCTACCCCTTTTCGTTTGATACCCATATTGTAGGGCAATTTTAAGGTTTTTGTGCAATAACATTTTCACCGATAACTCAGTTATCGATAAATTTATCGAAATATATCGAAGCCCAAATGAAACCTGGGGCCATCCCCTTTCCTTTGATACCCATATTGTAGGGTAATATTAAGGTTTTTGGGCAATCGAATTTTGACCGATAACTTGGTTATCGATAAATTTATCGAAATATATCGAAGCCAAAATGAAACCTGGGGTCATCCCCTTTCGTTTGATACCCATATTGTACGATCTTTCTATACCTATATGCGAAATATCATAAGTATAGGTTCAATATACTTAGAGTTATATGGAATAAAAAAAATTTCGAAAAGTAACGGTCCCTAGCAGGGTCGGAACCCCAAAATTAAAAAAAAAAATAGCCTATAGCTCCTTCCAGACTATAACCTGTAGGCGTGCCAAATTTCAACAAAATCCGTCTAGCCATTCTCAAGTTTTTAGGGAACAAAAGCAAACGTCTGGACATCCAAACATCCAAACATCCAAACATCCAAACATCCAAACATCCAAACATCCAAACATCCAAACATCGCTACATTCACATTTATAATATTAGTAGGATGTTTGTTCGATCATCACAAAAAATTAAGAACACAAAATTTTTCTCAAAACTTCACACCCTACTAATGTAAATAACTATGTATATAAATACATAAAATTAAAAAGTAAATATAAAATGGGACATTAATCGATATTTGGTGGATGGGCGAAACATTTACATTTTTATGAATTGAACTTTTCCAAAGCGTTTTTTTTTGTGTCAATTAAAGTATACATACATACATATATATGTACATATATTTATACTACTTTTACGATCATTTTGTTTTCTATATTTTAATTGAAGCTAATAAAAATTAAACTCAAGAACCGAAATATTGTTTTCGTTTTCTTGTCATACTTTTTTGTTGTATTTCCATGCAAAATTTGTATCCTGCTCTGGATCATGGCCCTTTGAAGCACGAAAATGATCTTCCGTTTTTCATTATCTGACAATCTCCGTGCTTCATCGCAAATTCGGAAAACTTTGTTATGGTTTGTTTTTTTTTTTAGTAATTTTTCTTTTAATTTGGAATAAAGTTCAGAAAACCTAATGACGGAACAGTACGAAATGAGTTAATTGGTATTTATGATTTGAATTGCCACATATGTACATATGTATGTATGTACATATTTTATTGGGCCAAATGATTTTGTACAGGTAGATTACAATTTCGCGCATGTGATTTAGTTGTTCTCTTTTATTTTACGTAAATATACATACTTTGATTTTATAAATTTTACAAAACAACAATATATGTAAAGTCAGTTTTGAATATCACTGCTGTGGACATTCTTAACACTTATGTAAGTGAATAATATCTTATAACGTGTATGTATGTGGGTACATTTGTTATTTTGTAATGTGCTGTTGAAATTACATCAAATCAAAAGTACTGGAACAATGGTGAAATACGAGAAATTGAAAAAAAATCGATACGAAAAGCACTTTTGTTAACCCCCTCATTGTATTTCATAGCCCGTCAAGTGAGTGCCCTTTTATGACCCTCGTAAAAATCAAGAACATTTATGTAAAAGCAACAGCAAACGAGCCGAGCCCACTTTTTGCTGGCAGCGTCGATGAGCCAACGTCATTAGATACGATGCAATAACAACGGAATAAATGCAATCTACATCAAATATATAGAGATGTATGTATGTATGTACATATGGAACGATTATAAATGCACATATTTAAGTAGAGGGATATACATACACCTACTGCATACATATGTATGTATATAGATGTAGATCTGTAATAAATAAGGGGGTTACAGTGCAGAAAGAAAATGGTATACAAGAACTGAGAGAAGAAGTGCTTGTGAAATCCATAATTGCACATATGCCTACATATGTACATATATTATCAATATATTAGAGTGTCTCATATTCACAATATAATCTGAAAGTTAGTTTGCGCATACATACTTCTAAAACCAACAAATAAAAAATTCCTTGATTTTTGCATCTGCTTCTGCTGCTTTCCGAATTTAATGAGGGTTTCTCCACCTATTCCTTTCAGTGAGTAGCAACAAAAACTGTTACAGAATTCATTTTTGCAGAGCCACAAAGAAATATGGAAACCAGGAGTGGATCCACGGGGCTTGTTTTCGTGGGCAAGGCCCCACCACTCTTCGGAGTCCGAAAAGACATACTTTTGAGGAAATGTGGATAAAAAGATGTCTTCGAAATTTCATAAAAAATATGGACAGACCCCTTCCCAAAATTTTGGATCTGCCAACGGTGGAAGCATATTAGAAAAGGAGTGGTTGGAATGAGAATTGCTAGCTTCAAACATAAAAAGACTTTACTTTTAGACGGATTGTATTTTCTCAAAGCAACTTTTTGAGCTAAATAGGTTTAAAAGCATTATTTTTTAACAACACCCTAATGTATGTACATATGTTTATGCAGCGCTAAATATTTATAAACCAAAGTCCGACGTTGAAGTAGGCACGTTTAACCTGAAAAAGCAGAAATAAATTAATTTTCACATGCAGCACTCATACATTTGCGTCTACGAATACATATACAAGTACCCTACAAAAAATGATGTATGTATGTAGGTGTACTGCAAAGGCACAAGGTTTATTTAACAAAATTCTTTTAACAAAGCCCATATAAACATATGTATGTATGTGTGAAGGCCTAATATAAGAACTAAAAATTTGGTTTTAAAAATGTACAAAAAATTGGCCAAAATTGAAATAAAAAGTTTATCAAAATTTTCAATTTTTTTTCAAAGGTGCAAATTTGTTGGTGGTTACACAGGTACAGAAAATTGTGCATCAATACTAAATACAAAAACAAAGAACACAATCAAATGAATGAGCACATTCAAGTACATACATTACAAACATACCTAGGTATGTACATACATATGTACATATGTACATACACACATTCATACACAAAATTAGACAATGCGCATGCTCTCATACAAACTACGTGAGACCATCCTCCAGTACACGAGTCGAGCCCCTTAACTGGATTTACAAAAAAAAAAGAAAAAAAAATATTATTGTTAACGCAGAGGTAAGATATTAGAGAATGAAACAACAACAATATGTGTGCGGGGCAACAACTACAGAATTAGGATGTAACAGAGCGGCAAACGATGGCATCGTCAAAAAAAAATAATGAATAGCAGCTGAGCGGTAGCAAACAAAATGTGGACAAAGTTGATGGGCGGAAGAGTGGGTCACCACGATATACTATATATACATATATATGTATGTATGGATATGTGCATATGCAAGTATGTACACACCTAATAAAACAAGCAAAACCAGATGCCGAAAGAGCTGAGTAGGTATGTACGTGTATCGCCACTGGTAGACATAGCAATCGGCGTTGGGAGTATCACACAGGCATTATGTGTTGGCACGTTAACAGGAGCTTCTAGGGAGTGGTTGTGCAGAGGTGAGGAGCAAGAGGCATAAATAAGCTATATAGTACATACGTATATACACACATACCGCGTGCTTCTGTTTGCGTCGACGCACTTGTTCACTATTTGACGACGTCAGAACAAAAACGAGCTCACTTTTTGCTCAGCGTTTTGGAAGCATGTTAAAATTGGTATAACTTGAGGGAACTTGCTAATTTTCACGAATATTTTGAAAATTAGCGACAGCAAATTCAGTTTATTTATTATGTCCCAAGTTCCATATGCGTATCTTGATATATATGTACCTACATATGTACATATTAGAGCGGGTCAAATTGTATGGATGGATTTTTTTGCATTAGGAGTATAGCAAAAACGTAATCTACAGATGATTCTAAGAAAATTTGCCCAAGAAACCATAGCTCTAAAACCGATTTTGACCTCCCGACTTTTGCAAAATAGATATTTTGCCATATGAATGTAGGGTTTGGCCAAAAAATGTTCATAACTTCTGATAGAATTATAGGAAAAACATCACATTGGGCTTATTTTAAAGGTATTTTACGTACGTTTCAGAATATGTACTAATATATATAGTGTTTTTGAATTTCAATAGATAAATCAGCCTTAAATTATGAAAAATTAGCCCAAAATGAACTTTTAACTACTATATTATAATTTTTAACAAATTTCTCACGGAAAACTTTTTTTTTCTTACAGCTTAAATAAGTTCAGAACATTTCCAAGAACTTTCAGTCAGACAGTTTTTCTTTTTTCGAATTCGTTTTAGTAGAAAAAAATAAAAAAAAAATTTTTTAATTTCAACTAATATGCAAAAAACACAATTTTTATAATTTTAATGTAATTTGTTTAAAAAATAATTTTTTTACTTAGAATTGACCATTTTAGAGTATTATTATTGATTGGGTACCCGTACCCGCTGTACCCGGTACCAATTATCTATGCGATGGCAACACCAGCGAAGTAACAGGTGTTTGTCATTTCTCTTTGTGCTTACATTTGTTTTTAACTATTGCAGTTAACAATTCGAAATTGTAAATCTATTGTGCCGCGAAATTTATATTAATATTAAAGTTAATAAAAGTTTGTTTAAACTATAGTTTTATGAAATAAACATTGTGATTTATTAAAAATAAAACAGCTTGTGCTTTTATTAACCATAATAAGCTTCCGGCATAAAATTGATAATTGATAATTAGCTCCCGCTACAACAACAACCATAATCACCACCGCCCAACAGCCTGCAAGCTGCATTGACGATTAGCAACCAGGTGTAATAAAAACGCGTGGGTATATTTAAAAGAACTTATGTTTTATTTGGTATTTGAAATATTTTGTTTTTTTAAATATTTTAAAATGGTCAATTCTAAGTAAAAAAATTATTTTTTAAACAAATTACATTAAAATTATAAAAATTGTGTTTTTTGCATATTAGTTGAAATTAAAAATTTTTTTTTTTATTTTTTTCTACTAAAACGAATTCGAAAAAAGAAAAACTGTCTGACTGAAAGTTCTTGGAAATGTTCTGAACTTATTTAAGCTGTAAGAAAAAAAAAGTTTTCCGTTAGAAATTTGTTAAAAATTATAATATAGTAGTTAAAAGTTCATTTTAGGCTAATTTTTCATAATTTAAGGCTGATTTATCTATTGAAATTCAAAAACACTATATATATTAGTACATATTCTGAAACGTACGTAAAATACCTTTAAAATAAGCCCAATGTGATGTTTTTCCTATAATTCTATCAGAAGTTATGAACATTTTTTGGCCAAACCCTACATTCATATGGCAAAATATCTATTTTGCAAAAGTCGGGAGGTCAAAATCGGTTTTAGAGCTATGGTTTCTTGGGCAAATTTTCTTAGAATCATCTTTAGATTACGTTTTTGCTATACTCCTGATAGCAAAAAAATTTGACCCGCTCTAGTACATATGTATGTATGTACATTCATTTGTATAAAACCTGTAGAGATTGTGCACCAAGTCTCTTAAGAGCCTGCCTAGACCATTTCAAAAAAAAGAGAAATTCGCTTGATAAAAGGTATTGAAAAGAGAGGGAGAGAAGAGTTTGAGGTTTTTAGCCACATAAAAAAATACAGGGAGTGGGTGAGAAAAACCTTAATGAGAGTTAGTAGAGAAATAATGGGGAAAAAAACGGTAAGGAGAATCATATCATAGATATCATAGAGGGCTAGGGAGGACGTTGAGTGGGAGGGATAGGCAGCGGTAGAGGCCGAAGAGGGTTTGACGTAACCAGAAACAAGAATATCGCACTAAACGCAACTATTCCCAGCCACAGGTGTCGCTCAATTACACTCTGCACAAATTAATCGTTATTTATTTCTTTAATTACTATTGCTGTAATCGATTATTTAGTTATTTGCGATTACAATTACAGCAATTAATTTCATTTTAAACTTCTCTGACTACCCCCAATTGTAGTTTTTAACTAAGTCTAAATGGCGATTACAGTAATCGTAATCGTATTGTACTAATGTTTGTCATGTTTCAATTGTGTAATCGATTGTTATGATTTTGGCCATAGTAATTATGGGTCAACCGATTGTGATAATTGTAATTTAATTTAATTTATATTTATTATCTTGTAATGGTTACATATTTTTATAGCCGAGTTCTGTGACTGAGTTCCCATATATTATATAGGTAGGTCACACATACATACATACATATGTATGTTTGTCGAGGCGTATGAGTAACATTTTTAGACAAAGTGCTTACAGTAGGCATAGTGCTATTCGAATAAAAATTATTCGAATAAATAAAATTTGTATTCGACGGGTACAAAAAATTCGAATAATAAAATATTAGTTGCAAAAAATTCGAATGGTATTTATTCGTTTATTCGAATAGTGCTTGTTCAAATATTATTCGAAAAAAATCCCACTCACAGCTCACAGTCGTGAGAGGAAACTTTACGTTGGATTGCTGGCAGCGCATCAGTTAAAAATTCTTTGAGTTTCAAACAGCCGTTTCTTAAGTATTATTCACTTAACAACAACAACAACGAAAAAACTTGAGATATTTTTCATTGGGAATCCAAACCTAGTGAAGAGCGAAAGCTAAAGAGAGTAAAAGAGAAGCGTTGTAAAGTCAACACAAGGTGTTATATGTACAAATGTTGATATATGTATGTACATATATGTAGATTCTATACACATACTGCTATTCTTCAAACCACCTTAACCCACCATAACGATACATATCCTATGACGCCGGCGATCTTAAGGGGTGTCGGCAGGTGAAAGGGTTGCAATTTGTGTTTAAAAATAGCTTTATGTTTACATATGTAAATAATACCACTTTTTGTTGGTATGGCACCCGTTGAAGCTTCCAGCAGGAATTAATATGCGTCATTATGTTGTCCCATGTACATATATCGTTTAATTTATATTCAACAATTTACGTTTTAACTGATTTCGTCATAAATGCCCATAAGTTGCAAATTTGTCTAGCTTCCAAAATAGAAGTAGTGACCAAGTTGAAGGAAATAGAAGAGCGGATGTATGCTGTTCGAAACGCGATGGTGGTAGTACCTACCTCAAGGGTGTTTTAACATTCTGACGTAAGCAGTTGTATATATTGTGTTTGTTTTTTTTTTGGAGATTATTTTTGACCTTTGGTTTTGTATTGCGTATGCCGACTATATTATCAATATTTCTCTCAAATACTCTATCAACTAAAAATTCGTGCGCACTTTCACTACAAATATGTACATACATACGTCTGCTACTTGAACTCTAATGCGTCTGGTCATTGCTGATTAGAATACACTCATAATCTTGTAGCTAGCTGGTAGTCTGAAATTTAATTTATCAGTTGTGTTTAAAAATTTCCATAATAATTCTTGTTTTCTATAATTTTTAATTATGTATGTTTATATGGCCTAATAATTGATAATAATGTAACAATTTGTATGAGATCCGGATAATATACTGGCACAAGTAGCTTTCACAACAAAAATTATGGGCTCTTCGAGATCCTTCTATTTGTCTTTTGTATGTGCGAGGGACAGAGAATGTAATAGCGAGAAAAGCTTGAAGCGACTTGATGGTGCGCATGTATGTGTACACTTCCACTCTCTTCTCGCTCCCTTCGCCTATGTCGAGGCAGACTTAAATTCCCCTCTTGAATAATGTAAAATTAGTCCTAGACTCGATTGTTGATTGTCGATTTTCTTCTATACTTCTATGCTGCAGTAGGAATCGCAAGGGTTTTTTCAATACATGATTTGCCTTTACCAAAAAAAAAAAAATTAAAAACAATTTCATAAGTATTTTTGGTTTTTGTTGTTAACACAAAAATTTAGTACAAATTTAGTTCCAAAATTAGCTTTTTTTTTCTCAATGTGCGCCTAGTCTGTTCAGGTTTTTAAGTCAAACGCCCACCATGCTTTTCTATACCCATGTACAACTCAATTGATTGCGTAAAACCGGGCACCTCACTGTGATCATAGATGCCTATATGTACATATATGTATGTATGTATGTATTTGGGATGCCAAACCCGGAATGCAGTGCTGTTTTAGGCGTTGAAAATACCATGATTACGGTGGTGTGTTTGGGATTGGAATTCAAAATTTATGTTTTACTTTATAAGCCGATTTCATTTTTTATCAATCTGCGATTATAAATACTTAAGTTCCCTGTTAGTTGTATTATTTAAAATAAGATTAGTTGTTTTTTTTTTTTTTCTAAGCAAAAACCAAGTTAAAGTCGGTTTTTAACTTAAAAGCGGAGCGGATTGAAATTTTAAACTGATTGCTCCATAAGCATAGTCAAGTTAAAATAGAGTTTTACTATTTCTACTTAAACACGATTCTAAAATAAACATCATTACATGTCTGTCATAGTCAACCTAAAATATGTACATACATTTTATGTCTAGGACAGGGTTTTAATTTTAAAATGAGGAAATGCTGGTATAGCAAAATCAGTTCTAGAAAATCCCGTAATGTTTGAAATCTATTACGATATATGTATGTATGTAGGTCTACAAAGACGTCTCGCAAGTACTTGAGCACGTTTTGCGCAAATTCAATTCACTCAAACAAAAATTCATACATGTACATATGTACCTATGTTAGCCTCTTGAAACCGTCTATGAGATATTTAGATTTTGGTACGAGTATATCGATTGTTAATATTCCGAAATTTTGATACGTGTCCGCACGGGCTACAATAAAAATATTTTAAAGAAAAAACTGTAATCGTGAATTGGTTTGTGTTAACAGGTTATACATGCGTTTCATAGAAGCACCCAACAAAAAATTTGCACCTTATAAAATAGCATTTTTCATACGTAAGAATTTAACAACGTATGTATAAATATCATGAAATATTCTGAAAAACTTGTTAACAGTCGTCGTACGCTGCGTATTTCAAAATGTATTTGCAGAATGATTTAACTCAAAGTTAAACAGTGGTATGGTTCCCGGTCAAGAGGGAAGTTTAATTCGCAATTACCTAGTCGGTTCAAAGTAGAAATCGTTGCCAAAGAATGATTCTTGCTGTACTTGATTCTTTTAATCGCGTATAAATTTTCTGTTGGGTAAATCTACTAGATCACTGGAGGTCAACTGCGTCAAAAAACCTTATTCATAAATAAAAGCAAAACAATAATCAAAAAAAAAAAAAAAATCATACAAAACTTAGAGATCTACAACATATACAAAGCAACGAGATGGACGTCAGCAGACTACGAATGAATGGTATGTACTCAAAAAAAAAAATAAATAAATAAAAAAAAAAGTGTGCAAGCGCATGACAAAGTGTTTAGCGCTCTGTAGCGAAATATTTTTAGTGAAAAAGTCATATATATAAAACAAAAATCTGCGCAAAACAAAAACAAAAATACATGCAAACCACCATTTTATGGGGTTTCTTCATTTTTTTCGTATAATTAAAATGTTTACCCATTGTAATTGCAAAAAATAATACATACATAGGTACATACATTAAAACCATTTTTGCGCAAACAATCTTTAAGAAAAATTTTAAAACTATCTTGTTCCCAATTTTCAAAATAGAATTTTATCTAGTTAAACATGATTCTAAAATAAACATCACTTCATGTCTGTTATAGTCAACTTAAAATACATTTTATGTCTAACTTGGAGTTTAAATTTTGAAACGACGGTTTGTGTCTATGGTTATACGATAGGGCGACCTTTTGAAACATAAACGATTTCTTCATACCACCAACCAACTTAATTTTTTTCCATTTCATTTGTTTAAATTAATTTAAGAAATCTCTTAGCGGTTATTTCAGAAATAATGTTTGACATTTGAAAATAAGGTTATTCATTAAAAGCTGCTCAGATTGAATAAATAGGTTTTTTTTATATATATGTACATATGAGAATCGATCTTTCAAGAAGTATCTCGCAAGGTAAATGCATTCTTATCGCTGTTTCAAAAATTACACGACTAACTTATTGAATGAGGTACCAGCTCTTACTCATCTTTCGGGCATTTTTTTGCTTTGTAGTTTGTTTACAACTGGCAACTGTAAGCAGCTGAGTGTTTGTATTTGTTTACTTCTTCATATCATAGGAATCATATGGCATTCAAATACGCTGCTGATCACCTGAATAGATGCAGAAAATCTTACATTAAAGACTTAGGACAAGCTCGCCTTCGTTTAAAATAAGTTATAGACCAAACATATATGTATATTTTTTACAAAGCAGGCTGAATCGAGAAGTTGTTTATTATTATATTAATTTTCTCCAAAACTTTCCCTCCAAACATAAAAAATTTAATTATACCACCAAACAACTTAATTTTTAGTCTGTTATATTTCATTTTTTGTTTAATATAACTATGATTGACCAACATTTCAAATGTCTTTTTAGCAGGGACCGTAACTGTTATGAGTTTTAATATAAAAATCTACATTTAATCATTATTTTCAGATTTTTTTCATAAAAATCAACAATAGCAGTTATTTTAAATTTTTATTTTTTTGATCAAAAATAAAAGTTATTTTTTAATTTTTATTTTTTTGATCAAACATAAAAGTTATTTTTTGATTTTTATTTTTTTGATCAAACATAATAGTTATTTTTGATTTTAATTTTTTTGATCAAAAATAAAAGTTATTTCTTGAGCGATATTTTATCCCTCAAGAATAAAAATTAAGTTTTGAGTTTTAACTTTTTTCGCGGATTGAAAAACTCAAATAACCGCAGCGCCTTTCTGGCAGGCTGTTGATCATAATTATTAGATGATATATCCTTGTCAGCATAAGTGCTCAATAATTTGAAACATATTTATATGTATACACATTGATATTGTATGTATGGGGCAAAATTCGCCAAGTGTACCAGGTGAAAAAATGTATGTACATAAATATAAACTATGTTGATGAGGATATACCACCCAATAATTATGATTTATTACTTGCCAAAAAGGCACAGCGGCGTTTTGAGTTTTTCAATCCGCGAAAAAAGTTAAAACTCAAAACTTAATTTTTATTCTTGAGGGATAAAATATCGCTCAAGAAATAACTTTTATTTTTGATCAAAAAAATTAAAATCAAAAATAATTATTATGTTTGATCAAAAAAATAAAAATCAAAAAATAACTTTTATGTTTGATCGAAAAAATAAAAATTAAAAAATAACTTTTATGTTTGACCAAAAAAATAAAAATCAAAAATAATGATTATTTGTAATTTATATGGATTTCCCTCAAATTTTTTTAGTTTATAGAAGCTTTTTGTTGAGCATGAAGAGACGTGCATATTCATATACTTGAAACGTATCTGCGATATTGGGAAGTCTTCCATTTTTGATGCTAAAAATACAACAATAATCGTTACGGGGGGTCCCTGCTTTTTAGGCTAGGTAAAGGTTTTAATACTTATATACATATGTTATGGGTGTTTGTGGTTTTTTTATACAAATTTTCGGCCCTGAAGTCAGCTTGAAAATATAGCACTAAAACAACCATATTTAAAGAAAACAAAATTTTGACCTTACTCAAATGACCAGTTGTGTTAAACCGTTGACCGTTACCGGAGTTTTGGCTCAGCTGTGCAGTGTATGAGAGCTGACTTGTGGCACGTATTACCATAGAAACAAAAATGGAAACAACTGCACATTTGGGAAGTACACAATACATATACATATACATATATATTTGTGCAACCATACATATACATTACGTGTTTATATTCCACTGCCAGGAAATGCGTTCTCTTGATTCTTCTACATTCATAAATGTAGATACAGAATAGGTATGTGAGGAGTGTACGAAGAGATTCATGAAAGGGACGTACTTCAATTCTGGGAACAAACTATGTATGTAATACAATGCATTTCAAGCAGATAAAGTAATCCATGGGGGTTTTTCTTTAGTTATGCTTGTACGATGCGTTATCGACTTTTAAGTAAAAAACCCTATTCAATACCGGTTAACTATTCAGTTTGTGAAATGAAATCGCACTGCACTGAAAAAAAAATTGTGAAATAAAATTAAAAAGAACTGAACATCAAATATACTGCTGTTGTTGTGAGGTACAGGAACAGGTAAAAGTTGGCTATTTTGCGCAATCTACCACATATTTTTGTCTAATCCCCTCTGCTGGCTGGTAAGGAAAACTAAATTCGAAGGATCCTTTGGCCTTTAATTCGTCGTTCTATAGTATATATAGCTTGTATAACTTATCATCAAAATTTCTTCGATAGACTACGTTGGTTTTTTTTTCTTTCGAATACTCGAAGGGAAACGACAAGTTAATAGTAACCAGAGTCATCCGTTGCACGCTTTCGAGGTTTTTGGTAGTACATACTTTCATATTTTTTTATTCTAAAACACCGAAATCAAAAATATAGATCGAAGCAATAAATCGAAGCCGGAAAGTTTGTTTGAATCGGTTAGACTGCTCGGTAAAACCTATCAGCCTTTCTTTTAAAAAGTTTTTTGTTTCGCGATACAGCTGTGAAATTTGTGTGAAAAAGAAGAGGCAGTGTTTGAGCTACGACGTTCTTCAAGTAAAGACGTGACATGTCTCTACATACATACATACGTATGTATGTATGTATGTATACATATGTATGTTTTTATAAAATGCTCTGCGCCCCTGCAAACTGCTGAAAAACCGGTGTATTTAGCCTGAATTCCACTCCCACTGGCAACAAGTTTAAAACTAGCACGTTTTCTTACAATGAAAAACGTTTAAAACCTACATAGGGCACAACGTCGCTTATGACTATGGAATACAAATCAGTAATCAGTCTATGAATAAATAATTTCAAAATTTTACTAGATCATTGTATCAACTAGCCAGTTTGCTTATTTATCAGTTTACGATAATAGTGTAATACATTCATATATGTACATCAAAACATACATATGTACATATGTATATACATACATACATACATATAGCTGCAATAGTAAAAGCGAATTGAATTTGTAAAATACCGAGAGATGGGAGTGTCACATTAAACAGTTCGAGCCCACGTCAAGAGAGCAGCTATGGGCAGTGCCACTCATTCGTGAGCAAATATGACATTCCAGATACGCAAAACTGGTATACCTACATACTAAATATTTATGTACATAGTATATATAAAGCTCTATATGTATGTATAAGCAGTGCCAAAAGTGTAAAAAGAATTTTAAAAACTTTGAGAAAATATAAAACGAGAGCGTAAGAAACGTGCCTCCAAATTGAAAGCACACATTTGCAAAATGTTAATGTATAGGTAAATGTTGGCACGTGTGTCAGGGAGCTTGTGGTCATATAATGGAGGTGCACGAGTAGATGTGGAAAAGAATTTGAGTGTGAGACAAAAAAAAAACAACAACGAAATACCGACTGCAGTGTTGGCACATTTTGGAGCTCATATGAGTTGGTGTATGAGAGGTATAAGAGGGGCTTAGAGGCCGGGCAGCGTATTTTTCTATCCACTATATATACATATTTGTAAGTACTCACACACATTCAAATGTGCATTTGCCCACTTTTTCATTGTACATATATATGTACCTACTTTGGAAGAATGCTGACTCATGCGTATAACTACTCTAAGCATTGAGAGCTCTTTGTTCTCTAATGAAATATAACCAATCTATTGTTGATTTTTCTATTTTTTTGTTTTTATTTTATTGTTGTTTTAAATATATGTATGTATGCATGATAAGCACTCTCTGGTAGAATTTTATATGATTCCCAAATACGAGGGTCGTTGTTTAGGTTTTGATATTTTAAAAATTTAAACTTTGTGTTAATAGTAACGCCAAATTTTAAACTGGTGCACACCTTTCAACGTTTTTTTTCTCAATACGAACCATTTGAGATTAAATCCGTTGTACAATTTTGAGCAGCAGTTCGTTTTCCTAATGTCAAAATCGTATGGTGGCGAAATTTGTAGTGTCAAAATTTGATAACAAAGTAGCTATCAGCTGATTGGATAATGCCACCTTGTATTTATCACACGATCTTTTTTGCACGAAAGCTACTAATACTGCCGTAAATATTTGTATAACTTTTCCAGTTCCTCCAGACTTACGCAACAGCCCTTGTATACACATACAACCATAGGCTGGACATATTTTTTACTCTCATAAATATATTTATGTTATATGTACATATATATGATTTCATGCTCGCGCGTCGCTCTATAGATACATACTACTAACTAATTGTCAATTTTGACCTTCAAGGTTCCTTCAAAATCCGGCCGCAGCACCAAACGAACTGTGTGAGCTGTGAAAACGAAACTGAAACGGTTGTTCAACCAACAAGCTGAATTGATTCCGAGGTGAACGCTTCAAGACGACGGTTGATCGAGCGGGCAAATTGAAATTATAAATACAATAATAATAAAATAACGTTACAAAAGCAAAAACATACATACATATATATAGAGAAGAGACACAATTGAAAATTTAAAATTCAGAATACCTACAACTATATAAGTCGTAGCTGCGAACATAAAAATATTCAGTACAAAAAATATTTTACCTGCAGCAGAAAACCGACAACACTAACGGCAATAATTAATACAATAATTAGTGTTGTTGCAAATAAAATAAAGTGCATTTGTTAGACAAGAAAAGACGACAAAGTTGAATTTTTGTGTGATTCGTGCATTTTTGGCTGTGTTTAGAAAATTGTTTTTGCAAATTAGCGCAATATTGCATTTTGAGCAAAACAAAAGCCACAATAAATTAAGAAACATACCAAAGTACATTACGAAGAAACGAAAATTACAAGAAACGGCAAACTAAAACAACAATAACATATCCAACGACGGGTAAAGCTCGAAAATACTAGTTTTGCAGAAGAGGCAGGAATAGGTGGGTGTAAATCAGGCAAGCAAATACCTACGTCAATATTTGCGCGAAATTATTGTGGGCGTAACATATACATTTCTAAGATATATACTCGTATAGTTAAAGGTACACACCTACAAGCGCGTATATATAATATATACAACACAAAGTCAGCCAAAAACAAACTTTAGCGAGAACCTACGTAACACAAAAAAGCTATCTATAGCACAACATTGAACTATTGAAATAGCGGAAGCGAAACCAAAAACAAAATAGTTAATAAAACTACGAAATCTAAATCAACATTTAGTGCGCAAAACTGCATACGTAATCTCAAAGGCGACAGCCAGACAGAGAGATGGAGAACAATTTGAATGGTGCAATGAAGAGCATGACTATTAATAGCAGCAGTGACAGCGCAACAGCAGCGCCCACAGCAGCAGCGGCAGCTGTTGTCAATGGCTGCTGTCGGGGCAGTGAATGCATTGTGAACGGTAAGCTTTCGTGTTACAACCAAATACAACAACAACAACAAGAACAACAAATGGGTGGTTGCAACAACGACAACGAATGCAATAACGTTGGTGGTAGTAGTCTGAGCAATAGTCAAAACAACGGACATTGTGTGGCATGCAAGTGTAGTGGACGTGATGGCGTTGGCGGTAATCGTAACGGTAGCATTCAGTCTACAGACGAAACAGATAACGTACGTATCAGCGCAAACAGTGCTGGTGGTGTAGCAAATATTATTTCATACAAAACATCCACATCCACTGCGCAGCAACAACTACAGCAATTTCAATTACAGGAACAGTTACTAACATCACAGCCACAAACGCCATTGCCACCATACGCTAACGCTACGAACGCGGAAAAACACAAAATGGTTTTCGAATTATGTCAGCAATTAATATTAACCGATGAACAAATACGCGAATTAAATTATCGTATCCTACATGAAATTAAACGTGGCCTCTGTAAGGATACACATCCTAAGGCAGATGTGAAATGTTGGGTTACATACGTACAAGATTTACCAAATGGTAATGAGCGTGGCAAATTTTTGGCGCTTGACCTTGGTGGTACAAATTTCCGTGTATTGCTTATACATCTGAAGGAGGAGCACGATTTTCAAATGGAATCACGCATTTATGCTATACCACAACACATCATGGTTGGATCGGGACAACAATTATTTGATCATATTGCTGAATGTTTGGCCAGTTTCATGTCTGAGCATAATGTGTATAAGGAACGTTTGCCATTGGGTTTCACCTTCTCATTTCCATTGCAACAGTTGGGTTTAACCAAAGGACATTTGTCAACATGGACGAAGGGTTTCAATTGTTCTGGTGTTGTTGGTGAAGATGTGGTACAACTATTGAAGGATGCCATAGCGCGTCGTGGTGATGTACAAATTGAAATTTGTGCTATATTAAATGATACAACAGGCACCCTAATGTCATGCGCTTGGAAAAATCATAATTGTAAAATTGGCTTAATTGTTGGTACAGGTTCGAATGCTTGCTATGTTGAACGTGTCGAGGAGTGTGATCTATTTGAGGGTGCAGCGAATGGCAAATCACATATGCTAATTAATACCGAATGGGGTGCTTTGGGTAATAATGGCATGTTGGAATTTCTGCGTACTGAATTTGATGATGAAATCGATAAACACTCGATAAATCCTGGTAAACAATTATTTGAGAAAATGATCTCCGGCATGTATATGGGTGAATTGGTGCGTTTGGTTATTGTGAAATTGGTGAAACAGGGCATACTCTTCAAGGGTCAAGATTCCGATGTGCTTATGACACGCGGTCAATTCTTTACGAAATATGTATCAGAAATTGAAGCTGATGAGCCTGGTACCTTTACGAATTGTCATATGGTTTTGGATGAATTGGGTCTGATGGATGCTACCGATGAAGATTGCGCTAATGTACGTCATGTCTGCGAATGTGTATCGAAACGTGCGGCACATTTGGTATCCTGCGGTATTGCGACATTAATCAATAAAATGGATGAAAAGTTAGTGACAGTTGGCGTTGATGGCAGTGTGTATCGTTTCCATCCCAAATTCCACACACTTATGGTGGAGAAAATTACAGAGCTTGTAAAACCAGGTATAAGTTTTGATCTGATGTTGTCTGAGGATGGTTCTGGACGTGGTGCAGCACTCGTGGCGGCGGTAGCGTGTCGGGAGGATAATGTCATGGCGAAGACGAAGTAAATGTAGTTAGTGCGATAAATTCAGTTGAAAGGAGTATTACGTTTTATGAAGTAATAAAGTGCACAAGCTATCAGTCTACACGCCCCCTCTCCTACCTGAACAACTACAAAACAAGTGAGCATGACAGCCGTCATATATGTAGAAGTTATAAATATATAGTAGAAGTAGTAGTGATGTGATGTAACAACAAAAACAACACCAACAATACGCAAAACACAAACCAACAACAACAAAAAATATACATATGTTAACTATGATGCAGCAGCTGCAGCAGCAGTGGCAGCGGCAGCAATCACATGACATGACGTTTCACGCGCAAACTCAGTAGTGCAAGCGACAAAGTGTTATGGTGATATATATGCATATATACATACATATGTATAGTAGCTGAAACACCGAGAGCAGGACAAGCGAGGATGTTGAGTTAATGCTGTGCGCTCACAAAAGCGTAGCAATCTGCAGAGCAAAGAGTGTATTAGGGAAGGCCGCTGGCAGCCCTCCTTAGCGTCGAGCAATGGTGTTGTGTGGACTTAAAATTTAATATAGCATGAACAAAAAAACAACAACAAAACATATATAAAGAATTGTTACGTGTTTTGTACATTTGTTGATTTTTTTTTAGCAATATGAAAAACCCAAAATTATATCGTACATAGTTATTATATAATAAAAAAATATGTACATACATACTATATATAATTGTAAATTGCACTAGAACCATTTTCGTTTGTTTAAGAATTTAGTTTTGAAAAACAAACAAAAGCAATTAACGAATTTTAAGCATTATATTATTTGAAAACAATAAATAAAAAAACAAATTTTTTTTTTTTTTTTGTTGGCTTTGTTAGACTATTTTAGTTCAAATTAGCAGCAAAAGACATTTGCTTTTAAGCAAATCTGTAGTTTTGCAGAGATTTGACAAAGTAATCGAAAAAAAAAATACAAAAGAAAAAATCAAACGAATTATGCAAAACTTTTAAGCTAACGCGCAAAAAAAAAACACCAAAAAAACTAAACAAAAGAAAAAACAGAAATGTAAACAAAACATTCAATTGTGCCGATGAAAAGTCTAAAACCAAAAAAAAAATTTAGAAAAAGTAAATAATGTAAAAATAAAAACAAAAAAAAAACTGAGTAAACAAACTCCTTAATGTTACCATGAATCCTCATCATCATCATCATCATGAGCGCTAAAAAAAAATTTCAAACACATATTCATTCATCAAAATGTGTAAAGTGCGCATCCCTAATAGTTTATACCTATGTAAATCTAGTGTTAGTGCGTTGGTAAATATGTAACTATTATTATTGTATAATTGTGCCACTTTTTATGATTCCACTTTTAGTTATGTATGCATATCCATTTTTTTTTTTAGTTTTATGAAAATAAAAAAAATTGTTACATACATTTTTGGAAAATTATTACTTTTTTATTTGCAAGAAAAAAAAACAATGTTCGTTTTAGTAAATTAAATTTTAATGGCAATCCAAAATATACTTTATTATACATACATAAAATTAAATACAGTTATGTAATAATATTTTAACTAAAAAGAAAACTATATAAATATTAGTAATGAAGTAAAAAAAAAACTATTTATGTATGTACATAAGTGATAAAAGAAATTAAATGTTTAAGTTTAAATTTAAACAAACAAAAAAAACACATAAAATTTTTATTTAATGTTAACACACATATGTACATATGTACAATTTTTGCTTTGTGAATAGTTTTAAATTTATAAATCTATTATAAAAAAATTAGAAAAAACACAAAAAATAAATACCTGCATAAATAAATTGGCATTAAGTGCATATTTTTAGAAAAAAAAAAAAAAACTTATTTATTTTTGATTTTTGATTTTTACTAAAAGGTAAATAACTCACCATACCTTTCTTCTCTATGCCAACTATCCTAAACCAGCCATAACGAAACCGATGGGGAACTAGCCAACGCGAAGCTGCACTAGTTGACAGTTGACAATTGCATCGCCATGTTGCTGTTGTTTTTGTTGTTGGAAAAGTGAACACTGAAATCATTGTTTGTATTTCTCCTCTTCGCCCTTGCAGCTATACGATTACACACCCACAAATGCGGAATTCGATTTTTCTACCAATTCACGCAGAACCCAATGCTTCAACGCAACAAGAAAAGGGGCAATGCTCTGCATTTGGTTCATCTCCGAAATTCCTTACTCATCCTTGACTGGTGCTTTCCCGACCGCTGACGCCAATTGGAGGCTAAGTCATCCTCAACGTGTTTTTTCCAATAGACTGGAGGAAGCGGAGGTCTCCAATATCTGGTGTGGATATGAACACATTTTGCTCCGGAGAAGAAGCGACCATTCACAACACAGCATTTGCTTTCACCACCATTTGCTAAATTTTGTTCATGTTCCTTAAAGTGGACTTAGCAGTTTTTACTGTGGTGGCGATGATATAATGTTGTTCCTGCGCAAAAAAAAAAACAACAAATCAGAACATTTGTCGTTATTATCAGCAATTTCTTTAGGTATCGCTTCACGGTTTTTTAATCTCAGCAAATTCAAGTGCATACGAGTATAACATGAAAAAACACACACATGCTGGCACTTGAAATCTCCTACATACATATGTCCGGACGACCTTGATTTTTTCTACAGAAAATACACAAAAAATGGTATTTTGCGATGTTTATTGAGCTCAAGACTAGAAATTATTTCGAATAATCTTTGTGATGCCTTAAGGGTCAATAGTAATCAGCCAAAGGCAGAGGCGACTGAAAATCCCATATCCGGTTGACTGACTCCAGAAATGGTTATTTTAGTTGGAATAATTTTTTTTTTAAATAACAAATAGCGTGGCACTGTCGAGTATTTTTCTTAACAAATAAAATTCCATATCGTTTATCTACGTTCAAATAAATTTAGAACACAATAAAACGTGATAAGTAATAGCATTATGGTGAAATCAATGACGAGCTTTCTAGGTAGGCCACACCCTAACAACTTATATTAAACAGATTTTAGCAAATACTATCAACAAAGTATGGATGAATAAACATATGTATGTATGTATGTATGAAAGCATGTAACTAAGTAAATAAGTACTTGAAAATACTTACACTCATTACTCATTTAGTACATAGCATGGAGGTATGTAGGTAGATTCTTATCTAGAGTTCTGTATAACTTAGTGGATTATATCTCCACAACTTATCGGTAAAATACTTGATAAAAGCACTAAACTACTTTGACGCATATGTAGGCGGTGATCAGTTTGCTTTTGGATCGCTGTTTTGATCTATTGGGTGCCTTATGTACATACATACGTCATAAGCACCTTACGTGTCGGTATGTATGTATGTAAGTATGTTTGCATGCGATCATTGTATTTCCTCTACAACTCTAGTATCTTTATAGCTTTATACTTCTCTCTGATTTTCAGGCCCAAAGTTCAATCGCCTAGTGAGGTTAAATGGATAAATGTTTGTATGTAGTTATGTACATAAGTTGTATAATATTTACATTCAAGACAGTTGATTAAACAGATGCACAGATGTTTGTTAGCGCTTCACACAAAAGTTACTTCATAGAACTGAAAACTTTGCCATCCATACATTGTTCGAAGGAAGTTGCAACTTGATAACTGCCCTCAGTAAGATTTGGAGTAGTGAAAAACAGCTGATCGTGACATAAACCAACAAACAAAACTTCAAATTTTGAGTGATTAACCAATAAGAAAAAGTATCAGCTGTTATGCTTGCAAGTTTCTTTTTTAGAATAACTTCTAATACTCGATTGATTCATACCACGAACCAATTAGAATTTTCCTAACTACATACTATATACTATAAAGCTTGCCACTATAGAGGCTAATGCAAATATGAATCTTAAGAGACCCGTAGGTGTAAAAATACTTTTTGCACACATACTAAATATTCACTTAAGTAGCAGCTATTGCACAAATGTCTGTGAGTAAATTTATTATAGTGATGGCGCTATTAATATCAATTGATATAAAATTGCTAAACAACAGAATACATGAATGTGTCAAGTGACAATTGAGGACTCTATTGCTCAATTAAGTGAACCAATGTGAATAATTTGTCAAGTATCAAGTTGAAGAAGTAAAAGTGTGGCTTTTTATAAATTTGCTTATTTATTGTGTGTATTATATACTAAAAATATTGTATCAATTGCAGATATTATGGAACTTCGATTTCGGTATCGAAAGTTGGAACTTCCGTTTGATTTATATTTCTGATTTCGAATTTGGTTTCGATTGCTTGGTATAATGGAAATTGATCAGTTAAAAATGTCAATGCCGAATTGTAGTAAATTACTTTAGATTGACAATTTTTGACAGTAATGAGGTGAATATCGTTCCATGTTCTATAAAATTGGAAAACTTTCTCACCATGGTAACTTTTCCCACCAAAGTACTTTGATATTATTTTTCGAAGTCGCAGGTTTTACAAAAATTTAAATAGTCCGAGCGGATATATTCATTCGGTCAAACAGATAACCGGTGTGACAGACGAACATAGCGAAATCGACTATCCCTATTTTTCAGATATTTTTAAAGCTAAATACGAGTAGATACAAAGATTTTAATTTAACACTGTAGCCTATACTAACGCAGATAGGAAAACATCGATATCAGTATCGATGGACGGAAGTCGAATATTTTTCAAGCACGCTTTATTTCAGATTTTGTCTGAACAAAACTCATTCAAAGTTAGGGTGTTCTTATTCATAGCAAATTCTTGTGTTCTGTATCTGCCTTTGGCAAGGTTTTGAAGTAGTTTTTGTTTTTGTTAAGGTATGTAATCGATTTTTACTCCCAAACTAACAAACTTGACACTGTCCTTATAAAATAAAAAGTTTAAATATTTGCGACAGCTACCATTGTTTTAAATAAAACTAATTTAGATGCAAGGAACGTCGTCAAATTTACAGTAACTTACATTCTACACAAGTGGCGCCATAAAAATTTAATTGCTGACAGCATTAATTTAAGTTGTTAAAAGTGTACTAAAAGGGGAATACCACTTGGAGGATTACGCATGCTTTACAAATTGGGCGGTGAGTTAAATCACGTACTGAACTTTTGAAAACAGAATAAAAAGCCATTGCAGGGACTTTTTCACATGAAAATAATCAATAAATTAAGCATGATTTTACAATGGCCCCTTAATAAAGTAGGCCTTAAAATTTTTAAAACGCTTTGTATGATCAGTGGTAAAATCGAGAATATTATCGGATTCTTTTTTTTCTGTCACATTCTTCATTTCGATTCCTTTCATTCCGTCCTTTTCAGTGTCTAATTTTCTTTAGTTTTATAAATAATTATTTTATTTTTTTTATTTTATTTTACTTTATTTTATTTTATTTTATTTTATTTTATTTTTTTTTATTTTTTTTTTTATTTTATTTTATTTTTTTTATTTTATTTTATTTTATTTTATTTTATTTTATTTTATTTTATTTTATTTTATTTTATTTTATTTTATTTTATTTTATTTTATTTTATTTTATTTTATTTTATTTTATTTTATTTTATTTTATTTTATTTTATTTTATTTTATTTTATTTTATTTTATTTTATTTTATTTTATTTTATTTGGTTTTGTTTAAGCTTATTTTATTTTATTTTTGTATTTTCTTTTACTTGTTTTATTTTACTTTAAGGTTAGGTATTTTCTCAAATAATCTCTACTCTTTTCCAGGATCCCGGGATTGTAAAAATCCAAAAACTGGCATCTTTAGTGGTTACCAATAAAAAAAGTAGAGGAAAATATCACTCATACGCCAAGTAGTACAGAAGATAAACTGGAATCCTAATTACTACACATATTTGTTATTGTAAATTGTATAAATGAAGACGCTCGTGTCCAGCAGCTATTTTATTTAATTTTATCCTATTTTAATTTTATTTTATTTCATTTATATTACCTTATTTTTTTTATTTAGCTTTGTTTAAGTTTATTTTATTTTGTTGTTGTTCTTTATTAATTAAATTAAATTTCTTTCGTTTTATTTTATTGTATTTTATTTTATTTTATTTTAACAATCCAGTTATTTGTTATATATTTTAAGGTTAGTTATTTTCTCAAATAATCTCTACTCTTTTCCAGGATCCAATAAAAAACAGGTGCAGAAAAATATCACTCATACGCCAAGTAGTACAGAAGATAAACTGGGATCCTAATTAATACATCTATTTGGTATTGTAAGTTGTAAAAATGAAGGCGCTCGTATTCAGCAGCCGTTACGATCTAATCTAATCATTGTCTCACAATATAAATTTCTTGAGTCTCTGCAAAGATTATCCCCGTACTTGAATAGAGTTTCGAATATTGAATGTATGTGTTTACATAACAAGAATTCATTTATTTTAAATGTTCAACAAGAATATCGCTAAAAATTAATTGTGTACGTTATACATAGGTTATTTTTGGGTTATCATTTGAGACCTATAAAGTTATATTTTTAATTGAAATTTATAATCACAGAGTTTCAATTAAAATTCGCATTGCCACTCACAGTGGTTATGAATTGTTATAAATTAACTCAATAAAAGATTCAAAATGGTGGACACTATTTTATATTCTCTAATAAGGCGAATTCAATACAGGTGAAAACGATGCGAATTAGAAAAACACGCAGACGCCTCAAAATTATTTTGTTTTTGCAATTGGTAGGTCTAATGTCAAAATCCTAGCTATCAGCTGATTGTGTAATTCCACCGTGTACAGATAACGCGCTGGTTTCCTTATGGGCTTTTATCCTTCCCATTCCTTGGAAACAAGCAAACACGAAAGTACGAAGCAGACAACTTTTGATTATTTTGCATTTGAATTTGAAAAATTAAATGTATGTATTTTGACAGCTTGCTCATAGCATTTCGTCGGCTGAGTGGAAGATCGACGTATTTGAAAATATTTTTAATGAACGTCCAATTTCAGAATTCTTTTTTAAAAAAAAGCCCTACTTCAAAATTATATTCGAAAATGCCCTACTCAGCTGAAAATGTTAGAAATATTCATGATCCAACCATATCAGGTCGTAGCAGCTCGACAAACATACAAACACACAAAAATTTTCAATGTATTTTGTTTTTGTAATTTGTGGGTTTATAGTCAAAATCGTACTGAAAAATATTTTGATTGTCAAAATTCTAGAAAAAAATAAAAATCAGCTGGCCTATCGACACGACCTGTATTATTGGATCATGGAAATATTCGATTAGATAGAGCGTTTTTCAAAATCATTTTGAAATAGGGCGTTCTTTAAACGAATTTTGAATAGGGCGCGAAACAGAGTATGCTCCCAGATTTTAGATTCATTTTGAGGGCATTTTATGTACCTTCATGACCACTGTGACACGCTGATTTGAAAATAATGTCGATTTTTATTTTTAAAAGACCGACAGAGATGTATAAGAACGCAAAAATAAACTACGCATCAACCATAATTTGGAAGGTCATGAAATATATAAATGTATCGACGCTTATTACCGGATTTGAGCTGTCTAAAAAAACTAGTTACGTTCGGATGAAAAATGGCTGATCAAAAAAAAAACACACCAGCAGAAAATTTGAAAAATAAAACTAAGTGACCTATTCGAAATGTTTGAAGGCAATCAATCAAATTCAAATTCAAGTAAAATAAGATCAGCAACACTTAATGGGATGTAATAACTGATCTCACACCAACCAAATGCACAATAAAAATTGCTCTGAGTATCTGAAGCGCAACGACATGCGATGCTCTGGTACATTACGTATTGATAAACATTAAAAACAAACACAAAAATTAAAAAAAGGTATAGGCATGCAACACTTTTTGTAAGCGTTAAATATCGGAGCATGCGAAATTTGCGATCCAATGGGAAGTGATCACATGAAACAAACCGAATAGGCCTTGAGTGGGCGTGTGAGGGTGTGTACATATACACGTTCAACGTTAGTTTGAGGGAATGAATTTTTTGAAGAGGGTAAACGAAAAGCTCTTGACAATAATTGACGACGCATTTATCTTCTATGACATATGTACATATGTATGTATGTATTATAAAGATAAACAGTGGGTGTAGATAATTTTCGCAAACCAACGATAATGAGTAGTATTTGCAAATAAATAGAATAAACATGCAATCTTGTGAGCGATTTCGACAATAATGGATATTTGTACATACAAACACACATATACATACATTGTTAGTTACGTAGTTAGTACGGTAATAACTCTACTTAATGAACTAAAAATAAATTTCTGTTTTTTCATCACCGATACGTCAGTCAGTTCAAGTGTCAGCTGACTTTAGACAAACTTTTTTGCACTTGACGAATACTTATTCGTTAAGAACGTATAGATATGAAAGCAAAATAACAGTAATAAAAGCCAAAACAGCGATTTCTATAATTTGTGTCTGTTTGTATGTATGTACGTATGTTTGTGCGCTTATCAATCAAAAGCCACTATATAGAATTGAGTGCACTTCTTACCGATGTATTGCTAGAAATCCAACTTAATTTTTGTGATCCATTTTACCCTGACAAATGTGCTATTGTGAACAGTTGAAATTTTCGAAATTCGAAATTGACAATGAATGGCCGTGTCAATATCTGTGAAAAGCAACCGGTGTTCGTTAGAAAAGGTGCAAATATAATTATATATGTATGTAGGTATAAGCACAGCCATATTTAGATTGACGTCTCCTGATTGAAAACACATTTTAAACTTTATACTTTTGCCAATATTCATGCACAAGTACTTTAGTACCTAGGTATATTTAAATATTTATGTTTGAATAATATTGAATCTTTAATTGCTTTCTGGTTTCTCTAATGAGAACAAAATTTTTATGAGTGTAAATAAATAACGCTGCAGTCATTGAGGGTAAAACTGTCACTCTGAGCACTAGTTACGGCACGTTTTTAGTTGGGTTAGCGACGGTTTTAGTTTGCATGGAATGGGGCTGAAAATCCAATTATTTTCGTCATACACCTTTAAGCAAATCAACCAACAAATAAATCAATTTAATCGGTAGTGTGAATAGGCTGTAAGGGTTTAGTAAGCTAGAAAAAATAAAATAAAATAGAATTTGTAAAATGTAACAATACCGATCACCCTAATTTTCGTCTATAATAGCTGTATTCTGTAAGTCTGTCTCATCTCAAGTCACTAAATTTGAGATTTTTCATTAGAGACAATTTTTGTGACTTTCGATGATTTCGGTATTCTGTAAGAGGAAATCACAAAAATTTCACCATTGATATGTGGTGGAAACAGATATGCATAAATCTTAAGTACAGCATTTGGCAGCGCGCATATAAATATTGCAATAGCGGAGGTAGTACGTGTCTCAAGGTACAACGTGTGAGAAACAGGTTCGAACCTGGGATCGAGGACACATTTTTTGTCTGTTTTTTCTTTTTTTTTTGTTAGTTAATTATTATTTTTTTAAACATTTATAAATGATTTCAAACTTAAAATTTTATTTTTTCAATTTATTTAATTTTTATCCCTATATTTTCTTGTTTGTGACCTGCCTACAACCAGCTGACAAATTAGTGACTCTTTTTTGAGACATGAGATGTGAGACAGCTTACTGAATACCAAATTGTCTCAAAATTGAAATTGACCACAAATTGTCTCTATTAGTGACTAGAGACAGCTTACAGAATTTGCCTGTAAATTGCATTATCATAAAAATAAGTTTAATAGGTAAGTAAGTGTTTATATAGGGTGTTTTTTTAGGGGTATAGACCTTCGAATTGAAATAAAACACAAGAAAATCGTTTTAAGGTCCATCAATTTGGCTTTATTGGAAGGATAATTTTATGCCATTAATGTTTAAATATGATTTCGGGCATGTGGCCGTCGCGGCTGGCTCGAATAAAGCCAATTCTACAGGTCCAATTTTCAACCACTTTTTCGAGCATATGGGGCCGTATGTCGGCAATAACGCCACGAATGTTGGCTTCCAATTCCCCTAACTTTTCTGGTTTGTTGGTGTAGACGAGCGACTTCACATATCCCCAAAGAAAATAATCCAATGGTGTCAAATCACACGACCTTGGTGGCCAATTGACAGGTCCATTCCGCGAAATTATGCGCTCATCGAATGTTTCCTTCAATAAATCGATTGTTACGTGCGCTGTGTGGCATGTAGCGCCGTCTTGTTGGAACCACAACTCATCCACATTCATGCCATCCAATTCGGGAACAAAATCTTCCATAAAGTTGATGGACAAAGCTCCAATTGCTGTGCACGGTGGCGAATCGATTCATTCGGGTCCTCTTCAACACTTTGCTCTACAGCGGCAATTGTTTCTTCGGTGCGCACTGTTCGACGTCTCTGCGGATGCGTATTATCACATAGAGTAAACGTAGTGCGAAAACGATCCATGGTTAACCGAATTAATTGCTCTGATGGACGATTATGTCGACCATAAAATGGACGGAGCTCACGGTAAACTTCGCGAACTGAACCATTATTTTCGAAATAAATTTGCACGATTTGCAAGCGTTGTTCTTTTGTCAACCTGTTCATGATGAAATGGCAAACCAAACTGAAAATAAATGACATTAGAGTTGCCAGATTTGACCACAAAATGCCAGTTTTATCTCTATTCGAAAAACAAACCTGTAAAAAAACACCCTATATGTATGTATGTAAGTTTACTTATGTAATTGTACATTGTTTTTGTACACGCCCACTTTTCCACAGCTGCGTAAATACAAATGTATACATACATATGTATGTACATAATACCTATTATCGCTAAAATGGACAGGAACAATTAAAACACAGACAATTGAATATAAATGAAATAATTCTATAATTCTGATAACAAATTTCCGAACAAAGTGGATTGATAAGAACTTACATATGTATGTACATATGTATGTAAATACAAATTCAATAAAATCAATAACATTTAGTTATACACAAGCCTCTGTTACAAAACAAATTTATGCAACAAAATTAAGTTGACGCTGAGAAAGTTCTAGGAATTTACAAAATCAGCATGCCAGAATGTGAATGACCGCCAATGTCTATATTTGAATTAAGAAATAAATCATTAAACATGAAAATAATTGTATATTTATTTCATAAAATTTGCCTCCCATCGCATTTCTACAACAGTTTTGTTTCCAAATTGTAGGGTATCAACGCTCACTCATCCAAAACCGGCCCCTTTGAAATCTAATGATATTTCATAAAAAACAATTAGGACCATTCTTTTCACAATCCAGGATCCGCCACTGATCCAGATGCACATTAGCTATACAGGAACTAATCTGGAAAATAACAGTATCACGTTACCTATAACATAATCAGCCCCAAAGTGATTGAGTTACAAATCGAGTAAAAGAATATTTAACTTTTTTTGAAATATTGGCTACAAGTTAAAGACAATCACAATAACTTAATCAGATGTCGTAGTTTAGTTATATACAGCTAATTAAATTTAAAATAAATCACTTGCAAAAATGTATGGCATAATTATATTTGATACTTTAAATAAAAATGTTACAAAGTAATTCAAGGAAATTCCGGTAACGTTCTAATTTAAGCAACAACTAAATAAAGCCGCCCACATTTGTTAATTAGAAAAACGTGCAAAAAAATAAATTATCTGTTTGAAAGGGAATAACATAAATAATTAGTTGTTATAAATTACAAAGTAAAATACAATGAATATTTACAATGACATAAACTTGCTAGCAGATTTTAGTTAAATCGAACAAAGTCCCCGAATTAGTTTAGCGCAATCATGACAATCTTTGAAAGGGTTCCGAATTAAATACTGAAATAATTCTTTTTAAATCCCGAATTAAATCCCAAATCCCGATTGAGATTTCGGAACATAAAAAAGGGCGGGATCGGCACTTCTTAACCAATTTCGTTTCTTAGCATTTGTATTTGTATTTTTTAGATAAGGTAGCTTGTACATTGTGCTCACCCCCACTCCCCCTTTTATTCTGTGCCTTTTTATTACTATATGGTTTCATATTTTATAGGGGTAATTATATTGTTATAAACAATTTTTGTTTTTTATCAGCACAGCCAAGTAAAATGTTGGCCGAATTGTTGCAATCATTATTATATTTTTTGCGAAATGAGTTTAAGCGGGCCTTACGGTCTATGCACTCAAATATAACTTGCGAAAAATCCCCAACTACATACATATTTACTGATAAAATGCAAAAAAATAATATATATACATACCTCTAAGCGATAAAAATGTGTTTTTTCTTAATCACTTGTTTCTTATATTTAATTTTCTAATGCTCACGTGCTTGCTTAAAAAATGTTTCCCGTCATGAAGAAAAAAAAAACAAACAAAAAAATAAATATTTAGCAACACTTTTGCGATAACTAGGCAAATCTGAAATAAATATGTATATGATGTTGGTTTTTAACTTAATGATTTGTTTATTTTTGCTTATTTGTTTTCTTTTATCTTTAACGTTCATATACCAATTAATCGTGGTAATAATAAAGGCAGTGAATTTCGTTACCAAAAGTCATTGGAATTCTATACCTCACGGCAACACGTTCGAAAACGGGAAACACTTAAACGGGGTTTCAATCCTTCCGCTTGCATAAAAGTCGGTTAAGTCTAATCGGCGGTTAATTTCACAGCTAATCGTACGAAATACGTCAATTAAACTTCGGTTAGTGGTTACCGGCTTTTATGAAAGCGGCCCTGAAGCATCAATTCGCGATATGGTTTGTGAATAAAATAATTTACACGGAATGACCTTGCAAAACATAAAAACTTTCTTCATACCACCAACCGACTTTATTTTTTGACTACAATTGAAATTTTGAATGTCCTTTTAGGTTATGTAAGCAACAACTATGATTACACTGGATCACAAATTCCAACTTTTTTTCTGCACCAGAGACGCCATAGTGAAATTCCTATGTAAAATCACCTCCTAATTCCGAAAATCAAAGTTATTTTTACTTGAATGGTAGCGTTTTTGAGATATTTACGATTTACCGTTATTTCAAAAAACAAAAAAGATGACTCCACTTAATCGTGTATATCTCAAGAACAAATTGAGCTATTCGAAAACGGTTTGAAAAATTTGAAAGCTTATAAAATTTATTATAATCAGTACATACAATACTTTTTGCTAGGTCCTGCAGATTCAAACATAGTGAACAATCATTACGGATTTTAAAAATTTTTTTTGGAAAAATATAAAAAAATTTGTACTTTGCGAGGAAGCATCTCGAAAACTTTTTGTTTTTTTGCAGATATTTTTTCCCCCCTCTAAGCTCTGTTTTACATAGGAATTTCACTATGGCGTCTCTGGTGCATTTTGGCTGTAAACCAGTGTTATGGACCATACAATTTTCAGGATTGTGAACGATTTATTTTCTCCATTATCTACTAAAATCGGTCGTATCTTTCGGTAGAATGTTCGTGAATTGTTGCTTTTCGACAGCATCCCGAGTACTTTACATTAATTCCTTTGACTCTCACTTTTCTTTTACCTTACTAGGCGACCCTCCTTCGTCTAACTAACTTTGTGTTTGTTTGAATATTTTCAATTGACCTACCCCAATGACAAAAACAAAAGAGTTCCAACTTTGTTTACATATTTTAATGTTCATTGCAGTGGAATTTTTGTTTACCATATTTTAGTAGTACCTAGCTTTTTTTGTTGTTTTGGCATGCAAGGTATGAGGTTACAACTAATATTCAATGAAATACGACGGATATAGCCGTATCAGTAAAATATTTAAACGAAAACTCATACAAATAAACATAGCGAAATTTCATTGTAATATAAACAAAAAGGTAAACAGGTAAAAAAACGTTGAAACGTGCACAAATCAGTTACGAAATTCTGTAAGAAAACAAAAGAAATTTTAAAGAATAACATAAACATCAATATTAATTTAAGAATGATCAATATTATAATAATAATAAACAACAATGACAAATGGGAAATAAATTTTTGAACAAGAAAAAAAAAAAAAAAAAAAAACAGTAAGTGCAAGCGAATCTGGACTGTAAACACCCAGCTGTTGCATGTTCTGCTTCTCTGCGTCCTTTTAAAAAAAGTTTAGGAAAAAATGGGCATGGTCACTGAGTGTATTCTGCACAATGGTAATATGCTTGGACCAAGTTTCGACATACATATGTGACCCGGCCTATGAAAAGGTGGCATATGACTCAAAAAAAAATGTGCCACTTTGTTTCTGGTTTCGCTATTTTTTAAGACGCTCTTTCAAACTAGAAAGTCCCACTTTGCTTAGAAGTGTACTAAAAATGTTTCCCCCATTTCGTCATTTCTGTGTAAGCATATGTCATAGTTTATCTTTAACAGCTGTTTCTCGCAATTTCTTTTTTGAGTCATAAGCCACCTTTTCATAGGCCGGGTCACATACATACATACATACATTTGTATATCACCAAACGGTTTTGACGTTTTCACAGTTTTTTCACTCATTGGTGGGCGATAACACTCCAATTGCATCATTTAGTAAAATATCTTATCCTTAGTTTTTTTTTTGTCTTGGTAACGGTAAAACCACTCTCTATATGGTTCGGTACTAGCACTTTTTCACACTATCCCGACTTCCGCTGGGATATTTTTTGCCATCGCGCTTTTGTGTTGAACGTATGTACATATGTATGTATATTGAAGATGTGACAATAAAGTTGAACCTTATATAAGCCTTATATAATTTGGGCGTATGTATTATAACCTGAGATCTTGAAATTCCTAACTACTAAACTGTGTCAATTTTGACACAAGGAATCTCCAAATATGAGAAATACTGTATTGTTCGTATAACAGAAAATTTGTGTTGATATTAGACATTCCTAATTTATTGCCGCTCACACAATTTTTTTGGTAAGTATCCTTTTTTATTGCAAAGGTATATGTATACATATGTACATATGTAAGTGCAACCGCATAGAGTTTTTGATAGAAAACGAAAAAGTACACTTTTGAATTTATTGTTATTGCTATCTATTATTGTTTATTGTGTTATTGTTTTTTTTTTTTTTGTTTTTTTTTGTTTTCAATTGCAATGATAGCACTATTCATCATCATTGTTGGGATGCAATTGAATATTATAACGTTTTTTATGATATCGTGCAAATTGGTTTTTATTAAAAGCAACAATTTACTTTCCCGAGAAAGTGTGATCTTATTGGGCACGAATATGCACTTATGTATGTATGTATGTACATTTATATGTATGTATGTATATACAATTAGATTTATATGTGAAGTAATTGCGTCGAATTTTAGCAAATATAATAAAATAAGCTGATAAGTAGTGGCAGTTGCATGAGAGGGGGGATATGGGAATGTAAACGAGTGACAAAGATGAGTGAGTTCAAAGTACAACGAAAAGTAAAAAAAAATTGTACTCAAAAAAATGTTGAATTGGTATTGAATTTTGGCTGTGAGGGACTTGTATGAAAAACAAAACACCAATTTTCGTACTCGACACCATCTTCGGTTAACACTGACACTGCTTTGATTGACGCAAATCATTCGGGAAGCTGTCAAATTAACCGCCTGGGAACCATTTGGCTAAAAATCGGTTACCGATTCTCTGTTCACCACCTTATTTAAGTGAGCAAATACATAAATATGTGCACAATAGAGAAAAAAATCCCTTGAGCCAACTGATAAGCGGGGCTTAATACACCGGTTTTAATGACAAATGATTCTGAAATCAATTAAATTGTTGATGAGCAGCTCTTTAAATTTAACTGCAATGTATAGTTATCTGTAGACTTTTTATTTCATTGCATAGGTTAATTGTAATTATATATTTCAGGGTCATAACCAGGTTTCTATTAAAGTTGGGAAAGGTGTTTACATGGACGAAATAAACTTAGTTGAATGTTTCAACTTAAGACACAGCCAGCTTTCGCTTTCACTGGTTATCGTGTTTAACCTGTTGAACGATTGGCTTATCACTATCGACCAATATGCATAGCCCCATTTTTATTATTCAATAACTTGTGTTGGTAACATACAAATAATGAGGGTCAATAATCGGTTTATCCCTACAAAGAAGCAGCACAAAAATTTTTGTCAAAACATTATAAAAAGTGTACCCAGTACTTATTATTTAATATTTCAAAATGTGAAGTTTGATTTCAATTGGAAAATATTGATAGAATTCAACTCGGAATCTAATATTTTTTTAAATGGAGAATTGAGAATATTTCCATATCAAAGATGTTCCCTTTTGCTGGAGAATGCACTGTTTCAACAAATGATCTTAAATTAAAACCTTTTGCTGGAAATTGGAAAACGGATTGGTATTTAAATGTCCTTTTTAATTAAACAAAAATCAGAAAAATGTATCGCGAACTTAAGAGCAACATCTGATTATACTAAAATTTAAAAAACATACATCAAAAAATTCTGTTAAAAAATTTTTAAAATTTGTTCGCCACCCACTGCATAACATTGGAATAACAGCAAATCTTGGCTAACGAAACTTTCCAAGATTAAATGTTGTTTTTTTTTTTGGACCCATCTTTTGCCTTTAGCTATAAAATAAAGTCCGATGGCTATAATAGCATTTTACCACCAAAGTAAATTTCCGCTCTGATAAGAACTTATGGAAACATCTATACAATAAAAAAATAATATAGCATTGGAAATTTTTTCGATGCTAATTAGGCCGTTTCATATTTTTGAAGTTAGTTCATGATGATTAGTAGTCCATTCATTGGGCAGTGATTGTTTACGTTAACAAATTCCTTTGGTTATCAGTGAGAGTCAACAGCCGGTGGGTCACAACGACAGCGAGACACAGAATGCGTAATATATTGACAGATATGACTAACGGTGAAAAATGATCACATAATCTAGGCCTTGTTACAAATAACTACACAATCTTCGATCAGATTGAATTTTGGGATCATGAATAAAAAAATTTCTCCGGAAGATTTATGGTTTTTACCTTGATGCGAACAACGAGTAACAATGAAAATT
The DNA here is from genome assembly GCA_951509765.1 of Sphenella marginata. Lineage (NCBI taxonomy): Eukaryota > Metazoa > Arthropoda > Insecta > Diptera > Tephritidae > Sphenella > Sphenella marginata. The sequence continues at coordinate 10,132,085 of OX608081.1, read as the reverse complement.
CAACGATGAGCTATAACTTTGTCTAACTCGTCACTAGCCAAATGAGCTATAGGAACCTTACTCAAGTCTAAGCATGGAGAATCTAATCAAAGTTCAAAGCCTACGCTTGCTAGGTCATTTTGCGTTAAGAATCTCCATCCTCTAGTAAGCATATAAACGAATGCCCTTGAGTTGTCCCTTTCGGCCATACATACATATGTACATGCATGCATAAACATGAGGCACTCTTACTCGTGCCAAGATTCGTTTTGGGTTTCTGTTGAGCTTTTACTACGACGCTTTAATCATTTGATGGTAGTAAATGGAAATTGTCTAGGCTAAGGCGAAGTTGGAACGTACCTAGTTTGATAGCGAAGTGTCTTCTACATAGAAAAATATCTGCAAAGAAGAGAGCAAATGAAGAGCTTACTAAAATCCTGTAAAATAGCAATAATAAAGCAACTAAAAAGCTGAAAGAGAAATAGAAATACTCTCCCGTACTTCGTCTAACTGGAAAAATAAATCTTGAAAATATGACGCCAATAACGGACTGCAACCAGGACTAGCTGGTACATTTATAAAGAAGGCTTGGCTATATAAAATAACTACTTGTATATAAATACATATGTATATAAATTGTATGTATGTATATACAAATGTAGGTTTGTGTAGGAAAAACAGAAGCAAATAACAAAGAGAAAATGCTAAACTTGCGTGGGCGCTGTATGTGGGCGTTCTGGCTTGTTATGTGCCGGTTTCAGTGGCCAACTGCTTGTTGTGGCGGTAAGCACACTATCAGGGGTCTAACACCTCATTGGAATGTTAAATCGAACTGCTGAGGTAGCAGTACAAACACGGTTGCCACACACAACATTTTTCTGGACCAAAGTTCGTTGTGAAAATGAAACACAATTCTTAAATGACAACCAAAACTCATTGCATTGCTCTCTTTATGTTGCAGGCTTCTCTATATGTACCCCGGAGCTTGAATTAAAGAATTTAAAAAAAAAGTTTTAATTAAAAAAAAAAAATATTCTGCAGAGTGCTAAAGCGATTTTGACATGAAAGAGAGACGGGTGTATATTAGCCCACGTTAACGAAGCTCCTAGGTGTACAACGCGGGATAGTAAACTCTCAAATACCTACTTTCATAAAAACTTTTTTAAAACGGTGTAATCACCAATTTTTCCCAATGTGGCAACCGCCCCCACAAACAGGGAGTTGGCTAATGTGCTTTTACTTATGACACGTGTAGGTCCTATTTACATATGTAATATGTACAGAGCACAAAGTGCATACAACTGTACATATGTATGTACATTAGACTGGGCCAGATAAAAATTATGTTATGGTGTTGATGTAATTCTTAGTATTAATTTCTAAATTGAATTAAAAAAAATATGACTGCATATACATAGTTTAGTATGAAATTAGATCCCCCAAAATACAATTTTTGTCAGGTGGGTCGTTCTAGAGTCATCGAGCTCTAAAAACTTTTGAGTTCTTCTGTTATTTTGTAAATTTGTTAAAAGCGCAAAAATCATTGTATGTAGGTATGTATTGTATGTAGAAAAATTAAGAAGTTTATGTTCTAAAGAAACGAAAACAACTTTTTAAAGACTTTTTCAAAAGCTATTAACTTAAAAAAAAAAACAATTACATAAATTTTAAATTAAAAAAAAATTATTTTGTTGACCGATATTTTCTTTGCTCATTTCAATTCCTTTAATAATCTGTTTTTATCGTTTTTCTGTATTGATTTTTGGGTTTTTCTACTAAAATTTCTAGACTAAAATATAAAATCAGAAAACTATGCCAAGGTTCAAAGCTTGATTAGTTACTATGGAACGGCCCACAGGAAATCTTTCATTCACAATTTTTCTTTTCTTTTTTTTATGGGGAATTCGACTTTTACACCAAAAAATTATATCAGTCCTAATTTTTTTGTGCTCTATGTTTAATGCATAGATGTTAAGTAATGATTAGATAATGCTAATGATTGCTAATTAACCTTCTTTGGGAAAATTCTCTAATTGATTAAATAATTAGAATTAGTTCTACTAATTCCCATTAGATAATTGAAATTTTTTTTCTAATGGTAAATCTAATTGCAATTAGTTGCCATTAGCAAAAAGAATTGGGTTACCTTTACAATTAGAAATCTAATTGACTTCTGCTAATGCAATTAGATATTCAATTAGCTACAATTAGAATCAATTATTGGAGCTAATTGAATATCTAATTGCATTAGCAGAAGTCAATTAGATTTCTAATTGTAAAGGTAACCCAATTCTTTTTGCTAATGGCAACTAATTGCAATTAGATTTACCATTAGAAAAAAAATCTCAATTATCTAATGGGAATTAGTTGAACTATTTCTAATTGTTTAATGAATTAGAAAATATAAACCAATTGCATCAATTGCTAATGCTAATGGGAATTTAACATGTCTGGTTTAATGTTATAAATATTATTTTCCATGAAAAATAAAAATTACTAAGTAGTCCATTTTACAAAGTACAAACATCTTTGCTGTAAGAGGTGATAAATTCAAGAAAGACGGAATCAAAGATTTGGACGTGCACAGGTACGGATAAAGTATAATGTACCCCGTTAAGCTTGCAGGAGCAAAGCGTTCTGCTTACTCGTTTCTGATCATATATATAATACTTATTATATATATGTTTCTGATACACCCAGTAGCACGAGGCACAAATTTTTAGTGTATCTAACAGCTACAATAATAAAATAATGGGTTTACACGATAACTTGATTTTATTTTATGAAAACTTTTATAGAAATAAAAATATTATATAAACTATAACTAAACAGAGACAGGATAACAGTTTACATCTACATATTTTCTTTGTTGCTATCCGTTTCTTCTATGTCATCCATCTGGCGTTTATCAGATATGATCTTTGCCAGAAGCTCGTCCACTTCATCGCATTTACTAGCTGCTTCTTTTATAGTTTTCTGCAAATCACCCAAGGTGTTAAGAAATCCTGTGAGGTGGGTACTGCTTATGCGTAGTTGCTTTTCCTTTTGACGCAGAATTTCCATCTCATTGTTTTTATGATAATAATCATAATTATTAATGCAAAAATGAGATTGCTGCTGTAAATCAGTGAGTTTCTCCACTACTTGTCCTATGTAGACATTCATTACTGAAATTTCTGTAAAGGAAATGGAATGTTTTCAATTTTTGTATGTTTTATTTAAATACCAAGATAATAATTATAGATTTATAATACATTATACTTGAACCATGAGACTTTCATCAGAATAACACTCACCTTAATTAGCTGGCAGGGAAACTAGGCCTTATAAACACCAATATATTCTAAGTATGTTATGTTGCTTTTATGGCTGTAATTTTCTAAAAGAAAGTTGAAAATTTCACAATTAAAATATAAGCAAACTAAACAAATTGCCGGGCTCGAAAACTGTCAATAATACAGCTTTGTTTAATGATCAATGATGCTGTGTTTAACAAGTTCCTCGGTGCTGCCATACTCACTTTTCTTCTGACAGTTATTAAGTTGGTCAAAGCTGTTTTCGGTGAGGAAAAATTTTTACCTATTCGTAAAATTTGCAACGAGAGAGCGCGTTTTGGCATTTCATTTGGAGGGGAAGTTGCAAATTCTTGCTGCACAAATTGCCGTTAGCTGTTCACCTCTGCAAAAATGCTTTGTGTAAAATGTTCCGACAGCCATATTAAACAAAAGTTTTGACAACACAAGACATTTTGTTCGAACCCATTACGTTTGAAGTAACGGATCAAAGGAAATGTTAAACAAAATGCAAGTGGGCTAATGTAAATTGGTTTGAAATTACTCATTTCAACTTTCTTATAGCTGTATTCTGTAAGTCTGTCTCATCTCAAGTCACTAAATTTGAGATTTTTCATTAGAGACAATTTTTGTGACTTTCGATGATTTCGGTATTCTGTAAGAGGAAATCACAAAAATTTCACCATTGATATGTGGTGGAAACAGATATGCATAAATCTTAAGTACAGCATTTGGCAGCGCGCATATAAATATTGCAATAGCGGAGGTAGTACGTGTCTCAAGGTACAACGTGTGAGAAACAGGTTCGAACCTGGGATCGAGGACACATTTTTTGTCTGTTTTTTCTTTTTTTTTTGTTAGTTAATTATTATTTTTTTAAACATTTATAAATGATTTCAAACTTAAAATTTTATTTTTTCAATTTATTTAATTTTTATCCCTATATTTTCTTGTTTGTGACCTGCCTACAACCAGCTGACAAATTAGTGACTCTTTTTTGAGACATGAGATGTGAGACAGCTTACTGAATACCAAATTGTCTCAAAATTGAAATTGACCACAAATTGTCTCTATTAGTGACTAGAGACCATGGCATAGTAACATAGGTAAAATCACCCGCACAGCTGATCAAATATTTTTTTTTTTACACTAGAATCTTAACTATCAAACTTTGTTTATAGCCGAAGAAAAAATTTGATTTTTCAAGGTATGCCATGGATTTTTCATAAAAATTTATTTCAATTGAGTTGTCAATATCAGTTTTATTTGACAATAAAGTTTCTTCAAGCAACAAGAAAATGTATAGCAGGGTTGCATTTCTCCTCCTGCTTCTACCTATTGGATATGCCTTGAATAGAGACAGCTTACAGAATTTGCCTGTTAGGCGGTTCATCGGGTAGAGTTTGTTGAGAACGAATTTTAAAACAACATTAAACACACCCATAAAGTTGAACATCTCTGATTTGCATTTGTTTTGACATTTATGTCAACACGAAAAAGTTTGATGCTGCGAGAAATTACTGTAGCACGTGGTGACAGCGCAGAACTCTAAACAACATTTGCAAAAAAATTTATTCATTTCTTATTAAAATAGAAAAAAATGGTCATAATGAAAACAAAAAAGTTTAAAAAGAATTTCAAACTGCATAAACCAAGCACCAGAAATTTTTCTATTCATGAAAAGAAACAAATAGATGAAGAAACGGAAGGTGGAGAAGTTGTACCCAAGGAGATACGAATCATCGCACAGGAGGTGCAAATTGTACGTTCACTGGCATGCAATGATATCAACAAACGTAATCGACAAATACGCAAACTACGCAAGTGGCTGCAATTGCGAGCACGAAGCACATTTCCAATTACCGAGGAAGGGTTTCTACGCATTTGGAAAGGCCTTTACTACAATATGTGGATGTCTGACAAACCATTGGTACAAGAGGATTTAGCAGAACAGCTGGGGCAATTAATTGAATGTTTCGACGGCGATGTATCCATTAGCGTTCAATTCTTTGGTGCATTCATGCAAACTATGTGCAACGAATGGTTTGGCATCGATCAATGGCGTATTGATAAATTTATGATGCTTGTGCGTCGGATGCTGCGCCATATGTTTCGTGTATTGAGGGGTAATAATTGGCAAAAGGAGGCTGTACATTTATTTAATGAACATTTGAAGTTAACTGTTTTAGCTAATCAGAGCCCTGCCATTGGTTTGACAATGCATTTCCTTGATATTTTCTTTGAAGAATTAGCTAAAGTGTCAAATGGAGAGATTAACGCTGCACAAGTTGGTGATTTTGTGCGTCCTTTTATCACGTATCTCGCCATGGGACGTGATCCCAAACTCGTTTCGCATTGTCGAACACAAGTGTTGCAACATTTACTCTTTCAAAGCACACTAGGGCGTGAATATACTGAAAAATTCAATGCATGGAAAGAAATGGGTTTCCCAACTACTTCGATACAAGATCTGGAAAGAGTTGAAGATGATGAGATCGAAGGCGAAACAGAAAGTGATGCTGATAAGGAAGAAACGAGCCAAAATAAAGAGAAACACTTAGATCCGCGTGCTGGAGATGTTGATGTACTTATGCCAGAATTACCATTAGACGCCAAGTATGTAATTGAAGAACTAGAAAGACTACTCTACAAAAATGATGAAATTACAACAAAGGTTAGAAAAAGTTTACGCAAACAATTAAATATATTTAAAATTTATCAGAGGGGTGAATTCCCATTGGGTGTGAAACGTATGCCACGTTTTGAAGCGAAAACAGAAAAACCATTAATGAAAGATAAAATAGAACAACTAGAAAATGTTGAGAACGAGTTATTTGGACTAGGACGTAAACTAAAGCAACTAAATAAGAGAAAACGAAGAAAATTCCTCAAATCAATAAACTTCGCCGAGGTAGATGAATCTAATTTTGAACAAACCATCATGAAAGCACTGCCTAAGCAATATTTGAAGGAGCGCAAAAGAAAAGCGACTGCATTAATGAATGACTGGGTTGAAGAAGAAATAGGCACAGAGGATCTCTTGCCCATAAAAAAACAAAAGCAAAAGAAATCGATTGAAACATCTAAAAACTTTAACGAAGAAATTGCAGATGATAACACAAACGAAAAGGAACACAGCCAAAAGAAAGTTAAACAACCTAATGAGGTGAAAAAGGAAACTGGAACCACAAAATTGGCAGAGGAAAAGCTACCGAAGAAAATAAAAGCTGATAAGGTTGAAGTTTTGAAACAATCAACTCCTGAGCAGAATAAAAACAAACTAGAAATTACTGAAACCAAGAAATCACCAGAGAAACAAACAAAACTCAAGTCGGCGTGGGATACACCATTGGCTGAAGGTGAAATAGAATATTTTATACCATCACGTAAAATCCAGCTACGGAATGCAAACACTAGCCTCGTGCGTAATCCTTTGGCAAGCAGCACAACAACACCGATTAGCGCAAAGAAAACACAAACCGTTTCATCCACACCTCAAACATGCAGCGCAAAACGTGTAAAAATCGCACTCAAACGCAATACCTCGCAAAATCCCAGCGAGTATATAAGACAGATCAAGAGTTCACCCAATGTACCATATGATGCAGATAAGAAACCCGGAAAAGGTTTGCTAAAACCCAATTCAATGCCTAGCCCAATAAATCCATTTTATAAGAAGAAAATTGGTTTGCGCCTGGCGAATGACACAATTTGAATTGCATAAACCCCTTTTTATAAACTATTTAAAGATACATTTATAATGTATTTTGTATGTAGAAGTTAAGCAATTTTAACTTATAATTAGGCATTTACATGAGTTAATTGTAATAATTTAATGGAATAAAAATCAATTAATTTAACATGTATAAAATGCGCTCTTTATTAGTTTAAATAAATAATACATGCATATTACACCTATGAAAAAGCAGCGAAATTAGGCTAAATACTAAATTGATGCATATAGTATATTAGTCGAACTGAAAAACAGGCTTGCCCTCACTGTCCCATGTATTCTTACACTTGCGGAAGGCGCATACGAGGTAGAGGGCTGGAAAGTAAATATGACAGTCATTTAGTTTTATGAATTATAAGTACTCGTTATATAGCAACACTCTATAGAATGTGTCTGATTAAGCCAACACTTTGACTACAAAAGTTCCCACGACAGCCGGTTCTACGTACCGGAATGACTCGGGTTTCCCCGACCAAGGGCTGTTAGTTCGTTACCCCCCTGCCTACACCGGCAGTTATCCCCCCCAATAATGTCATCCTCCGAGCAGCTCCTTGCAGCTGGACTGCTCAAGACTCTCCTGCTCCGGGCTTTTATTGAATACAACCCGGGACCAAGAGAATGGATCTGCTGTATATTCTGGCAGAAAATCTATGTGAAACGTTCACATTCAGTACAATGCTCTAATTGTAATAGATGGTTGCATCTAACTAGTTGCTCCGGACTAAATCCCTCTACTCATAGACCCGCTAGTTTTTATAGAACTTTTGTGGCCCCCTGCTGTTCACGTCTACGATGTCCTGTGGCCGTCGTCGATCAAGTATCGCTCCGCCACATATGTCTGACTTCTCCACGACTAGCATTACCAATGCACATCAGCAAGTAGACTTTCCGGCTCACGCCCCCAGGCGTCAACATCTCACACAGCAGCTCACAGCTACTCCCCAACGATGCTACTCCCTACGTAAAAAAAAAAAAAAAAAAACTACAAAAGTTCAGAAAGTCACATGAAATATTGTTTTTAATCTAACAAACCCCCGCATATCGTGTTGTATTATATACTCTCTAACAAAAATATATATTATACTTACTTGTAGCTTCCCATTCCGACTTTGAAAGCGTTCCTACGGGTTTTGATGGACTGCCTTTGCTAAAGCTTTGCAAATGTTGAAACTCTAGATCTTTACCACAACGATTTGGGTACACTGTTTCCAAACCATTCATGCGTTGTAGAAGCACTCGACCTAGTAAGAAAACATGAATATAAATTTAATTTTATTCACTACATACATACCCTTGTCTACCGACTCCTTGTAATAATCAGCAAATGTAGTTTTACGTTCTAATTTTAAACCATGCTTACGGCACAGTTTAATTAATGTAGGAAAGTGTACTAAAAATTCAGGACAGTCAACAACTCCTTCCAAATGAAACTGATATTTAGCACCAAAAAGGGGTGGTGGATCTGTGTCACTTATAAAATCAATTTTGTAAATTTCGTTTCCAATACTTCGTGGAGTTACTGATTGACGCAAACGTCGCATAATTTCATTTGCATCTGGGATAGTTGCTATAAAATAACCACCAGGTTGCAGACATTCGGCAGCATTGCGTACCATACACTCTGCTTGGGTTAGGGACTCGAATGAGTAATGGAAAGCAAATTGACACGACACCAAATTCAACTTTAGTGACTTATCCTTGTAAGATTCACGCAAACGCACCAGTGTGGCGTCACATGCGAAAAATTCGGCTGAAAATTTATTTGAAAATTTTGAGGTATTTGCACGTGATTGCATTTCTTCATAACGCTTTTTGCATTGATCTACAGATACTTCAGCTATATCGGTACATATAAGATGGGAAATATTAGCCTTTTCCCATTTAAGTAGGTCACCTCCCTTTCCGCAACATAGATCTAGTACCCGTACTGGATCGCCAACACGTTGATGCTCTTTGATACGTGCGAGATATTCTGCAATCAACTGACTTTTTACCCAATTATTAAAATTTCGCATGAACACAATGCGCGATTTCAACCTTTCCTTGCGTCCTATTTCTTTCAATTCATTATAGTGGGAAGCAACTATACGGCTATTACCATCTGTAATAGGTTCGGTAGTATCGTAATCAGGACAATTATTACTATCTTCATTGTTTTTGCCTTCTATTGAGGGTTCTGAAGACGGCCGTTTACACGGAGGTTCATAATCACTATCATCACTATCGTCGGCCGAAAGTGAGGCAACCTGTTGTTGTTGTAATCCTGCATGCTGATAACCAGTAGAAGTAGATTGCATTTTATGTACATTATCTACGTCTTCATCGCTGCTGTCATCCTCCTCCTCTTTGCTGCTATAAGTTCCAATAACCTCTGCCATTTGTTCAACCCGAATATACAATACAAATTTCTTTTATAAATTTCACTATCAAATGCAATTTTTGAGCTCTGTTGCAAATTGACAATTTTCGTTGACATCTGGAGGATGTGCAATGAAACGAGCTGTGTTTAGTGAACATTACAGGCGGCTAGACTTTTGTTTTTGACAAGCTAAGCTGGTTGAACCTTTTTTTAAATTTGGATCAAGGCAAATTATGGTAATGTCATGGTTAAATAAATATTAAACCATGGGTAATATCAAGTGAGCAGCTGAGTTCCTCTTCTTCACGTTTTTAACTAGCCCGTAATGTAGAATGGGTAATGGTGCAGTTTAGGGGGCCCACCCAAAACTAGACCAAAAAAGCCAAGTGGGGTGTCAAAAGACGCGTATTCACGTCTAGATTTAGAATCTGAAATGAGATTTTTGTTTTTTTCAACCGTTCAAAAGTTATGAGGCGTGATCCATGTTTTTATGCACAGAACACCTTTCCGCGTAGGCGGCCTTCGGCCGCGCTTCAAAAAATAACCCTGGGCTACGCCATTCCAACTCCGGGTGTGTGCCATAGCCGTGGCTACCGCCACGGTGATGTCCTTCCGCGTGCCACGTTTCCACTCTTTTTCACTTTTTTGGCTCAGCCTAATATGCCATTACAACAACCACATGAAAATGACAAAAAATTGTGAACTTTAACTGCAAATAACTTTTGAACGGTTGAAAAAACAAAAATCTCATTTCAGATTCTAAATCTAGACGTGAATACGCGTCTTTTGACACCCCACTTGGCTTTTTTGGTCTAGTTTTGGGTGGGCCCCCTAAACTGCACCAGTACCGTAGAATGTCATAAAAAGAAAGATTTGACTGTTGGCTTTGAATAGTGTATGTGGTATTTATTTTCAAAAAACCATCGTAACTTACTAAAAGGGTACGATGATCAAGGTTTTAACTAAATTTTAAGCACGCATGAGTTGTCTAAACACGTATTTATTGTTCCAGACACCATAAGTTCAATTTAATTTTTATGAAATATAAAAAAACAATTTGGATGTTTTTATCTATGACCATATAGGAGCTTCGAACCATAGTACACCTTACCCTACAAGAACACTGGCAATCATTTGTCATAGTATCTGATAGTCATGCTGCCAATCTGACTATTAGTGGTTTGATTCATATTTTCAAATCCAATAGCAATGATGTGACTACGGTGTGTTCTGTTTTGTATCGCTAACCCTAAAAAAACGATTAGTTCTATGTGGGAGTTGGCAAGAAAAGAAAATAACATACTGCTATGCAAGTATGGACATTGACAAATAAATTGTCATTGCTGTCATTGTACAGTGTGAGTGGGTTAGAAAAAAATCAGCATTTCCCGCAGGGTAAACAAAGTATTGCAGATGGAAAACAAGCCATTTCCTACAAGGCCTTGAATGCCTGTAACCAATTTCGAGTAGGGTTCAGACCAAAGATGACGTTCAGACATTGGTTCAGATAAGATAACTCAGTTGGTATATGAGCAGTATTATTAATTAATAAATAATAACAATACAAACGAGTAAAAGGATACTGAACAAACCACCTTCGATGCAAAAATGTCAAATACAAGTGGGCCAAGTACTGACAAAGAAGAGGCTACAAGGCAATGGCTGGAGCGGCAGCAACAAGGAGGAGGTGGCGAATTGGAGGAGGACGATGTATCATCTTTAGCTGAATCGTCCATTATATCCAGTAGCGAAGGTGATTATGAAACTGAAGCCGAAACAGATTTAGATCTGCATAATAATACAATTACCACCAAAGTTTTAGGCAATGAGTATAGTGCGTAAGCATTTCCAATAACGAAAATCTTTGTGAAATTTCAATTTATACTTATATTTTTAGCACCTACCGATATGTCGATGGTAATTGATAATCTACGTGAATTGCTAAGCTCTATCAGTAGTATCCAAACTTTGGACAATGTTCACATAGAAAATTCTTCTAATGTAACGATAGGTAATGTCACGAATATCAATGGAAATATACAGATTATTCAACGCATTAAAAAACAATTACCTAAAATAACTGAGCAAAATGCACAAGCAACATCAAAAAGTGAAACAAATGAACAAAACCGAACGTTGACTACAGAAGAATGTGAAGAGCAAGAGGAACGTGTGCGTCGCGATGCGTTCATTGATCGTATAAGTTAGTATAAATATGTTATACATATATACACATATATATATATATATATGTGCATATACTGGATATGTAAAGATATATATTAGATATCGGCAGCTGGTAGGAAGCTCATCCAACTTAAAAATATTTTTCAACACCCATACAAATTTGTTTAAAAACAATCTATGTATGTATTTCAGAATTTAATGTAAAAACGCCCTATTTTATATAAAAAATGTATTGAATTTTGGTTCGGATAGGACGTTCTTAAACCAAAATTTAAAATAGAGCGTTATTGATAAAATATTTTGAGCTGGTGCGTCTTCCGTCGATGTTTTACGAGTATACTAACAACAGTTCGGAATGACTTCAGTATTTCAGTAGAACCCGTTTTGTTAGACTCGTGTATGTAAAGATATTCATTTATTCACTTAATGACGGATTCAATACATCTTTTTCTAGAGTATAAAATACCAAAAGAATTGTGCGCCATAATTCCACGCAGCTCTTGGGTTGCACAAAGCCCTATGGAAAAGTATGATTATATATCTGAGCCGGTGAAATTAGTAATTATATGTTAGTGCCATAAGTATAAATTAAAATGTAATGTTAAAGTACTTAATTGACATAAACCACTTGTTTAGCTCATACAGCGACGGAGAGCTCCGAAAAGCAAGCCATAAATGTACGGATTATTCGAGATATACAGGTAAGCTATACATAATATTCGGTAGGTAGTGACCTCAGGAGTCAACGCTATTACATTTAAGAAATATAATTGTGAAAGAAGTGGATAAACCAAAAAATTTAAACTCCTTTCACAGTGTTTCCACATCGAATCCCGTGAATGGAATGATATCGCGTACAATTTTCTAGTTGGTTGTGATGGCAGTGTATACGAAGGACGCGGTTGGCGTGTTGTTGGCGCACATACAATAGGATACAATTCCAAATCTTTGGGTATTGCATTCATTGGTTGTTTTATGCTTGGATTGCCAACTGAAGCAGCGCTGAATACCTGCAAAAACTTTCTTAAAAGGTTTGTAGGAGAAAACTTAAAGGTGAAAGTACGCTGCATGCTTCAATAAATAAATTTCCTTACAGAGGGGTGGAAGAGGGTCACTTAGCGCCAGATTACAAGCTTGTTGCTGCTTGTCAGTGCCGTTCAACGGAGAGTCCAGGACGCAAGCTCTACGAAGAATTACAAACCTGGGACCATTTTTATAATATTGGGGAAGAGGAGGCACACAAAGATTAGTGAGTGATTAAAATAAGGGTCGCTGATAAGTATTCCATGCATAGCAAACCATTGACATGTTTTTATGTACTTTAATATTTTCTAGTTTAAACACTAAGCTTTAATATTTACGCATTCAAAGCATTTTATACCTCACTCTTATGTACATATGTAAAATAAAAAGTGTAATTTTTGTTTTCAAAGCATTTTACATTTAATTTATTATTTTTCGTTCGACTGCAGCAGTTGGTATACTAACAATGTGCTTAAAAATATACCGGTTTTTGGGCTAGTGTGGAGGTTTTTAAACTTCTTCAGTGCGCTCTGTAAAAAAGAAGATTCGGGTTAGATTTATTTATAATTATAATCGATTTTTTAGAAATGAAATGCACAAACATGCTAATGCATTTAAAAGTGCAATAAAAGAGGGAATAAAACAAGAAAACATATACATAAGAATAAAAATGTTCGCCCATTTTCATAAACAAATTTTTTTTATGAAAATGTTATTTTAAAAAGCTTTATAAGTTGTGTTTATTATGAATTTGCTGTTAGTATGTATAAAGGTACATAAATAATTGTTAAATACATATTAACAAAGCATGGGTGGTTAGTTATAATACTATCAATACTTTTCGAAGAATGTTAAGTTTAAACGTGACACGTGAGAAGTCTTTTTCTATATAACGACTGGCTTGCGACTCAACCAGGTAATGGCAGAATGTTTCCATTGAATTTACATGGTTGAGTCAGAAACCAGTCGATATCTCTGCAAAGTAAAGTAGGCTATCAATCGGACAAAAAGTATCCTTATGTAGGATTTGAACCAAGCATGACTTAATTTCGTTTATTATGTCCTGCAGCAGTGATTGAGCCGGTTTATTCCAGGAAATGCTTGTTAATCAAACTAATAAAATGTATTATAGAATATCGCTTGGCTTCGCAAACCTCTACTACTTAAGGAAGTCTGTTGAATATTGGATTATGGGTATGGGTATTTTTAAAAGTATTAATCTGGCATCTTTGACACTTTAGACAATAAAAATTAAGCAAAGACAATTTTCCAGTGAAGCACGCAAACGAGGGAGTAGTTAGTTGCAGCGTTTGAACTTCAAAACATTAATTGGGAAGGTAATAAATATCTATTGGTGATTTTCACTTACACCATTGCAATGCTTTTGTTTTGCTGTTTTGAATTACTTAGTTGGTTCTATTTTTTTATCTTTCGTCTGTAATTTTAATAATTTAATAAAATTGTTAAAAATTAATATAAACATTTTAGCATATACCTATCTATAAGAAATACTATGAAATTAAAATTAAAGACATTCGAGAGGTCTGACACTTGGCGCATTGATCCAAAAAGTGCATCAGTTTGAATATTGAATAAAGCTACACACCGGCCACCCGACAGTAGTGGTGTGGACATACAGAGCACTAACCACAAAAATGTCGCTTACATTTTTTTTTACAAATTTACATACTGAAAATTACTAAACAATTTTGTTTTGCTGCTCTCCACATTTTGAATCTTCTTTCTTAAACACCCACCCCTGAAATCGTTTAAAAAAGGAACTTTCCTATTTGAGCACATTGCGATGCCTAAAAGTAATGATTCAAAAGCTTAACATTTAATTAGAACAAGCTTTCTTTTTCGAAAGTATTGCCACCAAGTTTTTCAAAACGGTTCACCCTTACCCATGGTCTAAACACGCTCGAAGTTATTTACAACAAATAGCTTATCGTCAAAATGTAAACAGCTTCAGCAGATCGCTGTTCGTAGCCGCTTTCCAATATATAGAACATATTAAAAGTGGTGCACTCCAAACTAGAAAGGATGTTCAGCTTAAATCTGCCTCCAAGGGACTACATTGGCCCACATTATATGTATTAATTTTTATTGCCTCGTCTACCAGGGCGTGCAACAGTCACCCCCCTATTTACACCGTCCCTACCGATACTTGAGCACCCAAGTATATATGACCGTGGTCGTATAGAAAACTTTACCATGTTGCATGTGGTAAAGTAGGAAAGCCCTTTATTAGATCTTTTATTTGTTTTCCCACCGACAAGAGATACTTACTTGCTGGTTTTCCATCAATCCATGGCGTAAACTTGACATGTGTCTCAGCGCGCTTGGCGGCCTTCAAAGTGGAAATAAAATACAATGAGTGCTTATGTTGAACATCTTTTGACTGGCATTACTTACATCAGCTTTTAAATTGGCCTTTAATGATTCTCGCACCACACGAGCACAAATATTAGAGTATTGGATGTAGCTGTTGGAACCATGCAAAATTCAAGAAATGTTTATTTGAAATTACGTAATGTGAATATGGCTACTGGTTACATTTCAATAGTTTTATTCTTAGTTATACTATATTAAATTTCTTACGTAAGTCCGGCAGCTCTCCATGCGTTAGTCATTTTGATGTATTATATTTTTAAGCTTCTTATTAATGAAAACTATTAAAAAATTCTTGAAAAATTCTGCACTTGCTTATATTGCTGAATTTTCCGAGGAAACGTTGTCAGTTGGAAGTGTGACAGAAAATTTGACAGCTTTGAAGCTGTCATTCCTTAATCATATTGGTTTGCGACTTGGATGAAACAGGGTGGCTCAGAGCATTGGAAACTGAAAGGGACCCAATCCTAACAGGCAATCCTGATGCACACCAACTCATGCAGACATTAGAGGTATCGGTGACAACCTAGCTGATATTTAGGTAAAGGGGCACACCTATACAAACGGGTTACACGTACACAAATGTTTTGGCAATACTTTCCATCGAACGTCAAGTGTTAATACACGTCCAAAAATCTCGAGAGAGGTATCAAAAGACCTCCGTAACAATAATCCAAAGGGGGAAAAGCAATATTTTGTTTCAGTGAAAAGTTATTAGTGAAAAGCAGAAAATTTACCCAGGTCAGACCCCCGATTCGGGCCGTGATCCATGGTATTTATGTGCGGAACACCTTTCCGCATTGGCGGCGTTGTCCGGTGGGGAATGTTGTATGAAGCCCGCTGGAAATCGATGGTAGGTAATTCACCACTGTACCTGAATGTAAACTGCTGGAATGTACGGTATTTTAATTGTATTTTCGCATAAAAAAATAGTTGGAGTTACAAAAACGTGTAATAAAAGAGCTAATAGCCGTAAAATTCGCGATTTAAATGCACATTTCTCCAGTGGTGAACTACTTACCCCCCAATGCATGGTTTAGTGTTTTCCACTGTTCGTCGCGTTGAACGTTCTTATAGTTTCACGGTAATTTTGACATCCCTAATGCGAACGAATTAATCAATTTCCAAGCATATACTTTTAGGCGTAAACGGAAAATAAATTTATTCTACTGTATGCATTCTTAAGTATTCTATATGAGCCAGATAATAATTTTTTATGCGACCTGCTACAGCAATAACCCTGCTCTCACTTAAATGCAAATTTTGCGAGATCAATTTTTAAAGAGATTTGTTAACACCTTTCTTCCACAATGCGCTACAATTCAATATACATACATACATACATACATATGTACATGAGAACATTTTTTATTTGTGTGGCACACTCTTGGGGCCACTTTCATAAAAGCCGGTTAAGCCTAGCCGTACAAAATACGTCAATTAAACTCCGCCCCACAAGACAGATAACTTACATCTGAACCGTCATTTGTAAGGAAGCGCTGAAGGGGTCATCAGCGCCTAGAACAAATCGGCCATCAGTTTTGCAGTAGCAATATGAAAATTCTGATGCATCCATCAGCACCGTCTTGTAGGGCGGTTAGCGGCTACCGACTTTAATGAAAGTAGCCCTTAGGAGGTATACGTCTAATTTTTGCAGGAAAGTTGATTAGACCTGTCGCACCCGTTCTGCTGTAAATGGGTAAAATAGGGTCTCTCCATGTTCTAGCTAAAAAACTGAAAACAGTCCATCCCATAAAAAGTGAACTGCCGGTCTACGATAATAGATATGTTTTAACCTTGCGAACGCTTAGCGTTACTTCCCTTTTGTCTGCTGAAGACAAATTTTAGCTCGCATATGATTTGAAAAAAAAAAAAAAAAATCAAAAACGCAAAAGCAAGCAATTTATTATAACATTTTTTATCTACTAACTGTAATCATAAATTACCTTAACCTTGACTTAAGTTAATTTTTAGTAAATAATACTTGTTTATTACAGAAGTATGTAAATACATATGTGGAAGTATTTTCATGATTACAGTTATGATGTGTTTATACTTTAACAGTTATATTTTAATTCATTTTACCGGCTACCTAGTAGGAATTTTAAGTTTTGCACCAAAAAATTGTTTCCTTAGTTTGTAGTTTCCTATACATTGCAGCTGTGTCATAGAAATAGTTTCCCATATTTTAGGAAGAAATTTTACGGAGTGACACTAACAGCTGTATTTTTTTTTTGTTAAGTAAAATGAGAATGACGTACTACTCTTTCGAAACGCGAAAATTAAAAAGTTTCAGCTGAACAGGAGTCAGTAAAAACTTGAAGCAAAAGCAGCAGTTGCCACTTTGATTGGTTAAGGGCCGATTTCATAAAAGCCGGTAGCCGCTAACCGGAGTTTAATTGACGTATTTTGTACGGTTAGCTGTCAAATTAATCACCGATTAGGCTTAACCGGCTTTTATGAAAGTGGCCCTAAAAGTTCAAACTTTTGAATTTTTGCTGTTGCTTTCCCTTGTCACGATCAGCTGTTTTTCACTTACAATTTTTACGGAGTGGAATTCCCATAGTAAAAACTTGTAGCTCTCTCTGTTAATGAAATGTCAAAGCCATAGAAATTTCAGAATCAGAAAAAAAAACGCTAATAATTTGACATTTCATAAAATAAAGTACGACAGGCAAAAATTTGGAATAAGTCATCCTCCAACTGCTTTAACTGTCATTATCCTCATCAAAGCTCCTATTAATCGACTACATTGATTTGAAATGGTTGGTTTTATTAGCTGCCGCCTTTACCTAAAAGAGATGGCAATTTTATGACAAGTAGGAAAATTCAAAAATATTGCCAATGACGCACAAAACATAGCCATGTCATCGGTGGCAGTGGGAGCGTAGCCTAAGGTTCGTTTGATCGTCTGTTTTGTGTGGATATGGTTATGATACCATTAATTGAGTTTTAATTAAACTCTTTCCTGTATGTAAATAAGATAACCTTTTGTAAATCCTCTAAAACAATTTCAACTGATCAGCTTATTATTGCTATTTTTCACAACTGTTGTTGTAGTTAACAGTTAACTAATGAATTTGAAAAAAAGTGCTTAAATATTTACTTTTAATAAACAATAAGAACATCTGCTTAAACTATGATTATTAGCAGGACTAAAAAAGCAAAAAAACATAATATAACAAGCAATTAATTGCATTTAGATTTTCAGCTTTAATAAGTAAAATTTTTTCTGCTAATGAAGTGTGCTTAGCGTGCAATGCACTATTCACAGCAACAACAAATATCGATGAGATGAACTGAAGAGTGACAGATAATTAAAAAATGTTAAATAATGGATATTGATGCCTGTTATAAGTTTAATTGCAAATTGGCGTTTAACATTTGTTGCCTACTTGAAAATATGAAATAAATATCCGTAAATCCGCAACACCTTTGCACCACGTTTTACACAACCGGAAGTGAACTTATCCACACCCCGGATATCTGCTGTAACAGTTTATAAAGATGAATCCGCTTACGACTAGCGCACACAATCGCAACGCATTTTAACTGAATGTTATGAAATTTAGTGGCAAAAAACATTTGCAAAGAGAGGGCCCATTTTGACATTTCATTGGGAGAGGAAGTTGCAAGTTTCTGGTTGGGAAATTTCATTCAGTAAAAATTGCAAGTGAAAAATAGCTGAACGCCAGATAGATAAATATACATAAATATTTGATTGATTTTATTGTCGGAGCTTTTATTATTTATTTATTTCTAGAAAAAAGAAATCAAAACGGGAAAAGCGAGTGGTAAATTTTATGGATGCATCTAACAAGATCGCTTCCTCTGGATCTTTTCAATAAAATTAGTATGAAATTCAGCGTTAAAGCATTCAAACGTGTAAAATAATTTACCCCGAAGAGGGATGCCTTGGAGTAGCCGAAATAGTATATGGGAATTAACAAACAAACTTTATGTTTTATTAATACGGACCACGATCCAGCAATAAAATTGAAAGTATTAAATTAGAAACTTTAATTCATTTTGCTTATTTGAACAGTGAATGAAAGCATTTTTCGCGCAGCGTGGAGAATTCTGCCCTAGCACATGGTAGTGTTAATTCGCGAAGTTTTTCATAGAGTTATCAGGCGAATTAATGTATTAATTCACCTTGCTCCCGACTTTCTTATAATTTTTTCTAATATTAAGATTTAAGAGCTAAAGATCATTTGTGAGGCGGGCCTAATGCAGCCTATGCTTTAATCTAACTTACAAGAACTTTTTTTTAATTATTGTCAATAATTCCTTGTTATTGTATAATATTTATTCTTTAAACATATGTATGTATGTACATGCGAAAAATTCTTGAAAATATGCATTGCTGCACGTCAGGAAGCTAGATGGATGCATGATTCATTAATATAATATACATGTAAACAGTGCAAACGCGTTGAAAAATCAGGTAAGTGGGTGACGGCTTTTGTGATGTGATTGCGTAAAAAATGTACGCGAATAGGTAACTGTTAATTATTTCAAATTATACGCATACTTACAAATATACATATATACTAGGGATGCCATATTTTCGATTTTACATATCTCACAGTTTTTGGGATATAATTTCACAATACCGAGATCCTGGGATTAGTTGCGGGACTTGGGTTTTGGGTTGCTACAAGTTCTCAAGCTACTTTAAGAACAAAATGAACAAAGAAAATTAAGATATTCGAGAGTGTTGCATATCAAAAAAATAATCAAGATAATTTTCAGAAATGAATCACACAAACTTAGATTTTAGTAACATACACCCAAAATTGTCCATACACCCAGAATTTTCGTTACCTAAGCAAGCGCTTGATCCCGGAATTAGCATCCCTAATACGTACACACATACACATATATTTGCCGCTGTAAATGATATTCAATATAAACTCTTCTTCATTTCGTATTCTCACTTTCTCTTCTTCTTTCAATACTACTTTCACTGTAATTTTTCACGTGTATCTTAGTATTTAATTCCTTTTTAATTACTAATATTTGGATTTATTGGCTTTCTTTGATTACTTAAATTAAGTGTGTTTTATAAAGTTTAATTATAACGGAATTTGTAATAAATTTAAGAATAATGAGAAAAATAGCTTTCTAATAACTATGTGGGTAGGTATTTAAGAAGTATTTAAAATTTATATTTAATGCAACTTTTTTTCATCACGTTCCAAGTAATTTATGACCAATTTGAGCACACACGTATGGCAGTCAATCATGTTAAGTAATGATTCTAAATCATAATGATGTTACGTTGCTTGTAGATAATAAACGGTCAATTGTTAAATAATTTTAGTTTGATGAATAATTATTACTTACTTTTAAAATAATTCGTTAAATACTTTATTACTACAAGATTATTTGATGGAGGAAATTTTTGAGGGGTGTGCAATTAATCGATTTAATAAGTTTTTGATAAATCATCGATTCTAATTTTTCGATTTTTTACATGTGTGTTAGTTCTCGAAGGAGAAAAGCAGTGGCGGCGGAAGCGTAGAAGAAGAGAGTGACGTAAAAAACTCGAAACGCAACCATTAAAAAGTTTTTGCCAAACAGGAATTTGCAAAAACTTGCACTGAAAACAGCTGTTATTAATTTTTTTCGTTGATACTTCAAAATTTAATGTTTTAGTTGTTGGTTTGTTAGCTTGCAACTTTCTCTGCCAAAGAAATGTTAAAATGCTGTTTGCTGAACATCTGTTAAATCTGTCAAATGATCAGCTGTTGAACGGGATATTTTACAAGGACAGGAAGAATTTATTGCTATTTATTTATAGTTTATTGTTAAAATAACAAGTTAGTGTAATTTTTTTAAATTTCACTACGCAACAAACGTCCTTCACTTCTAAAATTTCGCGACTTGAACTAATTCTTAAAGCTTTCAATTAAATATCTAACTATTAGCACATTCCCATCTAACATAAATACAAAATTACTGCGCAATAAAATAATATTTTGCAATCATTAGAAAATCAATTCAAATGCCATATCTAACACACAAATATTAAAAAATGTATTTATCAAAATATTTACTTAAAGAAAATGCCAACAAACAAATCACGGGAACATATTTCAAACAGGCATCACGCAGCGAGTAAATGGCAGTTATTTGAAGTAAGCGAAATCCTTAAAGCTGCTAAATGTACTGTCTGTGTTTAGAAGTGTAATTAACAACCCTTTTTGTATTTGTGTGGCATATGCAAATAGTATCAAAAAATTTACAATAACATATTAAAATCATGCACATACTTTCATTTGAGAAAAAAAAAGAAAAAATAATTTAGTTTTTTTTTGTAATTTTATAGCGAATAAACGCGAAATTTCATATTGGAAATTTACTGAAGGAAATCGGCAGAAATATCGCACCTTAAAGCGCGAATATGTGTAATTAATTGCAAACAATTGAATTTGAAAATTTAAGACATTTGAGTATCAAAAAACATTGAACTGCTAATCAGATAATGGAAATACTAATACATAAGCTCAATATAGCATTGGGGCACAGATGAGTTCTGTTAATTTCAAGGCAATCGTTAATATTTGTTACTAATATTTGCATTTCATGCATAACATACTAGTTAAATCAATATAATTAGTTTAATTAGAGCGATTTGATAACAATGCTTTGAAGAAATTTGGAAATATGTAAAATCTAATATTTTTTGTTCCTCTGTATTTCACATAGAGATCCTAACCTTATACTGATATTTATTTTTGTTTTGATAATTATTTAATCAGCTGTTGAAACTTTGACTGAGTGAAATTCCGCTCGTAAAAATTTGTAGCTCTCTCTTTCAATGAAATGTCAAAATTTCACTGTAAGTGTTTCAGTAAAAATTTTATAAAATTTTTAAAAATTTTTAAATTAACGAACACAGCTTTTAATTTGGATCTTCAGTAGTACATCGGCCAGGAAGCAGTTTTATTCCATGTAGTATTTACATAGTATATAAAGAGTGTAATATTTCATTGGGTTAAAATGTATTCTTAACCCCAGGTGGGGTCCCTAGAACTGCAACGGCAACGATTGTATTCCTTAAGCGTTTTAAATTGAAAGGCTTGGAATTTACTGAAAACAGCTTCAAAATTGCTTAAACAGATAAATAATTTCTAATTCAAGGCCAAATTTGTAACAGTGCATCAAAGTATAATGAAGAGACTCTGCTGCATAAAAGCAGCCAAAAAGTATTCACGCAAAGTTTGAATTGCACTCAAAGCTTTTTAATGCCATTAAATAGTCACCTGTTACAGCTTCAAATACGGTAGTTTTCTGGAACCCTGCGGTAAGTATGGCGATTGATCTTAACCTTAACCTAACTTAAGATATTTTTGCACATGCACCTATTGTTTATTTACCAAGTATAATTAACTAAGAATTTTACTATGCAAACTAAATTTATCAGAATTTTTTTACATTTCGTAATAAATTAAAAATATTTTCCATTTAATAACAAACATTGTAAATTTTTGCAATAACAAACAAACTGTCTGGTGCACTTGTTGTGTTCATCTCTAAGCTACCAACAACAATTACAAAAACAAATTATTAATGAAAAAAAGAACTTTTTGCGCAGCCAACTATTTTTCAAAGTAAATAATACGTATTGCGATTTAGAAATTAATTAGTAAAACGGAAGTTTATCGGATAATCTATGTACGAGTATTAAGAGTAGAATAGTAGGTAAGATTTGTTAATATGTACCGCCAAGGAAGTAGGCAAGTTTCTTTCTTAGAGATGTCTGTATCTTCCTACATACATACAAGTTTATGGATGACATTTTTTTATATGAAAGAAAGCACTTGCTAAAAATCAGAAAAATCTGTTACGAACTTCAGGTTAACACCTTATTCTACTACAATGAAATGGGCTAAAAAACTGCATACTCCAAAATATTCTAAAAATTCTGGGGCAAAAAAAACAACAATTTTAATGAATTTTTTTTTGAATTTTTACGAATTTTTAAAACAAAATTTATAGTTCTTGTCTCTCTGTTTTTTTTTTATAAGATTTGTTAAAATAATTTTAGTTATTAAGGGCAACATTTGGAAAATCGACGGTATCTGCACTTATATGCGCCACTGTAAGTGCAAGAGTAGCGCATTCAAAAACTAAAAGTTTACAATATTAATTAAAGAAATACATAACGTCAATTAATAACAACTGTTAGCGACTATATTTCAAACAGAAATCATATGATCGATTGTTCGTAAATACATGTCAAGATATCTAAACATTGATCACATATGTAGAGTCCTCAGACAGTAGGCTGTCTCAATAAAAGTTCCTGTTATAAATTTTAGTCTATTAATTATAAACCTCTTTAATTCACAGCCTTGAGTGAATGTGACTCTTAGCAGAGCAAGGTTCTATAACAACAACAACAACAACAACTGTTTAAGCTTCTCGAAATAACTTATTAAATGGGAATGTGAGAGAAATAAAAAACGAAGACAAATGCCGTGCCGTTTCACTGCTCGCGTTGTGCTAAAATATTTAGGTGCATGAAAATTGGATTTGGGTATTGGCTAACTTTTTTAGATATGGCAGGGCGATAGAAGTACTTTTCGCGCAATATCGGACACGGTCATAAAAATTGTCATAACTAGAATTCTGCTTGCTTTTCTCTTTCGTATTCTTTTAGGTTAATTCCGGACTTACTTTTTCTTTAGTTTTTTGCTCTCTTTTCCTTTTCTTTTCGAATTACCTTGCCTTCCCTTTGTTTCTTTCGCGTTTCCTAATTTTTTATTAACCAAATTTTTCAAGATTGTTCTTTTGTAGTAACGAGTAACGAGTTACATGTACGAGTTATGCCAAATCACTGGATTCCGTTTTCTCATATTTTGGTCATTCCGATGAAATTTTTTTATGGTATTTGTGGACCACTCTAATGTACATTAATTTTTATTTGTGTTAGTAAAAAAAAACTATTTATTTTAAGAAAACATATCTCACTGGTTACGCGTATTTTAATTTTTCCACATGTCAACCTTTCACCTCATTAGAATTGTTTAACTCATTGCAACTTGTGTAACTAACCCGTTGAGCAACAGGGCGTATGCGTATTATTTTATGAGATATGATGAGTTCACTCATACGCAGTGTGGGCGTTAATGCAAAATAATAGTTAAAGTGAATATTTCTTAGATCCATCGACAAGATATATTTGCTACGGAAAATCTTCAAGACCCACATCAACGCTTGTTCGGCCCCGGTTTAGTTTTTGATAGCACCGGAATCAAATGAAGTCGGCTTTTTGGCCATAATAAATAAATAAATAAAATAAATAATGTCTAAACTATATTTCCCTATAAAACTTCTGATACTTGAGAAGAGATAGGTTTACAGCTTCACAGCGCTTCCATACTCTCTATCACGCTAAGCGAATGTATGAAAACGCTGTGTCTCATAGGAAATTATCTTAAAATTAACAAGTTTGCACATGCGCCATTTTCCAACGCACGTTTTGTAGTTTTGTTTATTTAATAGCTTCTGCTAGGTTGCGCATGTGCTATCATCACAAAAGCAAAAGTTGTTACAATTTCAGCGCGTATGCAGACAAGGTAAACTACTTAAAGTTTTTGGAACTGGTTTCTCCGCCACTGAGACGACTGTCGTTCGAAGTGGTCACTGTCTCTCCATAAGTAAACCAGATCGTCGGACGTACAAACATTCTTACTAGCACAAAGTATTAAATGTACATACATATATTAAGTCATGATTATCTATGGCAAATTAACGCTTCACTGCCACTGTCAACGGGTCTTTGACGCTTCGCTTAAACATCACTCAAATCATTGAAGAGATTGTTGCTGTAAATATTTGTTTAGTGAACGCATAAAACTCAACTATTTGTTTCTATCTTGAAGTAAGTTTTCGGGAACCGGAATCGGTACTAAATTTTTGAAATTTGGTTTACCGAAACTGGAATTATAATCGGAAGCGAGTTCTCAAGTCGAAGCAGGGTATACGAGTCGATTTTCCTGTGCGCTCTGGAGGAATTTTGGGATTTCGCCAGCAGTAAATTGGACCTATAGGGACCTATGTCATACGCTATCAAAAAACCTGATGGAATTACGGTAACTCCAATTCCAAACGGAACAAAACGTATGGAAAGTATAAGTTCGAACGTTCCCAAATCAAAGCAGTACTACTTGATTCACAATAATGAACGAAGACTAAATAACGAAGTAATGTTCCAAGAAAGGGAAAAAAGTTTCCAAATGAACTTTCTGAACCTAGATTTTTGAATTTTCCAAAATATGTTGAGATTTAAAACTTTATAATAAAAACAATCGAATTTTTGACAAATTTGCATAAATGAATTTGAAATATTGCTATGAACTACTTAAAAATGACCAAAACTTTATTATAATCTTTAAATTGTTTAATTGGTCTCATTAGAAAATATACAAAAGAAAATGCATATTTATTGGTGCAAAAACTTTAAATATTTAATGAATTGAATATTAAGTCATTTGACAGCTAAAATTTATTTATTTTATTTTATTCTATAAAAAAAAGAAATAAATCATTTCATGCAAAACAAATTCCTTAAATGACGGACATTACCACTATCTTGAATAACAAGCTGCCAGTGCAACAACTACGCAAGAGCAATTCACACTCCTAGGAGTCGAACTATGATCGGTCTGCACACGAATACAATCCGATGAATGTATGTATACAAAACGAATGTCTACAGAAAGTTCAAAGAAGCATACAGTTTTAATCTTTAGTATTGCTTTTAACCTCTTTTTGGGCTTGAGCTAGACAGACTAGTTCCAAGAATTAAAAAATTTATTAAAAAAGACCGATGGAAGAAAAATGGTTGTTTGTCTCTTCTATTAAAACGAGTTGCCCAAATAACAACAACAAAAAAACCAATAAATTCCTAAACTAACTGTTATGGCTTTGGTTTAAAGTTGGTTGATCGATTTGTTTATGTTGACTTAGTAATTTCAGGGTTGCAAATAGTTAAAGTTGCTTGACACCGATATCAAATAGCTTCAAACAGCTCGACGCTGCAGCTTTTGTGTTAGGGATGCTCCGAATATTTTTATTCGCATTCTAAGAAGTCGCAGAGCACTGATCACAAACAGTTTTCACGCTGATTTATTAGAGACAAAACGAGGCTACAAACCAGGCGGATTCGCTGGCTCGGGTAACATCTTTCGCAAAAGCGGACTATTTCCTGAGTCGGTAGAGGATATTGAAATTTTTGGTAACAACAGTAGCATTCTATATAATGCACTCTCTGGTCTGGTAACAGAGCTAAACGAAGTACATACATAGCTCTTATGGTGAACGGGGACTACACGAAGTACTTGTCTTAATATTCGCATTCGTGTCCGTAAATATCCGAAAACATGCGACATTAACAACATCTCTAGTCGTAAACATATGTAAATATATTGACACTGACACTTACCTATAGTTTGGCTAGCTTATAGATGCGAATCCGAGTTCAACCTAAGAAGGCTCGCATGTGTTGCTGTAGCATTGTTGACAATTTGGAGAAGCTGGTTTTATCTACTCGCGAGCTTATTCGTAAGTTCGTTCAACTGTGGATTATGCACGGCAATTTGCAAAATTAATATTCATCGGAATTATAAATGATTTGAGCCTTTTTATTCTTAGAAAACGCAGTTTTAAAGCATAGTAAACAAGTCAGAAGGAAGTAATTAATTAACCGTTAGAATAAAGTGTTATACTGTGCAGCATATACTAAAATAGGGTAGATGTGCTTATAACCGGACACCTAAAAGTAAATGGAAACTTTCCACTTCTACCAGGCAAAATAATAATAATTTTTTTTAGTTTTAAATTAAATAAAATAAAATAAAATAAAATAAAATAAAATAAAATAAAATAAAATAAAATAAAATAAAATAAAATAAAAAAAAAATAAAAAAGGGAAGGGAAAGAAATGAAATGAAATGAAAAGAAATAAAATAAAATAAAATAAAATAAAATAAAATAAAATAAAATAAAATAAAATAAAATAAGATAAAATTAAATTAAATAAAAAAAACGAAATGAGATAAAATAAAATCAAATAAAATAAACCCGTAATACTTCCCTGAAGTTATCAAATAATATATTATAAGTCTTTAGACATTTGATTTACCTTAAGCCGTTTAAAGTAAGCAAGTGTGCCGTCACACCTTCAATATGAAGAAGAATTAAGTTTTTAAAAACCTACGACAGAAAAACATGAGAAATTTCTTACATATGTACATACATTAATAAACACTGAAGGCTAAACTCCTTAAACCCCTACCTCTCTTGGCCATTATTTATCATTTCTGCTAATTAAACAGTAGTTCACAGTGCCATGAACTTATGGTGTCAATTGCCTTCATTACGCATTCTGAAGGTTTGCGCATTGGGTGCGCCCCATGCGCTGTCTACACATCACAATCCTTGATCTATCTAAAGTGAGCTAACTACAAAATATTGAATTATGAAGTTATCCATACTGCCTTGTTCCTTAATTGAATCGCAAAGTAGCTATGTTATTGATTCATGAATGTGTTTACTACTTTGGTTGTGAAGTCTTTTTTAAAACTAAAAATTCTCCATCGCATGTGGGGGAGGCAGTTAGTTGCTCGCTTTTTTTTAGATAACGTACTTTATTGAGTTAATCGCTATTTAGATCTAGCGCGTGTGCCATTATTTGCAAACAAGTAGTAGTAACAATACAAACAGCTCATCTCCTCAATAATAATTGGCAAAAACACGTTTAATTGGGTGAAAAGTGTCACAGGCAGGCACGTACGCATGCGCCATCACAACAATTTCAACTATGTGAAGGGCGAAACTTTTCGATTATGGGGCGAATAACTGTGTTTTGCGTATACGAGTATATAGTTCGTTTTATATGCTTTTAAATTTTAATATTTTTCACACTTAAGACTCAGTTTTATATTTAAAAAAATAGTGGTTACAATTTTGGTTACAAAAAAATAGTGGTAGCAATTTTGGTTACAAAAAATTTTATTGTTAGTTATGGCAAAAAGAACTGTTCGGCTCTTGACAAATGTGTTTTTGGTCTACATAAATCTAGATATTGAGGATGTATGAATTGTTTTTAGAAACTACACTGAAAAAAATCGTGTAACTAATTCCTAAAAAGAGTAAGTCGCTACCAATCTCTTTAGCTTACAGCGACCCACAATTCAATACAAGTCTCAAGACTCATCTTCTCATTTTTTATATAAACTAAGCTTGCTCGAATTAATTACTTCGTAAAAACTGAAGGAAGGCGTCATGTTTTAGTTTTGTTACATAATAAGACCAGCCTGCTATTATGAAAATTGCGCAATAAAAATATTTAGAATTATTTACTACTTTTTCTACTTGAAATTCTTATAAGATGTCGACTTTAAGGCAAGGCACCAAAATAACATTTAAAAAAAGTTAAATGGGTTACTCACTGTGAGGCTCTCTCTGCGATTAATTGAAAACTAGCGGTTTCATAAAACAGTACATATACACTCTGTCGACGAAAATGAAAAACCGCAAAATATTTTTATTTTTTCGTATGAAATTACATGTTGCTTTGGAACTTTTCTCTAAAGTCACAATTCGTCTTACAGTGAAATAATTTGCAGTTTGGGAAATCATGCAATGGATTGACGTTATAAAAAAGCAACAGTAAAATAAAGACAACCCTACAAAAAAAAGGTTTTGCAAAATATTAAATTCCATGGCGTAGCTATTTAATGCTGCTTGCAATAGAAAATATAGAGACTAACTGGCGTGAATTCTAAGATTTGTTATTGAATTATCGATTTTTAAATAGTTTCAATTATATACAGGTATTATATAAGTATAAAAGAAAAACCTATTTTAATTGTCACTACTGCCCACAGCGGAAATCAATTATGTATATGTATATCTTTGGTAAAATGGGCTTTAAATTTTAAGTTAGACTGCTGGCAATACACCGACGAAAGTTTAATCCAATTCTATACCGCACTTTTTGAGTGATGCGCGTACAAACAGACAGACGAAAATTCTAAAAGGTACTGTTTTAGCGTCTTTTCATCACTGATGCCTAAAATATAAATGTTATTAATTTTTATATACAAAAATAGTTATGTGTTTTTATTGGAAATACACATTTTCGAGAATTTTCAATTTGTCAAGAGTTATTCGGTAGCTCTGTTGAAATATATGTATTTCAGCTCATTTCGTGTGACAAATTTATTGTTTTATAAGTATTTTAAAAGTCAGTGAACACAGGAAATGATGGTTCTCATATAAAAGTACATACATACATACGTACACATGGACATATGAGTAAATGGTTAAATAACAATAATTTTATATCATGTATGCAAGTATTTAATTTTTAATTTTTTCCCAAGTAACCGTGAGAAAATATTTTTTTGTGTTTATTAATTTGCGTGCAGTTTTCCACAGACTTTCATCTTTGCAGTTTGTTGCATTGTTATGTAATTAAGTACAGTTTAAGAGATTATAACTAGTCGAGTAGTAACGCCATAAATAATCGAATTGCATATAGCAGCAAAAGGAAGAAATCGATTCGGGCATGCCATACTTCTGCGAGAATTATTTTTCTCATATGGCAATACGACGCAAGCCTATGTGGGATATGCACGCAATACATGTAGATAGCACATACATACATATGTACATACATACCATATGTATATTAAACTTATCTCTCACCAACAAAATTTTGAGGTTACAATTCTGAGAAAAACGGTCTGAAAAATCTAGCATAAGCCATTGATAGATTTTAACTTTCGCATGACCACAAAAGCACTTGAAATCGTCTGAAAGTCTGTTAGATTCTCGTTTATTTTGATTAATTTATTTTAGCTTCATTGATGAAATACCACTTCTAGTTCTTTATTTTCCTGCTTTAAGTGTTTAACGTGCTCAAGAATGAATGATGACTACAAATAAATCGATTTGTGTATAGGTACATTTAGAGCTAAAGTCATATATGTTCATTTCGTTTACTTTCAATTTCTCGCCCAGTAGCTCAGTTCGGTGAGCATACAGAGAGAGATGCAAGTTATTGGTGGGAAAAATTCACTTATTAAGATTTGCAAGTGAAACACAGCTGATTCTGACAACAACAACGACAACTGAAACGTCAAACTTTGAAGTTTCAAACCACTGAAAAAAGTAACAGTTGTTTTACTTACACTTTTTTGGAAATTTCTGTTTGCTGGAAAGTTTAAACATTTCAGATTTGTCCTTTTTATTGCTTTCTTTGTTGATTGCATGTTTTCACGCCAAACACGCTTACTGGGTGTCAAAACAAGTGTGCTTTTGTAACTATCAAATTCAACTGACAGGCACTTCAAGCGAACTCAGTAACTTTTCCAAGAATTGCAAGTAAAGAATGTAAACAAAAACAAAGATATGATAATTTGACATAAGGTGTAGATGAACATATACTAAATGGTATCGGAAATAAAAAATAAATATTAATCACGGCCCATGTGGTGTTTTTTTCGTTGTGAAGTACTTTTTCGTTTTTGTGATGTTTTCGATATTTAAAAAAAAATAAGACTATTGGCAACATTTTCGAATGCTATCGATAATTGAACTTCACTTAAGCAGT
Organism: Sphenella marginata; assembly: GCA_951509765.1. Classification (NCBI taxonomy): domain Eukaryota; kingdom Metazoa; phylum Arthropoda; class Insecta; order Diptera; family Tephritidae; genus Sphenella; species Sphenella marginata. The sequence continues at coordinate 10,101,486 of OX608081.1, read as the reverse complement.
TACTACTATCATCACTAAGAGCTCAGTTATGGTTCAGTTAAGCTTGCATAGCAGGGCATAGCATAGCAATACACAGCACGTAAAAGAAAATGTTGATTATACTTCGCACAACGCACAGCCCCTCAAAATCAGATATTCGCGAAACATACAGAATTTCATGAGCTCGCACACATTCTTTCAGCTTTTCTTCTTCCATTACAACGCTTTTATTTGTTTTTTACTAAAATTTATAAGAATAACAAGCAAAAGCTTTGACAGTAGGTATGTTAAGTTACATAGAGATCAAAATTCAACAGACTTCTATGCCATGCTCTGGGTTGCCATGCGTTGTATAATCGAATACATGTAAAACCCATTTAACAGATATCGAAAACGACAGAACCCATGCAATATATTGCCATGCTATGCAAGCATAACTGAACCATTAGTGGTACCATATTTATGGATGTCAATATAAAACAGCTGATCGAATGGAAATCAAAATGAATACACTTTCGAACCAGTAGTTTCATTAACTTCTCGGCACTTATGTATATTTTACATTTGCATTTGGACTTTGTTGGTTAATGGTGGCCAAACTTTTAAATTTTGTTTCTTTTATTGAAATGACAACCAACTGTTCTACGTGGAACTCAGCAGGCTCTCATCACTTTTATCTCTCTTGAATCTGAATGATTGGAATGATGGAGTCCTCGATATCAGCGCGATTTTGTAATGAATGGCGTCTTGAATATAAACAACAGAAAATTTCCATTATCTCTCTTTTTTATCATCCTTTTCACCTGCACCTACAGTAAAATAACAATTTTAGTACCAAACTAGTGAATCTCGTGATAGAATCCCAAATCTCATACTGCACATCGGTTTCCTTCGAACTCAAACTTTCTTAATACTAAAATTTAATTACTTATTTTAAATTATTAATATAATGACGCTTGCATATAGCTTGTAACAATTTTAATTGTATTAGTCACAGCTGAGTATATAAAATTCGGTTAATCCCGAGCTTAGACTCCCTACTTATTATATACAAGAGTCGTTCCCATGTTAGATAATCTATGGAATAGTGGCATATTTTTGTCCAAGATTTCTCATTTCAGTCCTTAAATATGGCTCACGGTAGTCTAAGTTAGTTGAGGGAAATTTTAAGTTTATCCAAAAATCCGCAGCCTCGGGATTAACGTAGCCAAGTTGACGTCGCCACTTGAACAAACAGCGAGAGGCCAGTTTAAATGCAAACAAAAAAAAAACATTCAGCGTACGTAACTGTACAAAGCCATGTAAAGTTTGCAGGCATGCGCCTTGGATAATGTCGCATCAATTAGCGCTCGCACAGCTTTTGTAAAATTCAAATGAATATTATTAACACTTAGTTATGGTGTGCTCGTGCTACTTTTTGTTTTGGGCCATTTTGTTTTTTTTTCTTTATTTAAATTTTTTTTTTTTTTTGCAAAGTAAATATCACGTAAAATTTATTGACACAGTGGGTGGTATTATGAACTCAAAGTGGAAATGGAATGTGAGTATGTACGTTTTGCTCAGTGCGATTTTGACATTAAAAAATGAATTGAAAAAAAAAGACATGAAAAATGCATGTGTTTCTGTATGTTTGTCGAGCTGCAGCGCCTGGAATTTTTTTGACGCACCGGGGGGAAACGTTAAGTCACCACTGTTATCACTTCTACTCTTTGGTGTGTGCAAAGAATGATGCAAATTTCTCACGAAACGCAAAAAGTAAAAAGTTTACACCATACAGGAATCAGTAAAATCGCAGCAAAACAGCTGTTGCTTGTTTGAGTGGTTAACAGTTCAAATTTTAAAATTGTTGCTGTTGCTTTCGAATGCCGCCATCAGCTGTTTGCACTTACAAGTTTACCGAGTGAAATTCTCTCAGCAGAAAGTCCCACTTCCAATGAAATGTCACACTTTTCAGTAAAAAGTTTATTTTATTATTTTTGTCATTTTTGATTTGAGCATATTGTTCTTAGTTATTGCATAACAGCGCCCACTTTATATAAATATTACAACAAATATTGCACTACACTGGTTAAAACTCGCTCCTAATCGATATACAAGTTCGTGTCAGCAATTGCAATCGATATTATTTGGAAGTTTCGAGAGCGTCACCAGTCTCGGTGACGTAAATAAATCAACTTCAGCTGTGCCAACAGTCAGCTGTTATTTTCTTAAATATTCAATTAATAAAGTATTTTTAATTTTATTTACACAAGTTGGTTTTAAGCATACGTACATAGGAATGTACCGTAGGGATATCAAACCCGGTCTCTTGTGCTTTTTTATGTCGCGAAAATTGGGGATTTAATTCCTACGATCTCACCTTTTCATAATATTTAATATCGAGCATCGTTTAAAGAAAAACAATCGAAAGTTAAACTGTTGGAAAATAATGAATAACCAAATTTAAAAAAATTCCGGGCGTGTAGAAAAAAATATTAATTAGTCGGCTTAAGGTTAAACTTAGATACTAAATCCATTTTTCATCAAAATTTACTTATCGATGCAATTTGATAGGTCAGAGAATATTGCACCAACCAGGCAAATGAGGAATGCTATGTCCTAGCTTAAGCTAAGTAATTCAAACTCATGATGACCATTTTTTTTAATGTATTTTACATTTTTTTTTTTTTTCTGCTTTACATTCTACAAGTTAGCACAAAAAAAAATTTCAGTCATCCAAATTGAGTAGTTTTGCTCTAACTAATTTTACTAGACTAGAGAGTTAACAAATTAAAGAAAAAATTTTCTTGGTCACAGTTCAAAAATCGTATATTTAAAAAATGTGATGCTTCTAAAAATTTTAGGATATCCTTTGATATAACACTAAGAAATCTGGATCGAAAATTTAATGGTAAATTTAAATTTTTTCGACTTCGAAAAATTAAAAATTTCCTAAAATTTAAATTTAATTTTGTTTCAAATACTTTTTTTAAGTACCCCTTTAAGTTTCCTTGTTTTGAAAAATAAATTTTACAAAACAAGCCAATTTTTAATTTACATACCTTTTCGAAAAAAAGTTTTCTTTTACTTTTTTTGTGGCAGAACTTTGCTTTATGATACATGGAAATGCCCTTATATATTTCAGTGGGCAGCTTTTTGTTTCAGCAATTTTCATATTTTGATGGCTAAATCGATTGACGAAAATTGAATATAAATGTAATGCGTAGAGCAGGTTGTTCGCAGGTGATTAAATTGTTCAGAGCAACCCTGAAGGAAAATGGGGCATACATTATAGATATTTGATTTAGTATACTACAATCATATACATACATATGTATATAAACTAAAATCTCTACGCTTTAGCAACAAATTCGGAGTTCTTTTTTCCGTGACATAAAAACTACTTCGATTGAGTTCAGAGCCCTATTAATATATTTTATATGGAGTCGCATAACAGTAACGATATATGCCTTTAACCACGTTTGAAGACATAAAAAAGACTGTAGAACAAATTTAAAGAAATTATACTCAGATTGCTCTTGGCTTGAACTTTTTTTTTGCAATAATTATATAATTATAATTTAAGAGCTTTTCATATGTAACCACAAATTTGTGGCACTCTTTTTCCTACTGGGATGTATAGAAAATTTTTTTAGCTATGTGTGTATGTAGGTATGCACATCAGGTAAGTACGGTTAACGTACCACGGTAGCACCCAATAACCTTTCTTTTTCATAAACACACTTGTTATTGATATTCATCGTAGATCGGTGGTGCGCTAGCATTTTGCGGGGCGTGGTATTTATACGAGTGTCTATCAATTATTAAATGTATTGCTTTAGTACACGTATTAATTTTGTGTAGTACGACGCACGGTTTCCCTGTCAATGGCCGCGCCATTGGCCATTTCGATTTGCATTTTTTGTGCGCGAAATTTTTAATTGGAAAAAATTCTAGATAAACGCAAAAACATATACAAAGTAATATGAAGGCATGCATGGCTGAAGGTATTATGTGGCAAAATTGAAGTTTTGAGAAAAGTGGGTTTAGGATATTTAGATGCTTACGCAAAAGCTGTGGAATGTCCTTATCAGAAATATTATTTTCTGAAATTTGTATGAAGCGGGTTTTGCTGTGGTTACGAAATTTTTATATGCATAAGAATTGTAGATCGAACTCGAAAATTGCATATTGCAACATACTCCCTTTATCCAAAAATGGCTTCGTACCTACTAAATAAGCAAAGGCATTTGTATGTATTTACTATATTTTATAAATTGTCATGCCAATAATACTTTATTTGGTATAAAAGGTGAGTAGAATTAATAGACTATACTTTATATGTGCATAGAAAAGTATGAATTTACATTAAGGTGCGTTTTATTTTGCTACCTTTGCTATTCCAAAGCCTGTCCTATTCGAATACAAAAATCGATTCTAATACAAATCGGTACTCTGTAGTTCGTTCGAATGTGCTTTGGAATTTTCTATAATGTTACCATATATTTTTGAAATAGGGAGCACCAAATTTCCTATAATCGAAAGAGGGATAAATCAAATCTGAGGAAACAGCACGGAATTCGAACAATGAATGGGTTCTACTCGAAAATTTATCACAGAGTACGAATTACTAGAAAGCGAAAAAATTTTATTTCGAAATATGTATAACTACAGCGTAAATTCCCTGGTTGCAAATTTAGATATACAATTTTACATTTAAACTCAGGTTGTAATTTTTCTGACTATTTCGGACGACTTCTGGCATTCCTAACTCGTGCGGAAACCCAACTAAATTGACAGCTGGTTGCACTATTCTAGCGCCACCCACTATCAGATAGCATAACAAAATTTTAGCTGGTTCATTTGCTTTGACATTTTGATGTATGTTAGACCTAACAAAATTTTCTAGCTAATATCTTGCTTTATAGCTTAACAGTAAATTTCCTTCATACAAAATAGCAGCACCCTAGTGTACATAAATTAATTTGTTCGAATTATTTATTACAAGGAATTCCGTAAAATAAATATCCAAACAAGGCTAAATACATTTTATGGATTATGTTTTGTTATTGTTTACATATTTTGTTTCAATTATTTGCTATGACACTTGCATTATAAATAAATCAACCGTTTTGCTTGCCTTATAAATAGAATTAGATTAAGCTTAAGTGGCATGCAAACGATTTTTAATAAACGCTTAAACCGATATGCAGGAACCTAATTGTGCAAAATTTTGTATAATGATTTCCAACAGTTTGATAACAGTTTTAGAACCATTCGAATTCATTTTGAAAGTGCCTGTGCATCTGCAATTTTTACACTTGGCAGCACTCGCATTTTCTGTCATATCTGGCATCAAAAATCAATCAAAACACGTGAACGAACGAAAAATTGCAAAAACATTAAAATGCAGGAAAATAATTATATTTGTGTGACAAAATGTAGTTTTTATAATATTATATTGGGCATTGTGCTTTAGTAGTTAGTGCAATGCCTAACAAAAAAATAAAATGTGGAGTTTGATTTCATTTGGAAAATATTGATGAAAGTAAAAAAATAAGAATATTTTCATATCAGAAATGTTTTCAAAAACTATCAGGAGGGCTTTGACCTTAAAATCATATAGTGTTGATACCACAGCTAAGCTCTGCTGGTGCCTGTAACATTCTGTATGCTTCATCTGCAAGTTTTAAAGTTCACTTAAAACTCGATTTTGGGTATTTTCTATTTGGAGGTTATCTATTACTTACATATATGTATATTCGTCTTTTGATTTATGGAATATTTATGTATGCTTTATTTATTTGTTTAGCCGGCTTCTGCGTTCTTGCCTCAGTCAATCACGAGCTACTGTTTTTGAATACAAAATTGAGATTTCAAGTACGCACTATTAAAACCGACGCTTTAGAATAGGTAGATAATAAATCACACCTGTACATATACATACATAAAATCATATGCGTGTGCTTGTATAAATATATGGGCAATTTCTTACTAAAAAATTTTAACAGCAAATTTGTGCAGAGTTTTCTAATTTTTTAAATAGTATAAAATAACGGTAGTTAGAGTTCATGGATTTTGAAAATGTTAAAATAAAAATTTCCTTGCATAACTACTTTTCATAGAGGCCAGTGAAGGGCATGTATCCAAAAAAAATTTTATCTGAAAATAAAAGTAATTTTGAATTATGAAGAAATTTTTTAACTTTTCTGTCTTCAAAATCCTGGGCACAATTAATTTTTCTTACTTTTTGAAATAAGTTCGATAGTAAGAAACAATTTTAAAATGTTAGATATACTTTCTATTCAATTAGGTTAAAAATTTATAATGATAACGATTTTATATTTTGAATGAAAAAAAATGAAAGAATACCCATAATTGGAGGACATCTTCAAGTACGCGAAAATGCATGTCTCGTCATGATGAAAAAAAACAATCTGATTTGAGTGAATCCTATGACTCGTATAAATTACGTATAATCAATTTTTTGAGCATAATTTTTTTGATCAAAAAAAAGTTCTTAATCCTTAAGCATTATTTTATGCTTCGATAATAATCCATTTATTAAAATTCAGATTTTTAACATTTTTCGCGGATCGAAAAACTCAAAGCAAAAAAAAATCGCATTTTCTCAACCCACCCTAGTACGTATATGTATGTATGTCTTGTGACCAAAGCAAAGCCACAACCATGCAACTGCTTAAATAAAAGTTGTAGCTAAACGAATTCTTAATAAGCATTTTATATTTAAATTATACTAGCTATATCGTTAGTTTACGCTACAAGTACTTGCATACACACATACGCACCTAACCATACAGTCAAACTACTTTAGAACGAACTTTGAAAAAAAAAAAATTTAAATTTATTTCTGAAAATTCATAACGAATATTCATGGATCGAATTTTTCTTTACAGCTAACAAGTTGTTCTAGCTTTACTTTTAAATATTAGTCTCACGGCACTTCATCTGTTCAGCTCGCTGAGGCACAAGCAAGATATAATTTTTTTTTTGTTATTTTTTTTTTACTAAAGAAATTCTCTCTATTCGTTGTGGGAATGTTAGACTGTACTTAAATTATTTATAGTTTTTTTTTTTGTACAAATCAACAACTCTCGCTGTAACAGTCGGTCCAATCATTTCGATTCTCACGTTTTTTAACTAATCATTTCTAGTTTTAATTGGTTTGAGCCGGTAAGTGATTGAAGAAATTTATATTAACATTTTAGTACCAAGTATTTAATGAATGCAGGGGGTGTTACTGGCTTGATTGAGAAATTAAGAATTTTTAAGTCATTATTACAAAGAGATCAAACTATGGGAATGCTAAGACAGCTAAGTTCGGTTGGAACCAAATGTACTTCTAGTATATGTGTTTATATACCATACAATGGTACAATGGATGACGGACAGTTTCGAGGCCAGAGCTTTTTGCAGCACTGAAAATGTTATTTTTTACTAGGGTTCTCTAATCATTTAGGTTTAGGTTCGCTACCATGACCATATTCAGAAGAATTCAACATAACAAATTAAGATACTATGGGAGAAGCCACCAACCCTTTTTTCTTATCCCACATATTTTTTTTTAGTGTTCTGATATGAATACTTGAATAGATATTCCCTAGAAAGAATCGCATTCGTAAAAAAGATGACACGTCCCTGAGTGACCGACGAAGCAAGATCGAACGAAACGAAACCCTGAAGATGGCAAAGTGCTACAAAACAAATTACATCAACCATTTTTTCATTCCCAACATTTTTATATATAAAAGTCTATATGTCTCCTTATTTCTTTCAGCACAATTAACCATGACAAATAAGTATGAAACCGGTAAGTGCAATTGTGGCTTTTACAAAATTTTCCATTAAACGTAATAAATACACAAATTTATTTTTAGACAAGATCTTTGGTCTATAAACAATCTATCGAGTAACAACAACAAACATACCAACAACTAGGTACATACGAGTAAACGAAAACCAAGCCCACTCACATGTTTTGCCGTTTTTAAAGCAATTTTTTTTTGCTCGATGTTGGGCGGCGCACATGCGCAATGAGCTACTCGTGCTCCAAACCACTGCAACCGACAATCATTTACAATTAAGCAAGTTATAGAAAAGAAACACAATTCCATGGCACTTACCGCCACCTGTTTGGGAGCGTGAATAGAGAAAAAACTAAACTTAAGCAAATGCAAAAATGCAATAACAACAACAACAACAACAAGAAATGTGAGAATAAACCTTAACTAGAACTTAGTAATCAAAAGTCTACGAACTACAAAATATCGAAACAATACAAATACAACACAAGTTGCAAGCGTTTTTGTTGTTGTTTGGCTGCATACAAAGTGTTTGGCAATGACTTTAATTTATTGTCTAATTAATTTTTTTTTATTACCAACAATATTAATAATGAATTGCGAATTTGTTGAAACATTCTTACTTACATTGCTGGTATATATGTACATAATAGTATGTATGTATTTATTATGCCCAATAAATAGAACAACAAACATGTTCGTTTAACTAAGCCACGGCGCAGTGATCTCAAATTTACTTTCAATTCAATGCGCAATACTTTCAGTTGCTCCAATTTAATCCGAAGCGAGTATTTGTGCCTGCAGCCATTGTCACCTCATTAAGCACAAGTTGTTTTCCGCCACACCCTTAATTCTTGCAAAATATTTATTAGCATCCAATGGAATTTGCGAACATTAGGGGTGGTCAACAGAATTACCTTAGTAGGGAATGTTTAATAAGAAAACATCTGTGAAGATAATCCAGGAAAAGGAAAATTAAGTTGTATGTCTTTATAGTTGGGAGCAGGTAGGTAACTAGAGAAGGACTCATTGAGTAGACATAAGCCAAATGAGCACAAAGAAAATGCCGCATTAGTATAAAGAAAAAGAGAAAAGGAAAGGGAAATCAATAGGGAAAGGGAGGTGGCAGAAAAGGATAATGCTAATAGATGTATAAAAAGGAAAGAGAAAATGAAACGGAAACGGAAAAATTGAGGATGAAAGTAAAGCAAAATAAGCAAATATAGGAAAAATACCAAAAAAATGAAAAGAGAAAAGAAACATAAAAAAATAGAAAACGAAAAAATGAAAAGAAAAGAAAAAGGCGAAGAAAACCATAGGAATAAATATCAAAGACCGAGACACATAGAAGGTAAACAAAATAAAAAGAAAGGGAGGAAAAGGAAACTTAAATGGAGAAATAAATACAAAATGATAAATCAAAGAAATAAGAAGAAAAATAAAAATAAGAAAAAGATGCAGCAAACGAATAGGAAGAGACAAAATAAGTGGAAAGGAAAAGAGCAATAACAAGGAGAAGCAAAGGAAATTGAAAAACGGAAACGGAAAAAGAAACGCAAAATGAAAAATCAAAGAAATAAGAAGAAAATTAAAAATGAGAAAAATATGCAGGAAAGGAATATGAAGAGAACAAGGAATAGGAAACGGAAAGACAAATGAGAGGAAGAAGCAAAGGAAAGTGAAGAACGAAAAAAGAAACGGCGGAATAAATACAACATGAAAAATTAAAGAAATGAGAAGAAAAATAAAAAGGAGAAGTAAATACACGAAACCAAAGTAAAGAGAAAAAATGTGGGAAAAATATGAATGATTAGAAAGGGAAGAAGAATGAAAAGGGACGGGAAAAAGGAAAGACAAAGAAAAAAGACAAAGCAGAAGAAGAAGAATAAGAAGAAGAAGAATTAGCAAGTGAAAAAACTTAAAAAAAAGACCAAAAAAAAATGTAATAAGAGTAGGGGAAAGAGAGAAAATTCAATAAGAAGCAGAAGGAAAATAAAGTGCAAAATAAGAAGAACGTGAAAGACCAAAATAAAAAGGGGAAACATAAATCTTTTGCGATCCGAAGGATGGAAATGATGACGACGATGAGTTGAAGTGAGAACAACACTTTAGCAAAAAAATTTAAAGTCGTTCAAGGGACTGAAATAAGAAAACGCTGTTGTTTCGATGCAACCCTCCTTAATGCGCATCCATTAGGAAAATGGAAACAAAAGAAAGACAAAAAATTTAATTTTCATGCTCATTTCTTGGTGTTTAAGAACTTCAGTTTCAAACAAAATTTTCTTAAACATGTCAATATTTGAACTCAATTTCATTGAACTTACCGAAATTTTTATTTTCAAAGACTTACATCAATTAAATTCGCTTTGCTATAGAAATCGCATTTTATAAGGAAAACCCATATTCCGGAAAACACAAATATTTGAACATATTGCTTTCTTGCCATCAAATGACAGACGTAGGCGCATTGTCGACCATTTCTTTGTTGGAAAGAATAATTTTAAAATTTTGAAATAAAAAAAAAATGCATCTAGTGTAAATACGAAGAACATAATGGGTCAGTATTTGTGCTAAATTGGAATAAACAACAATATTTAAACACCTGCTAAGCAACAAAGCATATTGCAGTAAGAGGTTATAAATGATCATTTTGCAATATATGTATTGTGGAATAAGTTAAATGTTTTCGTCTTAATTTTTCAAAAAAATAACTTGAATGAAAACGCTACTAGCTTTCGAAAAACAGTATTAAAACAATGTTTATTTTAAATTTATAGCAGACCTGTTAAATTTGATTAGTAATTAGTAATCAATTGATTGGACGGTTTTTTAATTGAAAATTATTAGTTTTATTGTCAAGAAAAGACAATTATAAATTGATAACGATTAAAAAAATATTATAATAACAAAAAAAAAAAAATTATTAAAAAACAATAAATAAATATCAAAAATTCAATATTTGAGTTTGTTATGCTAACAATTATAAAGGTTATTAAACTGCTCTTCTCTTAGCAATTCGCGCCACTTGTATCATCTACTATATGAATATGTTCGCAAATACCTTATACGAAAATCGAAAAAAATGTACCAGAATATCTATTTATAAACTTATAAATACACAAATGTACACTTACATATTCATGTATTTGTAAAAAAATATGCTTATTTGTTGATAACTAAAAATAAAGTTTTGATATTTTTAAGTTTATCGACATCTTGCCTTAACCTCAATTATGTTAAGCCATTACAAATGTAAACAAATTATAATTTGAAAGCTAAACGACAAAAAGAGTAAACAAACAAAAAATACATATGTATGTAAATAGTAAAAAAAATATGCAAGTAGTTAGGCAAAAATTCCAATGCAGCACAAGAAAACCAAAACAAATGCACAAGAAGCTTTTCCAAGAACTTCAAAAAACCCCGAACTCAAATTTATTCAACCAAACAACAAACAAAATATAACAAAAAGAATGAGAGAAAAAACAAATTTAAACTAAGCTTAATTTAAACCAACAACAATAGCATGAGAGTTAATTAAACTAAAGAGTAAGTTCCAGCAAAGTTCCTACTCTTAAACTCAAATCTTAAGAGAGTCTTGTTGTCTTGATAGCACAAAGTTTGCCAAACCGGCGAACACCGGTTCAAACCAGAATCGCAATAAATTCAATGAAAATCAACAAAAATGTTGAAATGAACAACGCTCAGACGTAAACACGTTAAGAAATATAGAAACAAAACAAAAAACGAAAGCTGCTTTTAAAAGCCATTAGGTACAAGACCAACAACAACAACAACAAATACGAATACAAAAACAACAATTTGAATAACCAGCAAGCAGCTCTAGCACGCTTGCCGCTCGTGTGCTGATCTGTAATCCATAGTGCGACACACAGGCCAAACCACAATCACATAAGAAACAATTTGGCACCCACCCATGGATAGTTCAAATAGTCTCAGACGGACACAGAGAGACAATCAAAGTTATGTAGATAATATTGAGTGCTTACATAGTGACATTTACATTTACGTTGATATATTAAGCTGGCTCTTTTCATTTGGGCGACTCATATTTCATTGGCGGATTTTGTCATCTGTCTCACTAAATCAGTAGGGGCGTTCCATTACGTACCTCTGCTAAAAAAATCTGTTGATGGTATGAATATCTTCTTAAGCTATCTTCGATCTCCAACTTTCTCAATAAGATTTTCTATTAAGTCTTCATAGATCATGGGAGGGAGAAATTTATCTAGTACTTATTTCCGAAATGTGACTTTCCGCTCTATTGTTCTGATAACGTAAATTAGGAACACTTTCATGATATTATGTTACAGGGCCATTGGACGGCTTTTTTGGTTCAATTTTTTTTAAATGAACTTCAACATCAGAAAACCTTCAAAAATCCCCCCTTTAATATAGTCTTGTTATCTAGCTAAAAACTACTTATTCAGGACAAGTTAGGTGGGGTCAGCCTAATGGTGAGAACAACTGCCAGCTGTCAGCTCCCTTTTACAATCATTTTCTCCACACATGCATCACCGATTGCCAGCAATGTACAGAGAGGCAGTAAGTCAGTTACCGGCAGGGCTTGCACAAATCTAACAAACACTCAAGATATCGATTTGTGAATATTTAAAATCCACCACATTTGCCGGAGACAAACAAATTTTGACATTACTCTCAAATCGAAAAATTCATAGCTCTCTAACAGCACTCTAATGTTATTCAACTCAAATGAGGTTCCAATGTGAATTACATTTGCATTAATTTTCTGATCTAGATATTCCAAGCAGACCTACTGATTTGGTGGACAAAATTTCTCTAGGGTTAGATGATATGTAGGCTGGTGAGAATGTTTGACAATACCGAATGCCTATATGTACATATGTTTGTATGTATGTGTACAATTTTGTAGTTGTCAACATTGAAACTTACCACATGGGTAAAATTTTGACTTTTAAATTTTCTGCAATAAATGTCAAAATTTTCTTTCGCTCTATCAAAATTTATAATTTTCAAACGATTACCACAGGGCCTATAAGACCTGCCATTCAGGAAATATCTCACTACAGACATTTGAAAAGTAAATAGAATAAATGACAATCGCACAGATGCATAGCAAAAGTCAACTCAAATATACCAACAGTTGGCAACATTGTTACATTAGCTCTGAATTATATTCAAATAGTTCAGAAAAATTAAACAAACTCACCACAAAAGAATGCTTCAACTAATTAATAGCCATAACAAAAGAAATTAAGCGAGAAATTGTATTAACAACAAATTTGTAGTTGCCACACACGACAGGTAAATAGTTTATATGTATTTTAAATTGTGAAATGAATAAAGCGACTAAACTAGCTAATTACAAGTGGGTACTTAAGCGCACATTCTTAGTTTTTAAAATTATTGTGCAATATCAATTCGATTTACTGAGTACTTCAAGCAAAGATAAGCATTTATTGAAATATTTCAATTAACTGAATAAGTAATCATAATAATTATACCTTTCATGAACATGAAATGGTATTATAACTTTGGTCCGATGTTTGTAAGTATGAGAAGAAGAAGAGATAGACCCACCATTAAGTATACCGAAATGATCAGGATGATAAGCTGAGTTGATTTAGCCATGTCCGTCTGTCCGTCCGTCCGTCTGTCCGTCTGTCTGTTTGAACGCAAACTAGTCCCTCAATTTTAGAGATATCTCGATGAAATTTGGTATAGGGCCGCCATTTTGCATGGGATTAATCATTTGTCGGAACCTGCCAGATCGGACCGATACAAAGCATAGCTCCCATACAATCGATAGTTCCGATAAACGGGTTTTGGTCTATAAATCTTGCAATTAAAAAGCTAGGACCGCAAAATTTTGCACTTTTCGTACATATTGTATAAGTAACATGTGTAGTGAAAATGACTCAAATCGGACCAACCAAACATATAGCTCCCATATAATCGATAGTTTCGATAAATGGGTTTTGGGCTATAGATTTTGCAGTTAAGAAGCTAGGAATGTAAAATTTTGCAGGTTTGGTACTTATTACATATGTGATGTGTGCAGTGAAAATCATACAGATCGGACTAACATAACATATAGCTCCCATATAATCGATTGCTCCGATAACTCTGGTTTGGGCCATGTATTTTCAAATTAACAGTTTTGAAGAGTTTGGACCAATTGTAAGTAAGGATCGGACACTTAAAAAAGTTATGCGTATTCATGAAAGGTATGAAGCCTTCGGCACAGCCGAAGACAGCCCTTTCCTTACTTGTTTTACTTCGTTTCGGTGATTGTGTGACTGAAACTAATGATGAAGAACAAAACTCCGGTCTGGGCTTGTCTGAATTGTTTTCATGAGGGCATACATACAATATGTATAATATGTATTTAAAAATTAGATTTACAGATTTAATTTTTTTTTGAACTTTAACTCTTTTAAAATATGTGTTATATAGTTTTAATTTTTTTTTATTTGAGTAAGGTTAACCGTGGTGTGGAGGTAGTGTTGTCGGCCTACCACACCGAAGGTCCGGGTTCAAGCCCTGGTACAGGTTACATCAAAAAGTGGTTTGAAAAAGTTTTTCAAAACGGGGTCGCCCCTCGGCAGTGGTTTGGCAAACTCTCCGAGTGTATTTCTGCCATGAAAGGCTTCTCAGCAAAAATTCATCTGCTGTGTAGATGCCGTTCGGAGTCGGCGAAAAACCGTAGGTCCCGCCAATTTTGTAGGAAAAATTTCAAAGCGGCACACCACAAATTGGAAGAGAAGCTTGGCGCAAAAATCTCCTAGGAGGTTGATGATATAACTGTTGTATATCGCGCCATATATATATACATATACATATGTATGTATAAGGTTAAAATATTTCAAAATTTTATTTAGTTCTATTTTTTTTTTTTTGGATTTAAATATGGGGGTTGAAATATTTAAAAATTTTGCTTACAGTTTTAAATATTTCATTTACTTAATTAATTTATTTACTGTTTTCAATTTTTTTTTCAATTGGAATATGGAATATTTTAAAATTTTATTTACAGTTTCAATTTTTTTTTTAAATTATAATATGAGCGTTAAAATATAGTATCAAAATTTTCTTTACAGTAGTAATTTTTTTTTTTGAATTTGAAATATTTTAAAATTTGGTTGAAAGTTTTAAATTTTTTTAATTCAATATAAGGGTTAAAATTTTAAAAAATTTTTTTTACAGTTTTATATTTTTTTAGAATTTAAATAGTGGGGGTTAAAATATTTCAAAATTTTATATGCAGTTTTACATATTTTTTAATTTAAATATGGGGGTTAGACTAATTCAAAATTTTCTTCACAGTTTGCAATTTTTTAAAATTTGAATATAAGGGTTAAAATGTTTCAAAACTTTATTCACGGTTTTAATTTTTTCTTGAATTTGAATATGGGGGTTAAACTAACTAATTTATTTACAGTTTTGAATTTTTTATTGAGATGTTTTGAATTTTTTAGTATGGGCACAAGCATAAAATTTTAGAGCTTAAGCAAGAATGCAAAAAATTTTGAAATTCAAATTATGTTACATAAGTATATGATTAAAGCATCCATACTCGTGTATATAAATATTCTAAGTGTATATAGTCAAATTAAGCAAACAACAAATATAAATGTAGCTAATAAAAATTGAATACCACATTTGCACAGGTGGAATTGGCTGACATTGAATTGCTAAAATCTAATTAAGAATCTTAGAATATAACTCAAAATAACAATCAAAGAAAGAATATTTTGCAAAATAATATTCAAGATATTTGTTATTTCTAAGAACTAGCTAGAACAAAACCGAGATAATGACGTCGTTAATCATTTCTTACTTAGTAAAATATTTTGATAAACATAATCGTTCAAAGTACATTCCTATTTCAAGCAGCGTTGCCGTTTTGGTTGCTTTCAACCAAAATTGGCACTATAAAATGTTTTCGGTAATTTGATAGGAAGAAAATCTTGATAGACTGCTTATAGCAGCACTCATTAGCACCTTTCGTTTGATACCCACATTGTATAAACATATTCAGGATCACCTTGGTTCAAATTTTGGTGGATAACTCCGAAATCGGTCGAGTTATCGAAATAAGAGATATATTAAACTTTTAGTTAAAATTCTAGTAAGCAGTGTTCAAAATTGCGTTCAGTTCTATTCCGCACTTCTTCGGTCATACGCGAACAAATATACAAACAAACATATAAAAACTCTGAAAGCTGTCACTTTGGATTAAATTTGATCAATCGTGATATCGCTATTAATTTTTCTAGTATAACTGCTATGTTCAGACATCAGGCTCCTAGCCATCTAGCAAAATCACAGTTTTCGAAAATTAATCCAGTTTCTCTTGTTATAACTCGTCGACTTGTGCGCTATTTATTTGATGTTTAGTGAAATTATTGCCACGTGGCAAGTCACAAGTCTTTTAAGTGCGTGTATTTGCTTTCGAAATCTCCAGTGCTACTGACATGTTTTATCTTCACACTTGTTTGCGTAATATTGCACATCAAGGGTATTGTGAAATTTCGTTTCCTTTTTTTTTTAATTAAGTTTAAGTTTTTTTTTTGTTTTTACATAAGAAATCTACATTTCCGTGCTCCTTTTATTTGATAACAGCGAGATAAATTTTGAAAAGATTTACGAAAGCTTTGCTCTTTTGTGATTGGAATTTATGGCAATATTTATCTAGCGAACTTGTGATGCAGATTTGATAAGCGCAAGTCAAAGCAAGCGATTTGTTTTATTTACATTGATGAGTTGTTTTAATTACTATTTTTTTTTTTTTTTGTATGTACTTACATATACTTCAATGTATGTGTGTAGGTAAATATATGACGAAATAGATAATGGAAAAAATTCAAATTCAAATAGAATTAAATACCAGTTTATTCATCTTCGTGACATCTGAAACAAACGTAGCTCGTGCTAAATAATTTAATGGTGACATCTCTCATTACGTCACAGTGCCATTGTATGCAAATAAATTTCTTTAAAATTCACCATTTATTAACTCAACATTCATTAAAAACGACAGCTTGTTCGTGTTGTTATGTCGTTGGAAAGTTCGGCATCGAAAATCAAACAATCTCCACCTACTGCTATTCTAGCCCAGTTCAGGTGGAGTCAAGTATTCTCTTTCTCGAAATTTTCTTATTTACCAAAATCATACATTTTTATAATAACTTGTTTCACTGAACATACGGCTCTGAAAATGTTAGCAATCGAAATTTAAAAATTTGTTCACTTATTTGCAGGCAGTGCCACTCCCTTTTCCAAAAATTTTATTGAATTTTTCTTTTTCAAAAACAAAAAAAAAATTGGAGGTTCATATTTTTTCTTTTATTATATCAGTTCAAAACACACATTTCCAAAAGTTTTATTGGAAAAAAATTGTTTCAAACGAAAAAAAGGGGATTTTAAATTTTTTAAATTTCACCAGTGAATAGCTCTTAAGAATTTTCCAAAATTTTTTTTAAAAAAATTGTTTCAAAAACAAAAAAACATGAATATGTAGCTCTTTGAAAACCCCCTTTCCAAAATTTGTATCAAAAACTTTTTTTTTCAAAATCAAAAAAAAAAAAAAACAAATTTCTTTTTTTTTTTAATTTTATCAGTAGATAATATCGCATTTCTAAAAAAATACATACATGTATCAAAATATTTACATTGTCACCGCTATATATGTAAATAAGAACTCATCAAAATTTTACAAAATTTTTTATTAAAAAAAAAAAAAAACAGGAATTTCATATTTTTTTAAAATTCATCAGTAAATAGCTGTTTAAAACCCCACTTTTCAAAATTAAAAAAAAAAAATGTTTCAAAAACAAACAAAAATTTTTATATTTATTAAATTTTATCAGTAGATAAGTTTTCAAACGCAATTTTTTAAAACAAAGACTGAGAACCATATGTTTGACAATGTATACCAAAATATTTACATCGTCACCGCTATAAAAATGACATCTAAACTTCAAGTTGGCTAATTAGACATACAAGGGTGAAGATTACATTCAATTCTAAATAGCAGTTTCAGAGTGATGCTCGAACAAACATAAAGACAAAAATTCTAGAAATCATTCTTATGGCTTTTATCACCGATAGCGGTCTGTAACACTTTATTGTATGCAAGGATTATCATGTAACTTTAGGTGTTTCAGCGTCTACGAAAAACTAAATCTTATAAACACAATTTACAAGGTTACCCATTTCGGTTGGCGAGAAAATAAAAATGTTTACTGACATATGTACATAGATAAATAACATAAAAATTATTTACTTATAATTTAGTTTGTATCATAGAGCCTTGGCCTTGTCATTATACTTGAAAACTATGCTGATTAAATACTGTTTAAGCGACATACATACATAAGCTACGGTTATTTCATTCGTTTATTTTATTTGCATTTCATGCTATTGTAATTCGCAATCAGCTTATAAAATATTTCGAAGATATAGTTTATGGTTTGGAAAGCCAGAGTGTGGTTTTTCATACCGAAAATGAGGAAGCCAATCGCGCCATGCCTCAGAGCCAACAGTGCTCGCCACCAATAATACATACATACCCTCTCGTTCTCCAAAGAACAATTTTTAACATTTAGGCAAACATGGTCGGTGCAGTGAAATAACTCCCAAATGAAATAACTCCCAACAAAAAAATGAAATAACTCCCAAATATTTTCCATGCAAGTTGGGACTTATTTCATTATGAAATAGCTCCCAATTCATTGGGACTTATTTCATAATTTTAACTGGGAATTATTTCATAATGAAATAACTCCAAAATGAAATAATCCCCAATAAAATATCTTTGGGAGTTATTTCATAATTTTTGGAAATTGGGAGTTATTTCATTTTTTGGGACTTACTTCATTGCTTGTAATCCAGGCATTGGGAGTTATTTCATTTTTAATGGGAGTTATTTCATTTTTGTTGGGCATATTTTTAGCGAACTAGCGTCATTGACATTAATTCGCATTAAGAAAGGGAACTAAAGTCAGTACATTTTTTTTATATTCCAAATTTTAATTTTTCATTATCACCTTCGACTTATGATCATGAATCTGAGATTGGCTTAGGTCAGATCCCCGATTCGGGGCGTGATCAATGGTATTTATGTGCAGAACTCCTTTCCGCACTGGCGGCCTTCGGCCGCGCTTCAAAAAATAACCCTGGGCTACGCCATTCCAACTCCGGGTGGTTGCCATAGCCGTGGCTACCGCCACGGTGATGTCCTTCCGCGTGCCACTCTTTTCTCACAGGGTAATGTGATTACAACAACCACATGAAAATGACTTTAACGGCAAATATCTCGCAAACTACTAAAAATATTGGATCAGCGGAGTTATATTCATGCTCCTGGGACCAAAGCGCGTCTCCAGATAGATATCTCAACATTTTTGGTTGTGTATTAGCGCTCGGTACCCCACGTAAACGATTACCCACGTCTAGATTTAGAATCTGAAATGAGATTTTTTTCAACCGTTCAAAAGTTATTTGCAGTTAAAGTTCACAATTTTCTGTCATTTTCATGTGGTTGTTGTAATAGCACATTAGGCTGAGCCCAAAAAGTGGGAAACGTGGCACGCGGAAAGACATCACCGTGGCGGTAGCCACGGCTATGGCACACACCCGGAGTTGGAATGGCGTAGCCCAGGGTTATTTTTTGAAGCGCGGCCGAAGGCCGCCTATAAGGAAAGGAGTTCTGCACATAAATACCATGGATCACGCCCCGAATTGGGGATCTGACCTAAGTCAAATTTTCGCCTGCGGCACTACTTCGTCGAATCTCAAACCCAAATGCCTCAATGACATTAATTCGCATGTCCAAAGCTGTCCTGTATTTTTCAAATTTCATTGTAACTGATTATATTGTAAAAATATACCATTTCAAATTTTGATTTGGGATTTATTTCATTTTTTTGGGACTTATTTCATTTGGGAGTTATTTCATTTTTTTGGGGACTTGTGGTTTCATTGTGAAATAACTGCCAAATATTGGGAGTTATTTCATTTCCTTCTTTGGGAGTTATTTCATTTATTAAAGTTGGAAATTATTTCATTTTTATTGGGACTTCTTTCATTGGGAGTTATTTCATGGGAGTTATTTCATTTGGGAGTTATTTCACTGCACCAACATGGTCGTCAGAACCTGAGCCAAATGAATACATACAATTTGAGCAAAACGGTCACATAGCACCTGAGCCAAATAATAAAATAAAATAAAAAATAATAATAACTTAAAAAACAACTCGCCTTCTCTAAAGCTTAGACAAATACATATACAATTTTCAACTTTCAATTACGAAAGAACTGCGTTATGCCAGTCACTGTGATGACATTAACGATAGTGACATTTTGCTCATCACTAAACTCTATTAAATTTATTTGTGAAGGAAAAGTAGTGGCTGCAGTGCACTAACGCTAATTGCTTTATTATTATGTTCAAATTAATACTAAATAGCTGTGAAAAAGTCCAAGTGTGGAAAATTACAAAAAAAAAAAAATTACATTGTCAAGGTGAATTTAGGAGCCGCGCAGCATTAGCACTTTAGAGAGCGCTAATGAAATGTTTTAACACCCATTATTCACTTGCACCCAAGCACATACACTCGATATTTATTTATCTATTTGTTGTATTTATGTTTAATGTTAAATCAGCAATAAATTTTTAATTGTTTTTAAATTTTTTTTGTTTTAATTTTTTGTTTTGTGTCTTGAAGCGGCAATCTTTCATGCTGCTTTAATTGTTTGACTTATGCGAATTTTGTAAATGAAAAACGAGTGGAAGAACCACATTAATCCGCTGAGAACTGAGGGGGGGGTCTTTGATTAATTTTTTATCTTTTCGTTTTGTTATGGGTATTGTGTTCAAACAACAATTGTGCCTTTGTGGTGGGAGTATGTTGACAGAAGTTGTTGAGGCACAGGATGAGGGATGCGGAGTACAAATGAACAGGGTGTAAGGCAGTTATATGAAAATCGGTCAACTAGGCTTAACCTTCAGAGGATGGATTTGAAGCTTGCTTGGTCACAGAATGAGAGATTTGAAGACTAGTCGAAAATAGGTGGTTTGCAGATTTCCCAAAAATACCTAGACACCCATTAGACACACTGAGCAGAAATCAGAACTTATTTTTAGCAAACCTCTAAATGTCTATTGCGGTTAAACAAATTAATCCGAAACTTTAAACTAAAACCACATAATCCAAAATTGAGTTCACAACAACAATCCAACTGAAGTGATTCGCATCGTCGGGTGTACAATTCTTCATAATTTATTGAGCTAGTAGGAATAAGGAGACGTTCGGTTGCCTGATTGACTGTCTGTCGCATTGTTACATACAAACATAAATCGCCAGCATATTCATTTATTCATGACACACATGCGTTAATAAATTATTCATAACAAAAACAAAATCAATCAACAGTACAAAAACCATAGAAATGCAATAAGTTGGAGGATGCGAAATGTGATTACGCAAATTCAATGAGCACCCAGTAGGAAATTCAGTAACTACACCTTTTTTCTTCAGTATAGTGCGATGTACTTTAGAAATCATAAAATGTATTTCAAAATAGTTTTTATTATTATTTTAATAATTTTTTTTTTTTAATAATTTTATTTTTTATAAAAAATAAGAATAATAATTATAATCAACTGTTATTGAGCTCGTGAAGCTTACAAAATGTGAACAAAAAGATACAAAAAAAAAAAATAGTAGGGTCTAGAATTTTTTGCTGGGTTGGAACAGGGTGAATTCCGAATGCGCTAGAAGCACACCAGTTCGAAACCAGAGATTTTACCTACAGGGCATTTTAAGCTTACACGTTTTGCGTAAAGCTATACATATAAAAAACAACAGCAACAAGCAATATTTATGTACTTGTGCTCGTCGTTATAGAATTTCTCGAGCATTATCATTATTTTTAATTGTAGACTTTTATAATTCTATTGTTGTTGTAATTGATGTTAGCACCAAAAAAATTTAGACAAATTAATAAAATCATGAATGTCTCCAAAATGTGACTGAAAGCTGTCTGACGCGTTTTTTTAATTGGTCGAGTTTTTTTTTAATTTTTTTTTTGTTTTTCTATTTTATTTGAGGTTTCATTTTAATAATTATTTATTCTGACGTAGCGGCATTTTTTAAATTCTTCTGCTTTCTCGGCTAATAATTTATTCAAAAGAGAAGTGCCCGCGTTGAAAAAATATTAGCCACAACACAATTAGCGCCTGCGCATGCGCAACTCAAAACCAATAATTGTTTGACGAAAAGAATTCTTAAAACGTTGCTTATTAATGCTTTGTTGTTATTTAGATCTGCAAAAATAGTTAAACAAATACCAAAGAGCATAATTTTGATGCCTAGCATCAACATCGAGCTAAACTCGATAAACACTCAAATAAGTTGTGCTCTAAGTCCGGGCAGTCCTCATCACAGAAGGGTGCTCATGACTAGAGACTATCTAGTGAGCGTCGTGACGTAGTCAATAGCACCATCTAGCGGTCTAAACAAACGCTATATACATATTCCCAGGAATAAATTTCTCTTATCACCAAACTTTCTATACAATATTTCCTTGTTTAATTCACATTTTTAGCTACACATTTTCGTGCGTACACACACACACACACATAGATGCGCCGCACACGCAACCAACCGCCCACACACTCTCGATCAATTAAAGAAGACCCAATTTAAAGATGCGTCTTTGATTGGTTGAAAGGCGTTCACAGGTTTTTCAGCTAATCGACATACATGGCACATTTGAGAAGCTGCCATTTAAATCAGCGCACACTTCACACAAACGCACACGCACACTCACGGGTAATTTTTAATCAGGTGTCGCTACAATTAAGCCACATTAAAAGCTTACTCTACAAAATATGCTCGATCTCTTCAAATGCAAGTTTGATCTCTTCAAATTTACTCTTAATTCATATCTACTCTTACACGCAGTAACTGTCGCTGCTTTAGCACCTGACTGCTACGCCCTTGAGGTGGTGGCAGCAACGGCGACATCGTGCTTTGTACCCAGTGAACCATTTTTGTTTGATATTTCGGTGACTTAGTATATAGATTTTTTAGCAGAAAAAGCATTTTTCATTCAACAAAAGTAAATTTTTTTTCATCAGCACTTAGCGACTTATGAATAAAAGGAATTTTTTTTTTTTTAATTTTTAATTTTTTTTGAAAATCATATGTATGTGAACTTGTCACTCGGGAGATAGCAACCAGAGTTGTGTGACCCAATAATTTTTTTTTTTTGGAACATTTTCTTGTTGTTTTCAATCGAATTTTTTTTTAACTTATGAATAAACAAGTAAGGAAAGGGCTGTCTTCGGCTGTGCCGAAGGCTTTATACCTTTCATGAATACGCACAACTTTTCTAAGTGTCCGATCCTTACTTACAATTACTTACAAACTCTCCAAAACTGTTAATTTAAAAATACATAGCCAAACCACATTTATCGGAGCAATCGGTAATATGGGAGCTATATGTTATGTAAGTCCGATCTGTATGATTTTCACTACACACATCACATATATAATAAGTACCAAACCTGCAAAATTTTACGTTTCTAGCTTTCTATTTGCAACATTTATAGCCCAAAACCCATTTATCGAAACTACCGATTATATGGGAGCTATATGTTATGTTTATCCGATCTAGGTGATTTTCACTACACACATTACGCATATAATATATACTAAACCTGCGAAATTTCGCTCTAATAGCTTTTTAATTGCAAGAGTTATAGACCAAAACCCGTTTATCGGAACAATCGATTGTATGGGAGCTATGCGTTTTATCGGTCCGATCTTGCTGGTTCCGACAAATGATTAATCCTATGCAAAATGGCGCCTGCTTGCAAAATTTCATCGAGATATCTCTAAAACTGAGGGACTAGTTTGCGTTCAAACAGACGGACGGACAGACGGACGGACGGACAGACGGACAGACGGACATGGCTAAATCAACTCAGCTCGTCGCCCTGATCATTTCGGTATGCTTAATGGTGGGTCTATCTCTTCTTCTTCTCATACTTACAAACATCGGACCAAAGTTATAATACCATTTCATGTTCATGAAAGGTATAAAAAAACGCCTTTCCCAAGGCTTACAAAGTGGGAGTTTTTTTTAGTAAAAGTCATCTTGAGTATTTCTCAAACCTTGTAGAATAATTTTTCTTGTGTTTATTGGGTATAAACAATGCTTCATCACGTGCAGCAGCAATGAGCGACGATCAGGATCCACCTTGCAATCGGTGTTAACACTCGTCTGTTAGCCAACATTATCACTGACGTTGTATTTGTGTAGCTGTGTGTGTGTTTTTGGGTGTCGCAGCAACGAGCACAACATCAGCGAGCAGCTGAATGACGATATGAGTGTATACTACACTCGTTTATGGCTCGATCAGAGCGTAGTGCTTAAATATAACATTGTGTCCGGTTTTGAGCCAACATCATTCAATAACTGAGCGTTCTCAGTCGCAGTCGCAGAAATAATTTGACTAGTAATAGTCGCGCAACTGGATATAACGTACGTACTCTTGATAAGTACTAGCTAGTAGAGCACGCAACAATAAAAAAAAAACGGACGAAAAAGTTTCAACCAAAAAAAAAAAAAGAAAAACCAACAAACAAAGCTCGTGTTCATTAACGTAACGAATAACGTTGTTGTAAATGTGCAGCATCGCCTACACCACCCTAAGCCAAATTTAACGAGTCTTAACGAATAAAAAAAAAGAAATACACGAACACGAAGTATAAACAATAAGCAACGAACGTTATTGGTGTTATTAAATTTTTGGTGTTCGTGTTTGCTTCTAGCGAGTGCGGGTGTATGGCGAATTCTGTTTACTCTTTTGAATTAATTTTTTTTTATTTTTTATTTATTTTGGATTTAAGTGCTTGTGTGACAGTGAAGTGAACTTCGTCGTAATCAAATTTTAAAGCTTGATTAATTTATTGTTATCATAGGTGTCACGACGCTAACCGTATATCTGTCACCACAAGCTAGCAGATATAACACCGTCACTGACGCGTTTGCGATGCTGTCTTCGTCTTCGTCGTTGTCGTCGTATTTGTAGTAGCTGTGTATTGGCATTGTCGTATTCGTTCGTATTAACTTAGTATGCCAAAAGTTTTAACTGTTGACTGAAGCAATCAGCTTTCAGGTGCTCGTGCAGAACATCATTATCAGCATCGCGCGCAGTCGCAGTCACAGTCAACGTTGATGCTGGCGCTGCTACTGCTTTTGTAGCTGTGTGTGATGGATCTCTGTGTTGTGCTCAGCATATACGAACGCCCAATCGTCGTAGTTAGCTTTATTAACGCAAAACTATCTGTGAAGTTTAAACGTATCTGAGGTTTCAATAACGTTTTGGTGTTTTTTCGAGTTGGTCGTGTTTCGCTCCTTAGCGTATTAACGGTTGTGCAGGCAGTACTTGTAACAAAAAGTAATTTAATATTGTAAAACAATTCAGCTACTGATTGCGAATAAATCAGTATTTTTGCTGAAAAAAAAAAAAAATATTTTAAAAATATTTCAATATTTTAAAAAATATTCATAAATAGTATTTTGAAAAGTGTTAAAAAAATTAAAAAAAAAACAAGTTTTTTCTCCCTTTCATTAAAAAAAAACTGCTTTTAAAACACATCACAACAAAAAAAAGGCAAATTTGTCGGTTATTTCAATTGCGTTTAAGTAGCATATTAACGCAGCGCAACGTTTTCAAAACGCTACAACGACGACGACAATAACGAAGGCTGGTGCCAATCAGACATTCCGTTTAACGCATATCGGTTACAACACAAATAAAACAACGCAGTAGGAAAAACGCGTAAAATTTTTTACAACAAACTGGTTTTCCTCGAATTTGGATTTAAAAACATACAACGGAAATGTAAATTATTCGCCCCCTTCAACTTATCATTATTATTTGAAAGGAAGTAGAGTCAAAAAAAAAGTTGGCGTTAAAAGAAACAAGAAACATACGCGGAAAAAAAATTCAATTAAATTTATAACAGTTAGCAATTTAAAACAAACAAAAATTAAAAAAATTTAAATTAACATTACACATTTTGTGTGCCTTAAAGCAGTCGCAAATATTTTATTTAATAAATATTTAAGCATTAACAAAATAATTAAAACAATTCAAAACAATTTTAATTTGCATAAAACATATTTTAAGATTTCTCTATTGTTGACGCGTGCGCCTTTTTGCTTAGGTCAGCAAAAAACTTGAAAAGTTTGATACGAAAAAAAATTACGAAATTATTTTAATATTTAGTAAAACTTGAATTAAAAAAAATATATCTGTGAATAGAGCACGAAAATACGGCTCTGTTTCTCGGCTAACATTCATATACTTAGTTGCGGTATACAAACAGCGAGTTGCTTTCTACATACGAAAGCGACTTTGACGGTAAGTTTCTTTAAAAGTACAACTTTTTTATATTTGTTTGTAATTAAGTTGAGCGGAATAGTCGATATATTTAGCTCAACTGTGTGTTCCCATAAATTGTGTGCATAAAACAGGTGGAGGCACGAGCCACAATCGGGAAGTTAGTAATAAAATAAAACAAGCAAAAAAAAATTATTTTATTTTTTATCAAATTAATTTGTTTATTTTTACATTAAGTTTGGTTTGTTTTTGAAATTCTTACTAATTCTTTTTTTTTTCAAGTAAAATTTCAAATGTTCAACTTACATTTAAAATTGAGATGAAAACGTTTAACTACCATTAGCAGCATTATTTCTTTGTAAAAAATAAAAACAACATCTTAAAATAAATAGCAAATTCAAAAGCTAAAAAATATGCGAAAACTAAAAATGATTAAACGATTTTCTGAGAAATGGAAACTAAGTAACAAAATAAAACAATAAACAAAATTAAAAAGAAAAATTAGTTACTAAAAATATTTTAAAAAATATTTGTTGGAATCAAAAAAAACTTAATTTAAATTTTTGAGTTCAGAAAATTATTTGTTTTTTTTTCAGTTTAATTCGATTTTACTTTTTACATGGAGTACAAAAAAAAAGTTTGATTAAATTTAATTTTTTTTTTTTTTCAAATAAGAACTTAACTTTTTTAAATTGAAAAAAAAAAATGTATTAAGCCGACAACATCATTACCTAGTATTTTTTAAAACATACCAAAAAAAAAAATGTCCAGAATAAGTGAGATTAAAAAAGTATTCATTATCTTTAGCAAGATAATGATCGAAAGTAAAAAAATATTTTGGAATTGAAATATTTTTGTTTTCTGAAACAAAAAAAAAAAATTTAAACTAGCGCTTCCCAGAAATTTTTCCTTACTCATATATGCTTTAGAATTTGAATTCCTTAAAGGGAGAACTTTTTTCGAAACGCCAAGGTTGATCTCATCTTCTTTCATATCGTTTATATTGCCAAGCCATCAAATGACCATAATAGATATGATGAGAGACTTTTAGAGCGTGTTCTTTCTCCTTCTAGAGATGAATTTCCTAATCAAATCGATGTCTGCTTTGGTATTTGTTGTAGTTTGTATTTTATCATACATTTTATTGGTATGTAAATGCTGAATTATTCAAAAATTTGTTTTTTTTTAGTTCAAAACTGGATTTTCTTACTTTTGTAAAATGTTTATTTTTACGATTTTATTTGCTCCTCAAAAATTTATATAATATCACTAGATGAGCGCTTTCAATTCTTTCTGGATAGTATAAAAATAAGCAAAAATAAATAGAGAATTAGACATAAGCAAACAAATAAGATGCCGCCTAAAGGCGAAGTGCTTCCGAAATTCGAATAGCAATGGTGTTTGTTTCCAATTTTTTCACATTTTCTACTTATGTATAAGAATATTGAAATAAAATTACTCACAAAACAACATCTGTAGAAACATGCATCTACATATATGGATATAACTACTTGTATATATAGCTACTCCAAAACCATATATAAAATAGTAAATACTTTCTCAAAAGATATCTATCCTCACTCTTTAGTCAAATTCGTATTCATTACGTTAACTTACGAAACTGAAAAGCGTCACAACAATTTCTACGTGTGCAAGCAAAAGGTGGCTAATCATTTTGCACATGTGTTTTTTGTGTTGTTTTTTGTTGTTTTCTACACAGTAATATTCGTAACTGATTTTGTTACTTAAATGTCTGCACACAGCTCACACAAAATTTTGCATGCTGATATCTTTCACCAGTCACTTGCGTTGACTTTGTACTACTTTACTCTTTATAATTTATAAATATGTACCTATGGATCATATATAGGGAGATACAAGCATGCATAGGCGGTGCTGGAACAAAAATAAAGAGGGGGTGGATAGGAAAAAAATTCAAAAAAAATTTGATGCGCATATTGTTTTAAGATTGCTTGACGTGCTTTACCAAAATGACGAGACAAAAGCGTAATATTCTCTTTCTAGATTGAGTGCAAGTGCGCTCCGCCCCTTTTCCACACCCCCACTTGCTATACGCATTCATCTATACGTAGTTATTTATGCACATATTATTATTGTACTTAACACGCCTTGCGTATTTATCTTCACTTTTGCGTTTTTTGACTCGCTTTATGTACTTGAAAATTTACATACTTGAATACATATGAAAAGTACATGTACATGTATGTGTTTGTATGTATATATATATATATTTTTGTTAAGTTGTATGTTTTAAATTTAGCACAAAACAGATATTTTTAAGTCAATATTTGCATAAGATTTCGCTTTCATTGTCTGAAGCATTATGAACTAAAGCAGCAATCACACTTAGCAAAGTTAAGGTGACTTTGCTACACAGCAAAAACTGTAAATTTACATGTTAATAAACGAATAGTGATTGCAGAGTGTATTTTCCCTCATTTTGGAAAATTATTTTGAGAACATAATTTGTGCTGGAAATGCTGTGAGTGCTTGCTTGCTCAGTGTGAGTGACTCGAATTAGTATTATTATTTTTTATTTTCGATCGAAAAGTACTTTCACTTGCCATGTGTGAGTGCTGCCTAATTATAAATTGTATGCATATACTATGTGCAAATACTTAACTTTTAACAGACAAATTAAACCGATAATGTTTACATAGAAATACATTAAAGGCAATATGACTAGGAAAATAATCTAGCAGCGTAAATCATTTACTTTAGCCCTGGCCCAGAACTGCAGCGCGTGCGTAGCCTGAGCAGGAGCGATCTTGCAAAACACTGACACTATCATTGCTTTATACTATAGTGTAGAGCTCAATTTACTATGATGTGACAATAGTACAGCAATAGTATAGCGACTTGTGTATAAAATAACAAAACGATTTTTTTTTTTTTTTTTTTCAAAAAATTAAAGTTTTCTTGAAAAAACAAATATTGTCGCTTGCGAAAATGCAACCAAAATTACATATGTGCGCTTCTAGTTTTTGCTGCTTTTTTACTTCTTTTGTTGCTTACAATGGACCGTGGACTTCAGTTGTTCGCTGGATATAACCCTAATGCTATGATAAACAGAAAATGACAAAATAAATAATTAACAAAAACCCGAAAACAACTTATACATATGTATGTTTCTTAAGATAGATCGAATATTTCAATTTCATTTTGCCACCAATATTTTGACATGATTATAAGCAAACCAAAATATCTTCAACTACAACAAAAACTTTTTAATTAAGAATTCCCAAGTAATCAATCGTCGGTTAACACAATTTTAACAACAAACACACCTAAATACCAAACACAATTGTAAGATTATCACACAAAGAACAAGTCCCCACACCCGGATACCATGTCACATAGACGAGTTTATTTTTTTGTTTTTTGTTTTTATTTGAAACGAGTAAGTCAAATGAAATGACACGCTCAAATGCCGTTCGAAATATTCTCGTTTGCTACAACTCGTTAAAGTAAACGAAAAGCAACAAAAACTAAGCGTATAATAAACAAAAGCAAATTGATATTATATTAAGCATGGATAACAAGTTCAAATGAAACAATAAAAAAGCGAAAAAATAAATTTTTGACAGCAAACAAGTAGCAAATATTTTGTTGTAAGTTGTGAGCAATGTGCCAAATCACAAATCCAGTACTCGCACAATTAAGCGAGTAGAATATACAAACAAAAAAAAAAACGCCAAACCGAAAGCCTTAGGACATGAAGCACTCTTCAGTATTATACGTACATGCTCTGCAAGAAAGGAAAGTATCGGACCTTAAGCCGGAAAAATAAAAAATCTGAACGGAATGTGCTTTAAAATTATTTTTTTTGAAATATGAAAAGCTGCTCAACTGGCTAGCAGATGGCGCCTCAATTTTTACGTAGTTCCAATTTTCAGCAAAAAAATTACCCAAATTTTAATTTTCTTTTCATATTTTTACTCGTTGATCAAGCTCTTTCATTTGACATTTTATAAATAAAACGAGTTATACAATAAAAAATTTTTTTTGAATGTTTAGGACTGTCTCTGTCTTTGCCCCGGGTGTTCTTTAAATCTGTTACTTTCCTACAGGGCGTTCTTAAAATATGCCAATATTTTTGCTTGCCATTCAATCAATCATAATTATGGTTGTTAATAAGACAAAAAAAAAATTGGTAAAAGGGTAAAAACTTAATTTTTTAATATGTAAGAACATGGGGGGAGCTTCATACGATTCTACTAACAATCAAATGGAAATAAAAATAAATGATGAGCCTCACCAAAAAGCTTCTCACAAAGTTTTTAATAATTTCTCATATTTTGTGGAATTTTACTAGCTAACTTTTGCTTATGAAGAACTTAGCTGTTGTTGTACACACATACCTATGTTATTACTTTCACAAACAGATTTGCACCACGTGCTTACAAATATCATAGAACCAGCTGCGGTTTGGTCATCCTATACGTATACGTAATTATTTATTACAGCTAATGTTTGTTTATTTATTGAGTTTTGTTTTTGTTTATTTTATTTTGTTGCTTGGAGTTATCGCTTCATATTATAATTTCACTTTGATAATTTTCATAGTAAAAATGTATCGTCAAATTGAAATCAGTTTTACTTTTAACAGTTAAATATCCATACGTATGACCAAGTATATTATTTACTTGCTTAATTACATTTGTTATATATGTATGTATGTATATGCATTAGACCGTTATAGAATTTATTAACAACGAGCCTGAAAAAATTCTTTTAAAGTATAAAATATTGTACTAGCATATTTTCGGACAGCCTGGCCCACTTATTGGCCAATAACAGTAAAACCAGTGGATTTATCGAAAAGCATGATACCTTAAATTTTAAGTGAAATATCTGGTAATATAACGTTGCAAGTTGCATTCAATTCGACGGCGCAGTTCTTGAGTGATACGCGAACAAACATAGAGACAAACAGACAAGAAAATTTTAAAAGCACTTGCTTTAGATTCTATTTGATCAATAGTGATCCTGCTAACAAATCTTCTTGTATTTCTGCAATGTGCAGACATAACGATGATTTTAGAAGAATTTTTAAGAAAATTCTTCGAGGGCCTAATGCACTGAGTGCCATATATGAAAAACTTAATGAGTCTCACTCATGAATGCCGACACATGCTTTTGCATGTAAATATGCAAATAAATAAAATTTATGGATAAAAACATTTTTAGCTTTGGTTTTATTATTGTTCCCGCTACTGTAAAGAGTTGATTCAGTCTAAAGTTTTGTAGTTAGAAAACCCTTTACACAAAATCGTTCCTTGCGAGCGCTCGCTACAGCTGGCGCAACTTCAAACGGTGGCGCACGGCAACCTTAACTAGGTTGTTAATTTTTTTAATTAAAAAAATTGAATTCCATGTAGTTGACTTAGCTTTAAACAAAAGTTGTTTCTCAGATCATAAAAAATTGCTTCAACAATAAAAAAACAAAGAAAAAATTTTAAGTGCGGGTAGGTAACATATTTTTTTTATACCCAGCGATACCATGTAACGGCGCAAAATAATCGAGTTAGATATAGAGTTCTATATATGAAAATTCTTAGGTTGGAAAGAGGAATTGATTATGGCATGCCCGTCCGTCTGTCCATCTGTCCGTCCGTGTACACGATAACTTGAGTAAAAATTGAGATATTTGCATGAAATTTTGCATACAGGTTACTTTCTGGCCAAGGTAGATTGCTATTGAAAATGGGCGAAATCGGATGATAACCACGCCCCCTTTTTCGATATCGAAAATTTCGAAAATCACATAAATTGACATAACTTGCGTAAAAACTGAGATATTTGAATGGAATTTTGCATACAGGTTACTTTCTGGCCAAGGTAGGCTTCTGTTGAAAATTGTCGCAATCGAATTATAACCACGCCCCCTTTTTAGATATAAAAAATTTCAGATAAGATTCTAGGGCCTATATCATTGCCAAGTCAAGGTATTTGTAACTCGTTCTGAAAATAAACGCTGGGTATTTAATGTTCGGTTCACCCGAACTTAGACTTCCTTACTTGTTTTTTTTTTTTGAAACTTTTTTCTTTTCAATGCATCATAGTTTAGAAAAAAATTAGAATACAACGCCATCCTTCAGTTAAATTTTCCACTCCATGAAAATAGAATTTGAAGCCCATATACTATATTTTCGGTTTTTTGTTTTAAGCACGTATTTTCAAATTTTTTGAAAAATTTGGTTTAGAGTACCAAAAATTAATATGAAAAAAAGTAACTTTTTAATAGTTAAAAAAATTATGAAAAACAAAAATAGACACATTTAATCAAAATGACGATGCTTGCCCAATCAGGTAATTAAGATTTATAGAAATGGGAGTTTAGCTTGCAAAATCCCTCGTTCTGTTAGCCTACTGGTTGACAGAACGTACAAGAATTTCGCTGAAAAAGAAGTCTGAAGCTTTCGCAATGAATCCATTATAAATAATAAATAAATAAAAACAATAGAAAAAAGACAACAATAACAATTTGCATAACCATAAAATATTTAAAAACATACAATTATTTTTTTGTTGAGCGCATTTATGGTCACGAATGTTTTTAGAATTTTTTTTTTTTTTTTTGTAACTTTTAAAGCTGTTGGGAATACAGGTAAATAGCTCATTAAATTTATAATCACGTTTTCAGAAATAAAAACATTGTTAACAGAAATCATTATTGATCTAATAGAACCCAATACAACAGTTTTTAGAATTTTTGTTTATCTGTCTGTATATTTGAACGCGCATCACTCAAAAACTGATGCATGGAATTAAACGGAACTTCCACCTTTGCATTACTAGACATCTAGCTTCATATTTAAGATATCGCTTACACCAATAACGCTACCAGTTACGGAGCTAATGAGTAATATGTGGTGCAGCGTGACCCACCATGTGTTAATCCCATATGGGTATCAAACGAAAGGTGGTGATGAGCGCTTTAATAGGTCACGTGCTTACATTTAATAAAGCGCGCTGTTTATGTAGTTTAAATATTTGAAAAAATTTATGACAGACAAATTTCCTTAATTTTAACACTTTCTAATTACTAATACCCAATTTATGCAGCAGCTCTCTGCCTCTGCCCAACCCCTCCACTTAGTTTGCCTTGGCATTGGCACTGCCCATTCGTTAGCACAAGTTCAAATACAACAAAAAAAAAAAAACATATGTTTTCGACTTTTCATCATTGCAAAAGAATCTTGAGAAAAATCGAGCAAAATATACATACATTTGTATATAGAATAAATTTTTCTAGCAGAAACGCAGACAAAACAAACCAAAAATAACTCACTGAGCACTGCACAACAAAGTATATCTAGCAATGCTGTCCAAGCCATATGCACGCTTGGTTATTGTATAACTGTAAATACTAGATGGGAGACTAAAAAAATGTTTGCTGAAACGTTTTTTTTTTTTTTTCAAATAGTTAAAATTCGATTCTGTGAGAAGAGTCATTGGGCTACTTCTTTAGACTACAAGCAAAATTTTAGTTCTCACTTCTGAGAAATTCTTGGCCATCACTGATGATTAAGCATAATGAAAGTAGTTGTGAAAAGCCGCAGGAAATACGGAAGCACATGCACGCTATAGCATCTCAAATGAATAAATTTGTTTGTGCTATTTTCATTCACGTGCATCAAGTTTTTAATTTTATTTTTTTTTTTGCTTAATTAGCCGCTATAACATTTCTCTTATTTCTTATGTGTGTATGTATGTGTTAAAGAATGTTTTTATCTATTAATAATTTTGTTTTTAACGTTTAGATTTGCGCTATTCCTCGTTTGTTACACAAAAACATCTTAGCAAAAAAAAATCGGAAAAGATTGCAAATATTTCGTACGCGTTAAACACTTTCACAATGCCATTGAAAGTTGGCGACACTTGAGTTGTAATTTGATTTTTTTGTTGTTGTTCTTTTTTTCTTTTTTTTTTTTTGTTTAGTTTACTCACTTGCTTTTCACTGTACTCGAATGCAATTGCAATAACTATTGATTGGGTAAATAATAATATATCGATTTTGTATCTACAATATACAGTGGCAGACAAAAGTGTACATACAGGCGTTTCATTATTTTTACAAAGCGTATATAAAGTCTAATACAAGAACTATATATTTTTTTTTGCAAATTTACACTAAACGGGAGAAAATTAAAAAAAAAATTTAACAAAATTTTGCATTTTTTTTCACCAGATTTTTTTAATTTTTTGGACTCAGCAATTTTGTAGCCTATTACATACGATGTTAGTCTTTGAGACACATTTTCCTGATTTTTAGAATTTTTTCCGGCCAGCTAAAGTGTTTTCTTTCATACGATATAGAAAAAATTTATTGAACAAAGAATTCTACCGTGAAAGAGCTCGTGGCCTGGAAAAATTATTTTTATTAAAATTCGTATTGTTTTCTCGAAATTTTTTAATTTTACATTTTTATAGAAAAATAAAACTGATGGAAAACCCCATATCATTTATTAAAGATACATTTCGGAAGCTAGATTTCTTCATCAGAAAAACTTTATCTTGTTCTGTTAACCAATAATCTATCAGAACGATGGTCCCTTCTTAGCTTAACTCATATTTCTATTCGTTTTACTATCAATATTGAGTGCTATAAACTTAACTCTCCCTATTGATGATTTTTGTATACATGACTTTAAATAAGTTTAAAATAAAAAAAATAGCTTTTATAAAAAGTCATATATATATTTTTTTTAATAATTTTTATTTGTTATTATTGTCATCATCTATGGCAACTATATATTAAATATATATATTTTTTCAGTGTACTTTTGCATAGAAATCTATATAAACAAAACATTCTATATAAATACAATCGATACTTTTTATATTCTGACATTGTTTTTATGTATATTTAATTATGTAAATGTGGCATTGCAGAGTGCATTTAACTATTTATTTTCAATATCAATGAAATACCTGAGAATCGTCTGAGTTTTTACATACTCGCAGCGAGAGCGCGCGTGTTGTTGTTGTAGGTTAAATTGCATGCTGACATCTATAAATATTTTAAACATATTTATATACATATATATATACAATATATAAACAAATTAGTGCACTGAGTATGTGTGAATAGTCATTGTGGTCTTATCATTGCAACAAACCGCAAATGATGCCTTATTGCCACTGACGTTTTACACTTTTAGTATTGAGACGCTTCTAATACGAAAGGGCTGAAAGCCAAGTTATTGCCAATTTTTGTTAATTTAGTGTAAACATATAAATTTTGAGGCTATTTATATACTTTATTGGGAGAGCTGAAATATCTCTAGAGAATTTAATGCAGTTGACAAGTTAATTTTTTTACTAATCTGCTGTAAAATACCATAACGAGGAAGAATTTATATTATACCCTAAGCTTCAGTGAAAATATTAAAATATATAAAATTTTTGTGTAATTATTTAAGAAAAAAAACGAATACAATAAAAAACAGAGCTGTGAATAAAGTGAAATAGTTAAGGTGAGTTTTTTGAGCTGAGAATGAGGACTCCTTTAGACAAGATTTTCATGATTCAATTGAGGGGACACTGTCAACTTAAAATGTTTATAAAAATTACACCCGGTCTCTTTTTAAATTTTTTTGTTTTCTTATTTCATGTTTTTATGTGAAGCTTTTTTCTAAATTTTTGTTTCTTTATTTAATTTTTTTAAATGATTATTATTTTTCAAACCTTTATTTAAAAAAAATTTGTTTGTAATTTTTTTTTCATTTCAAAACATTATTTTTTTTGGAAGATTTTTTTTAATATTAATATTTTTTGTTGGATTTTTGCGGTCTATTTTATTTTACAAATTTGTAAGTTATGAGCAAGCTCGAGACCAGTTAACAATAATTCTAAACGAATTAATATTGTCAGTTTTTGGGAAAAATTGATAATTGGAGAAAAATTACAAAGAACAAATCTACAGCGATGGATAGGATTACATGTTTCAGAGTTTCCAGGCTCATCATCAGATCCCTTTTCGGACACGGATTCGAACTCGTGTCTGCACCAAAGCCGCTGTTAGAAAATTCCAACACTAAGCAATGATGCCCTGTGACGTCACAATGCACTTATCTCCACTTCAATTAATTCCCTTTTGTTTGTTTGTTCTTGCCAACAGTATACACAAAATTTCTTAAGACATGCAGTCTTTATGTTATGATGTGTGTTGGTCTTGTTGTTTTGTACATATTTACATATGTACGTAAACCCGTGCTTTGGTTTCAATGTATTTTGTTGTTGGATTTTTGCGGTCTATTTTATTTTACAAATTTGTAAGTTATGAGCAAGCTCGAGACCAGTTAACAATAATTCTAAACGAATTAATATTGTCAGTTTTTTGATATTTTATAATCACTATAATTATTTTGAACCAGCTTTCGATTTATATGATTTAATAACAAAATTTTTACAAAAACTACTCCCAACCATTTTTGTTTTATCATTTAAAAATTTTTCAATTTTTTTTGAATTAAAATTTTTTGTTTTCTTATTTAATTTTTTGTTTTATCATTTAAAAAATTTTGTTTTCAATTTTTTTTGAATTAAAATTTTTTGTTTTCTTATTTAATTTTTTTTCAAATTGTTATTTAAATTTTTTTAAATTAAAATTTTTTTAAACATTTTTTATTTCGAAACTTTTTCTCTCTTTTTTTTTTGTGATCAGTTTTAAAGTTTTGACATACCCATATGATTATTTTGAACTAGCTTTCTTTATATAGTATTTAATAACAAATTTTTTCCTAAAATTACTCCCAATCATTGTTTTTTAAATTTTTGTTTTTCAATTTAATTGTTTTATAAGAAATTGTGTTTTACAATTTTTTTTATACCTTTTTTTATTTATTTTTGTTTAACTTTGATTTTTTTTTCAAATCTTTTTTTATTTTATTAAAATTTATTTTGTGAACTATTTTTTAATTTTGACAGCTGGTATGAATTTTTTTCAAATTTTTTTTATTGTTGTGTTTTCATACCACCATTATTATTAGTTGTACGGCCTGTACATTTTTCAGGTGTCATGACTCTGAATGAGCTCAAGACCAATAATAATAATTTTTTGTTAAATGAAAATAGCTATTTACTGAATTATTTAAAGTTCTTAATTGAATAGACAATTTTTTTTTTAATTATTTTTTTATCTCAAAATCTTTTTTAATTAAACAAAAAACGCTTGAGTACTTGAGTTGATAATTTAACTTAATTTTATTTGTGTTTTTGTTCGTTTGTCTTACCGATTTTTTCTTAAATTAATTTACAATAAAAACAATTGATGCAAAAGAAAATACAATTTTACGTCAATGCACCATTTACGTCCATACGAGCAGATAAAAAGACACCCACGTACATACATGCATTACGTTATTGAAACGTGTGTCGTGTCTCTAGCCAAGTAACAATTGATGTCAGCCTGTTTGAAAATTCCTTAAGTTAATCAATTGGCAGAGGGCCAAAGCGCGGTAAAGAAATGCGAATAACCTGCGAGAACCTTTGAACTTGTGGTACAAAGTAAATGGTAGCTTTGGCGTAAATGATTTTATAAATAATTTTTTTACACAAACTACAAGCTGAATCCATTCAAAATAACAAGTCAAAATATCCTTGGTTGAACTGTTAATATTTAAAACTGGAATCAATTAGAATGGCTTATCATTAATCTTACATTGTTGAATTATTTCGAAATCGTTGTGGTAGCTAGCTCCTCCCATTTTTTTTTTTTTGTTTTTTTTTTTGTACCGCACGCGTTTATCTGGCATGCGAATGTAGCCCACTGTGATATGTATGTATATCAGTTGTTAAGTATTTCATCTAAAAATATTTATTTAATGACCAAGCATAACAATGATGATAATAACAACAAAGTGGCGAAAGCGTCCAAAACACTAGATAAAAACAATCCAAAAAAAAAAAAAATTTAAAAAAAAATAAAAGTGTTATGTTAAAAGCAATTAAATAAGAGTCGTCTGTGGTATATGAAGTATCGATTAGCTAATTATGAGATTAGGTGAAGGTCAAAGATTTTCAAGTTTCAAATTTCAAGCGTAATTATCTGAGTGTAGTTAATACCTTTTACTGCCAATCTTTAGAGGTAAAATTAAAATTTCGAAATGATAGACTGACAAAAGCAAACATTGATAAGTATGTTTAAATACGTACGCAAGTATGTATTTACTTGTATACTAAATATATCTATACTATATTTTTATATGCATATATAAATTCGTATTAGAAACCCCAAAATTTTTAAAATAAACCAATCTGCTGGGTCGATTTCTTTTAGTTTTAAAACCACAAGAATTTGTGAAAGGGACAGGAGTAAGGAAGAGGAAAAGGTGGAGATAGAGAGATAGGTATAAAGAAGAATCGGTTTGATTGATTATTTTCCTGAGTATGCATTGAATGATTGATTACTAATACCATGAAATTCGAATGCTTGTTTCACTACTAATTTAAAAAAATATAGAAAACCCAAAAATAATCAAAAAACCAAAAATAATCAAAAGTAATAAAAAAAAGTTTGGTTTTAATTATTTACAATTTTTCTTTCTGTTATTTTTTTTTAATGTATTAATTTTTTTATTTTTGTTTAAACGTAATCAATTCATAACTGCCTTTTATTGAAAACAATTAAAATAATCATTAAAATAAACAGAAAAATTTTATTAGTAACTAGTAATCAATTGTTAGGCGGATTTTTTACTTGGCAATTATTTGTTTATTATTATTTGATTATTATTATTTTAATTGTTTTCAAGAAAATGCAATTATAAACTGATTGCCATTGAAAAAAATCAAAAATATTTAATTAAAAAAAAACCAAAAATAATTAAAAAAAAAAATTGTTTTTGATTACTTTTGATTATTTTAGATTTTTTTTGATTATTTGCAATAATCGTGAAAAATCATGATTCTTTTTATTATTTTTTAATTAATAAGAAAATAATCATTAAAAATGTAAAGTAATGGTGATTCATGAAATGGATTCTCAGGACAATAATAAATCAAATCGGTAATTTTTAAGATTAGTAATCATTATTTAACAGGTCTGTATAAAAGTATGCAAGGGGGATGACAAAAATTTATTAAAAAACTAACATTATTGGAACAGTTGAAATATTTTTTTTTTTTTGGATAGCGAATCAATGGAGTCGACTTTAATGTTCCAATTAATCGAATTCTCGATTATTAATCGACACCGAAAAGCCATCAAAATTACTTCATGCTATAAATTTTACAGGACAAGAGTAATAATGAAATTGTTTTTGCAATTGATGTTAACGGATTTAATTTTTACTCTAAGAA
Organism: Sphenella marginata; assembly: GCA_951509765.1. NCBI lineage: Eukaryota > Metazoa > Arthropoda > Insecta > Diptera > Tephritidae > Sphenella > Sphenella marginata. The sequence continues at coordinate 10,061,949 of OX608081.1, read as the reverse complement.
GTGTTTCCAATCAAAAAAGTCTTGTAATAGCGTAATGTCAGTGATTGTTTAGTTTTCCACTGTTAGTTATATGATTTGCTTGTCCATTTACTATCACGAATCTTGTCATTTTATGTTGTCGCGAATGTCAAACAACACAACGCAGGCAGCTGATTTCGAAATTTTCCACGCTCGCAACCTTCAAACAAGCAAATAATCGCTCTCGAACAGCTACATACTTATGTTAATATTGGCTTTGCGCGCATTATAGGACACCCGGGCGTATGAGTCATTTGTAAAATGTAGATCAAGTTGAATTGCAATCGTGATGCTTACAAAAAATAAGTTAGAAGGTGTAATCGAACAAGGTAAGGCGGGAGTAATAAAATGAAAAATATCTCTGAAGCTGATTACAAACCGGTAAAGTTTTTTCTAAATCAATTTTTTCTTTTTATTATTTTTACTTATTCTTGGATTAACTCCAGTCACGATATTTATGTATGTTTGATTTGTTGTGAAAACAATTTCTTTTATCTGCCTGTGAAGTACTTAAACTTATTATTATAGTGCAGTTTTCAATTGAATATAAAAACGATTAAATTTTTTTAAATTAAGTCTATGATTGATTAGCTTTACAGCTGATTATGAAAAATGAGTTGAGAATTTTGTAATTTGTCTTCATGTCAAAAAGTATCGAAAAAGTACGACAGAATAAAAATAATAAAACTATAATGCAAATATGTTCATATGAAAAAAGAGATTAAATAAGCAAAATTATTTTAAATTATTTTAGCAAACAACAAGCCATATCTGATGTCATCGTAAAAATAATTAGATATCATTTAATTCATTTATTAGTTTCATTTTTCAGTTTGTAGTCATGACTCTAACCAGGAACCGCATAAAAAGAAAAATTGTTTTTGACATTTTTATTTAAAAAATGAGCTTCGCAATTAAAAGAAGGACTGAAGAAAAATAACAATAAAATTTTGAACTGAAGAAAATAAAAATAAAATTTTAATTTTAAATTTTGAACCTAGGAAAAAATAATTTGGGACCAAAAACATAAAAATAAAGTTTAATTTTCAGTTTTGGACTATGGAAAAAAAAATTTTTTCAATTTTGTATTGAGAAAAAATAAAAATAAAATTTTGACTCCCAAATTTGGACTGGAAAAATATTAGAGTAAAATTTTGTACTGAATGAAAATTTAATTTAAATTTTAGCTTCCAAATTCTGACTGCAGAAAAATAAAAATTAAATTTTAATTTTTTATATGAAAGAAAATAGAAATGCAAGAAAATAAAAGTAGAAAATTTTAACTTCCAATTTTGTATTGAATAAAAAAAGTTGAGCTTAAAGTTTCGACAAAAGAAAAGTTGAGGTAAAATTTTAACTTTAAATTTTGTACTGAAAAAAAATTAAATAATTTTTAATTTAAATTTTGGATTGAAGAAAAGTAAAAATTAAATTTTAACTTTTAATATCTGCCTGCAAAAAAATTTACTGAGTTAAAAATGTTTAATGGAAAACAATAAAAATAAATATTTCATTTCTAGTTTTGAATTAAATAAAAATTAAAATTAAATTATCTTTCAATTTTCAAAAAATAAAATTCTAACTTTAATTCTTGGAATGAAAAAAAACTCATGCTTACAATTTTGAACTGGAAACAAAAATTAAAAAAAAAAAATTAAATTTGAACTTTAAGTTTTTTACATTACGTTCACGGTCCCTGGTCATGTGTACATATCACAGAGTTTATTCCGTTGAGTTTGTCTGGCAATTATAATTTGACAGTTCATTAAATACAACTGATTAAAGCACAATAAATAACAAGGTAATGGATATTTACATACACATTTTTTTGTGAAAATGTTCACGTCTAGTTAGCAATTTGACAAAAAAAGTTTACCTTTGCAAAAACATGAATAGAAATTCCTATTAGTAGAAATGCTTGTTCAGACTTGCCTTAATTTTGTTTCCTACCTTCCTACGAATTCGAAAACACCATACAAAGCGACTTAAAATAGGCGTAGAAAGAGCTAGGTCATGCTACTTGAACAATACACACCCGCTCACCCTCTCTTTCACCCTTACACCGGTTAACTTTCCACCTGCCTGGCACAAGCTGCCACCTTAATTTTCAATACAAATTTTAATTATAACTTTAACGCCTCCAACAAAACAATTGTCTCAAAATTAAACAATTTTTAAAATTGCACATTTCCGCTAATTAATTAAACTGCAAGCAATCATAAAATAAAAACAAAAACAAAATTTCATATGCATGTACAAGAATCTTCCCCTTAAGCAACAAATCAGTTACAACAAAATATCACACAATTGTTTGCTACCTGGAACGAGATAAGATCAATAACAAGTGAAACGCTTGAATGAATGCGGAATTTGTGTAGTCAAAGGAAATTGCAAACGAAATCAGTTATGTGAATTTCCGTAAAAGATACTGTCGAAGTTGAGGGACAACACGTGATGGATATGCATTTATAAAACATTAGTTTTAGGGCACCAGGCGACATTTTGATGCACTCGTCTGGAAGCAACCTTAAAATTCTATTGTTATTTGACCGAAATTTGTTTCGAATATTTAAAAAATCGTAAAAATGGAATTTAATGGAAAAAATTTAAAAAAAAATTTGGGTTTTGTACCAAAAATTGTTTAAATTACAAATTTGTTTGTACTAAAAATTTGAAAAACCAAAATTCTATTCTAAAAAATTTAAAAACTAGAAAGAAAATGTATCGTTTCTATAAAAGATTTTATAAACATTTGGTTATTTGTTAATTTAAAGTTGTTGTACTAAAGATTTAAAATAACTATTATTTGTACACAATTTAAAAAATTAATAGTTTTTACTAAAAATTAAAAGAAAATATTCAAAGTTTCATTATTTACTTAAAATTTTAATAACTAAAAATTTTGCAGTTCCAATTTTAAAAACAAAAACTTGATTTTAAAAATTTCGTAAATTAAAATTTTTGTTGAAATGTTGAAGAGAAGCGAGTCTTTGTTGATATTTATAAAAAAAAGGCTTTTTACTAAAACTTTATAATGTTTGTACTAAATATTCACAAAATAAAATTTTCATGGTAGATGTATTTCAAAATGTTGTTCTAGAAATCTAAAAAAAAAGGATTTTGTGCTAAACTCTTCAAAAACGGTTTTTTTTTGTAATTTTAAAAGTATAACTTGGTAAAAAACTTAAATCTGACTTAGCAAAAATTTGGTATTGTACTAAAAGTTTTAAAAATGAAAAAAAATTTAAAAATTCGATTAGTAAAGAGATTGTATTTCAAATTTGACGAACAAATACTTTGTTCCAAATACATACCTAAAAAATTAAAATTTTGTTCTAAGTATTTAAAAAATTTTGATTTTTTATTAAAAATTTTAAAAATTCAGTTAAAGTAAAGTTTCATAAAAATTTGGTGGTGTAATAATATTTTTAAAAATTAAAACTTTGTACTAAAAATTCTAAAATTAAAACTTCGTACTAAAAATTCGAAAATTAAAACTTTGTACTAAAAATTCGAAACAATTAAAAGTTTCGTTATGTTATTAAAAAGTCGAAAGGTCTGTGCTTAAAATTTGAACAACAAAAATTTGATTCTCAAAAATTAAAGCTTTGTACTAATACAGTGCACTCGCGAAAACCCGAACTAATGAAAACCAGCCCTGTCCGAGTTATCGAAATGTTCGAGTTTTCGAACGTTATGTATTTTTAATCGATATTTGTATTCTTTTTAACAGTTTTTATACCCTGTCCAATTTTATGGTATTATTAATCAAAGAGATTCTCTGGTTTGATGTTTTGTAGTTCATTGCCAGTTTATTTAATAAAAAATGCTAGCAAATATGAATGTTGTTTACAAATTATGTATTAGAATAAAAAGCAGTGATTTTGGTTTGATGTTTCTTATTTTCTACCGCATTCAATACAGCCTTTTTTGCTAAACTTACAACATTTAGTTTTCGTCCCATTATAACACGCAAATAAATTTGATCCTAACCGCCCAAAATCCCGTGTATCACTGACAAATATCAATCAACTTAAAAGAAAAGTTCCGTAATTAGCACGAAACCTAGCCAGTGCGGCGCCTTAGAATGAAACAAAAGACTCGCATAACAACAAAAATTTGAATATCGGCCGTTACAGCACATGCAAAACGACAGTTTCCAACATGTTTTTCCATGAAAAAAAGAAAATAATTGTTCGAGTTTTAGAGTAGCTACATTTTGTTCGAGTTTTAAAGTAGTCAATGGAGAAAAAAAAATGTTCAAGTTTCCGAATGTTCGAGTTATCGTGTGTTCGAGTTTTCGCGAGTGCACTGTAACTTCAAAAATTAATGTTATGCTAATAACTTGAAAAATTATACTTTGTAGGTTAGGTTCATAAAAATTTTAAAAGTGAGCTTAAACCTAAAATGTAATCTTTAAAACAAGATTTTTTGAACGGAATAATCTTTGCGTTAACATTTTTTTTTTTTTGATAAAAATATGTTTACCCACTTCTTAGGAATTGCAATTTTCTATAAAACACTGCAATCTCGCTAGTACTAACCCAACAAATAAATTACTCATACGCCACGCTGTACTTGCATAACGGCCAGTGGCTGCAAACACAAAAGTGTCAGAGTAAAATCAAACAAACCGTCATTTTTATGTTAATTAACGCTGCGTGATTAGTTTCAATATTTTCAAGGAAATAAGAATACATACAAACACACACACACATACAAAATAATTTGTATTAACGTCAGAGTTTTTTTTAAATTTGTTGTTATTAGGTGGAAAAGAAAATATTACGCTTGAAAAGCAATTGATCGCATTGTTGTTTGAATTGTCGCTAACTAAACAAATTCAAAAAGCTGTGCAAATTTCATATGACACAAAAGAAAATTTAATTGGTTTCTTTTATATGACGACATGTCTATACATAGAACCTATTTGTTTAATAAATGAAGTGAATGCGTAGGTGAATTTGTATGCAATTAAAGGCACTTGTATGAAATTAGAGGGACACTGGCAAATCTTCTGTAGTAAGGCATCAGAATTCTGATAAGATTTCTATGGCGCTTGTGAAAAATCTGACCACAACCTTCCTGCACTTGTCAGTTTGCATTTCAGAATTGTGATATCTGATGGCGCTCTATCTCACACTTGAGTATCAGATGAGCTGTCACTGATCAAAGTCTGTACGGTTGGATGGATGCGCTTCAAGTTTGACCAGTAGTGAGGGTTTAGATCAGGTTGTTGATCACGAATTTGACGTATTAATTATTTTTTATTTTTTTCTTTCATTTCATTTATTTTATTTTATTTTATTTTATTTTACTTTATTTTATTTTATTTTATTTTATTTTATTTTATTTTATTTTATTTTATTTTATTTTATTTTATTTTATTTTATTTTATTTTATTTTATTTTATTTAATTTTATGTTATTTTATTTTATTTTATTTTATTTTATTTTATTTTATTTTATTTTATTTTATTTTATTTTATTTTATTTTATGTTATTTTATTTTAATTTATTTTATTTTATTTTCTTTATTTTAATTTATTTTATTTTATTTTATTTTATTTTATTTTATTTTAATTTATTTTATTTTATTTTATATTATTTTATTTTATTTTATTTTATTTTATTCTATTTTATTTTATTTTATTTTATTTTATTTTATTTGATTTTATTTGATTTTATTTTATTTTATTTTATTTTTATGCGCTTATCAATATCTAATAACTAAGTTAATTTAATTAAGACATGCATATGTACATAAACACAAAATTTTATTTGTCTCTTGTAGTGATCATATTATTTATCATTGAAAAAATAAATAAAATTTTATAAAAACAAAATTCATATCACTTGATATTTACGCGTACACATCTGTACCTGAGTTTATTACCGAAAACAACTACATATTTATTTTTGTCATTGTTAGCACAGTTTATTTGCACGTACGCAAATGTTAATGTAAACAATGTCAGCTTAAGCCTTGTCACTGTTTGTCTGGAAATTCAGAGGCTATAATTTTATACATAAATAAAAGTTGAATGATCCAACTCAATACAGAGAGGCATGTGAAATGTAGTCGGAATGGAATGAAAACAATTTCCTGAAGCTCTAGATAATATTCGTAGATTTTTTAAAAGAAACAAGTTGATTTCTTCATGAACATTTTTTGAAATGTGACAGCTCAAACTATCACGTTGAACATCCGATAACTTGCTAAAATATCAGGCAACCCTTGGTGAACTAATTTCTTGACTTTTTAGAATTTGCTTTCAAAAATCGAGAATGATCCCTTTCAATTAAATACATGTAAAGAGTAGAATAACCCGAGTTAAGAACAGCATATCCGCTTTTTTATTTACTTGTTGACGCATTTAGTGGTTAATGCTCTCGGTTTCTTTCATTTTATTTGCAAGTAAAAGCCCTTTGTACTTATGGCCTGAAAACAAGACAGCAATAAATCGTATTGAAAGTGAAACAGCCATTGTACGTTTTTATTGTACGCAAATATTTTGTGTTGTTGTTTACTCCTAGCTGGGGTTTCAAAATGGCGTTGAAGTTGTTGAAGGTTTTTCGTTGAGTTAATGTAATCACATAAGTTCAATATACTTACAAAAAATCATCAATGTATGCATGTGCAACTTTTATTGTGAATCTTCAAATAATCTGACAAGCAAACCAGCCACTCTCTTTCAAGACTAGTTCGATACCAGTCAACCAACCTAATATATTTCTGACGTGTTTGGTCTTCCACAGCAGTTTACATACATACTTTTGCATTTAGCTACCAGTTTATTCAATTAACATGCGGTAAAAATGTTTGAAATTCAACTTAGTACAATCGCGCTATGATAGCCACAGGCTATCTATGAACGTACGTATGAACTATAAAAATATTGGCTAAGCTGGTAAAAGCCCAAATTAAATACATAAACAAATAGTTAAAAGAGCTGACAGAAGACAACACCAATTGCGCATACAAAATAGAAATGAACAACAAACACACACATCCAATAAAATCTTTTGAAGAGCGCAGCGTAATGAAGCGTTTTACCGGTGCAAACTGGATAAAACTAGAAATTGATTGGAATTTTTATAAGCCGTTTTTTTGAACAACTCAAAAAGAGACCAATAATAAATATTAGAAATAAAGAAAAATCGTACAATGTATATATGTATATAAGACTGTGCCAAATAAATGTAAAATAAAATAAAATAAAAAAATAAAATAAAATAAAATAAAATAAAATAAAATAAAATAAAATAAAATAAAATAAAATAAAATAAAATAAAATAAAATAAAATAAAACAAAACAAAATAAAATAAAATAAAATAAAAAAAAATAAAATAAAATAAAATAAAATAAAATAAAATAAAATAAAATAAAATAAAATAAAATAAAATAAAATAAAATAAAATAAAATAAAATAAAATAAAATAAAATAAAATAAAATAAAATAAAAAAAAAAATAAAATAAAATAAAATAAAATAAAATAAAATAAAATAAAATAAAATAAATGTAAAATAAAATAAAATAAAATAAAATAAAATTAATAAAATAAAATAAAATAAAATAAAATAAAATAAAATAAAATAAAATAAAATAAAATAAAATAAAATAAATTAAAATAAAATAAAATAAAATAAAATAAAATAAAATAAAATAAAATAAAATAAAATAAAATAAAATAAAATAAAATAAAATAAAATAAAATAAAATAAAATAAAATAAAATAAATAAAATAAAATAAAATACATTTTTTCCCAATCTAATGTACAAAACGAATCGATTACAGAATAAATCGGAGTTCGTATGTTTGTAAATAGAAGCTTAAAATACTTTTTAGTGCGTAGAAGCGTCACTCTATCAGCTTGATTATACCTTGTAAAGTGCCATATGTTTGTGCTGCCACAATTGTCTGTTTCTGTGTGTGTCTGTGTGTAAAAGGGATCACCTTTTTACACACACCTCTTTTTCAATACGTATTGCTTTTAATCATCAATATTTATTGACCATGACAAAGTTTGTACGTTTTAAATAAACAAAGTTATGCAAAAATATTTATTTTATTGAAAATTCAATTTGCCTTGATATTTGTAGAATTTTTTTTTTGTTTGCAAAAGAGGTCACTCAACTTTCCAAATGTAATCAGATATACATATACAGATGTTCATAAGTGGAGCAAAACTCTGTCTGTCACTTTCAGCGCCTCTCTACTTTGTATGTATGTAAATATCTTACAGATTCCTAAGCAACTTGCTAACCCAACCAGTTTTGTTGATTTGTTGGCCAGAATCATTGCAATTTATTCAGTTATTAAACGCTAAGTGGATAGCTGTCTTTAAGAAAACTATTTGGACAATGCTGTCATTTTGTTGTATATTTTTTTGACAATATGGATGGACGGATATTCAAAAACTAGTATCGACATATACTAGCGAAAACGATGGTATTTTTAGAAGATCAACATTTTTGCTGTTGGAGAAGCACATTCTTCTTTTGCAAGTCTGACTAAAGGGGCTCTTGCCGTCATGACGTCACTGTTGCCAGATATAAACTTGAAGCTCTTGGGGGACTTGGGGGTCTATTGAAAAACCACAAATATATTTCAGACACTAATATAGGCCAGATCCAATTTCTTTATTTTTTTATTGCCTACACTGTGCTCAAACTTTAAATTAGAAATCTAACAAAACAACAGGGAAAGCTACGCTCCAGTTTATACAGCGGTTTTTGAGTGATGCGCGAACAAACATGCATACAGAAAGACAAAAATTCTAAAATCTACTGTTTTGACTTCTATAAACAAAAAATTTTAGAGCTTTTGAAGACACAAAAAAAAAACTAGAACCCTAGAACTAAAAACTAGAACCCGACTCTTTTTATTACCTAAAATCGTCCAAACTCGACTTTGGCTATTATTGCTTTCGGTCACAGAAATATCTTATATCATCGGCTTACTGCCATTTTTTTAACGCCATTTTGTTCATACTCTCATCGTGTATTGAATTCGCATTGTCCATGGTTGCGAGGTAAAGTAGGCCAAAAGTGACGTATCTCTCCATCTCTCTCCTTTATGCTATGCTTATTGAATAAATCATTATACTTTTGTTTTTACTTTTTTTTTTTTAATTTCCACTAATGAATTTCAACGTTTCAACATTTTTAGCTGTGAACTAAGGTGATCCGAAAGAATACGCAGATTGTATGTTTAGAGATGGAAGGGTTTATTGCATATTTTGCAATATTTTTACAAAAATTTCAAAATTTGGTTCCCAAAAGTGGTGAATATTAAAAAAAAAATAGTAAAAGAAACAAGTGGACTTTAAAGTCTTTTTAAGAGAAATCATTTTTGACATTTAAAAGATTGTAGAGTTAAAGTTGAATTAAATTCCGACATTACTTTCTTTTAGACTACCCTAATGTATTTTATTGTCCATTTGGTTGACCATCTTAGCTATGATTTGCATATTAATTTCTATTTGATTATTTTAAAGATATACATACATATATGCTGTATATGTTTGTATCTATGTATATTCAAATTAAATAGTTTTTTCGTTGAGAAGCAACTATCAGCAGCTCATAAATAAGTGATTAGATCGTAATTACTTTTGTATGCGTGCATGACGGAGATGATTGCCAGAGGCATTGTAAAAAATATAAAAATAGATAAAAAAAAATTTCGTTTTTAGATTTTTGAACATAAATTTTGCATTTTTATGTTGAAGTTTTAAGTGAAACGTAATTTTTACGCTGCCAGATTTCATATAAAGTTTGATTTAAAAAATCATTTTCCTTTTAATTTTTTTTCGTGAAATGGGCTGTAAGTCTTTTTCAACTCTTATTTAGTTCTAAATTTTAAGTCCGCAATTATTTCAGGTTGCCATATAATCTCTTTGATTTAAGGTACTCAACAGTAAGATATTCTCGAGGAAGTTGTCCAAGCCATTTTAGTTAAAGTGCGGCTTAAAATACCTTCTGTTTGATACCCATATTGATATGTATGTATGTATATAGTGTTATTAATTTTTGAATTCAAATAGGTGGCAGCCCCTTAAAGTTCCTAAGTAGCAACACTCAAGTAAGATATCCCACATCGTAGCAGTTTAACTTTATAAACAATTTCATAGAATTAAGTTAATTCGTATTCGAGATAAGAATGAAGAAGATAGAATTAGGTGGCAACTCTATGTGGTGTTAATAACGACAGTTAGTTTTGTTGAAATCCGATTAAAAGGGGTTTTCAGTTCATAACCTTATTGACTTCTAATATAATTTTTTTAAATTCAGTGAGATGGCAACACTTAAGTATGAAATGGTGCAAAAAAAGAGGTTTAAATAACAACGCTAGAAATATTTTGTGTTAATTGCGAGATCTTGAAATATACTCGTAACAGTATTTTTATTCAAAAGTTCATTTAAATAAATTTAATCCGTTTTGAACTAAGCGGCTAAATAAAAAAATAAGTATAATAAAATTAGCAGGCAAGAATAGGTGGCAACAATTCTTATAAAAATATGGCCTCTTTTTTGATTTTGCCATATTTTACTTGGTAAAAAAAATGGCACACTAATTACTTATTATAACTTTCATGAATATGAAATGGCATAATAATTTGACCCGTTTTTAAGTATAACAAGAACAAGAGATATACGTCACCACCTCAAAGCCGAAGAACTATCTGAGGTAGCTAGAGAGGAGTGTGTCTCATCGAAAGATTCGTATTCATAAAAGGCATAAAGCATTCAGCATAGCCGAAGACACCGCTCTCCTTACTTGTTTTAAAAGTCAAATCAATTTGTGAAATACCATAATAATGACCTAATTAGTATTCTCATAATCTTCGCTATTATGCCCTGACTGAGCTTACATAGAAGCATTAATAATTTTGAATACTTAACTACGATGTTTAATTATGCAGCTCATTTAAATATTTATTTATTTTCTAATACATATTTAATTGTCATTATTTGCATGATAATATGCATAACTATCTATTGACAGTCATTATTATGTTAATTACTCGGTTTTTGCCATAGATTGAACTACTATTTAATCTCTATTTAGTAAGATTTGCGATATTTATAAAACTTTCGATTAATCAATACAAAATTGAAATGCTAATTGCTTGTTATATGCGGAAGTGTTGATTTATTGATGTATGAAAATAAACAAAACAAACAAAAATGTTGACGATTATGAGACAAAACAATGTCTTTGTATTTTAATAAATCAAAACAACATTTTGCAAAGGCACAAAAACACGAACAACGCATAGAAATTGAAATTTAAGCAAAGATTCAGGCAGTAGACGAGAATACCTGGCAACCAATTTCCAGGGCAGCTTTTCAGGTGTAAAATGACGCACGACTGTCTGAGAAAATGTTAAATCGCTCGCTTATGATAACCACTGCCTTCCACAAGCCTTTGTCAGCAAATTTGTATCTGAAAACATTTAACTGATTAGAGTGTAATCTTTCATTACTTATTCGATTAATTTCAATTAAGTGGCATTAAGTCAACAAAGGGCGTTATCGCACAAACAAACACACACACGACAACAAGGCGTTGAGTGTATTTATATTTAAGTGCACGCTCGGCAAACGCCACTTTACAGCAATTAATCGAACTGTCCTCCATACTTATGTACATAATATCTATAATGCAAAAATTATTATTTTTTTTTGCTAGAAATTGAGACCTAAACTTCAAGTTGTACTTCTAGCAATTCATTGGTCAAATTTGCGTTCAATTCTATGCAACAGTGCTTGAGCGATGCGCATACAAACATACTGACAAACATACGAAATTTCTAAACACTGTCTTGGTGATGCCCATTAGCGTGCCTCTAACATTTCTTACGCTAACAATCTCTAACGTAATAAAGCGGTAGCTATTAAATTCAGTGTTCACGTGATCTTTTCAGTTCATTGCTTTACATGAATTACATACTTACACACTTGGCGAGTACGAGAACAAGTGGCTCGATGATCGATCAATCATCGTGTTTGTCGTGTAACACGATCATACAACATACAACATTACAACGTTGCTAATAAAATATTCCGATGCTGATGCTGCCAACAAAAGTAGTTAGGCGTTAAGTGAAATGCGATTAACAACAATCGATAACACTAACTGAATGAATAATATATGTATATATATATTTGTATTTGTATTTTATCTTTAAAACTTCTGTTGTTGTTGTTTACATTTCTATTTCACTTGGAATTTATTAAAATTCATGCACTGGATTGTGCGCGTTTGTGCATTCTGTAACAGCAATCAAGCCGTTTGCTACTTAATAGGTTTCACTGTTCGTTTGTCATTTGGAGGCTCTTCCGTCAAACAAGTTAACCGCATGACAGTGCACAATCTGATTTCCGATTATTTCCGGTTCGAACTCGATTTTTCGATTTCATTTCTCTACAACAAAACAAACTATTAATACACATTTGAAGTGACGTTGGAATTTTCCAATGAAATTAGTTTCTGTTCAAGCTCTCATTCATTAATTTATTTCTTAACAATATTGTATTTACAAAAAAAAAAATTGATTTGTCTGAGTATTTATTCGCTTATTGGTTTGTTGTTGGCGATTATGAAAGATATTTTTATGTTTAATGAGCAATATTTTGGAATAAAACTACTTTGTATGATAATTTTTTTAAATGCAGTTGAAAACGTTTTAAGTGAATTGTTTGTTGGACAATTAAACACGATTTAAATATATTTATGTTTGAAGAAATTAATGAGTTGTTTTGCTTAATTTTTAAAATTTTCCATGTTTTGCTTGAATTTAAAATGCCAAACTCAAATAACTAATTTGCTAGTACCAATTGGTAAGTCTAAGTTAGGGCTATAATGATGTCCATTTGAAATGAAGCCGTGTAACCAGATATAGACAAGTTGAACGTTATCGAATGATTCGAATAAATGAAATGAAATGAATAAAACAAACAACAAAAACAACAAAACAGCTGATCCAACCAACCTCATGTTAAACGATTTTAAATATTATGGATGCAACTCTACTGCTACTATTGTGAATGTTTCTGTACAACCCGCTAAAATCACTGTTCGACTGCTCAAATATTTTTCTTTGACTTCGTAGCATATTTAAATATGGTATATTCATTTTTATGTTGGAAAAGTTATTAAATGTCTATTTGACGAACTAAATATTGGTTCATTTTTAAGAGGTTGTCGTTGAGTGTTAGGTTGAATGCCCAAGAAGTGGTACGAAGTGTCCCGTTGAATCTTGTAATTTGGAGAGTTCTGTACTATGGCCTCTATTATGAGTTAAATACTAGCTTCATTGTGAATTTATTATAATTTCAAGTGTTCACAATAGTACATTTCTGTCATCTCTGAATACAAATTAACCCTACATGTATATCTAATTTTGAACTATATTTAATCAAAATTTCGAATTTCTTTATTTAATAAATATTTTCTTTCCATTTTCAGTTGTCTTTAGTTGTTTACTATTTATTTAGTACTTAATGGGAATCACCAAAGCAACTAGTTTATGCCAATACGTTTAACCAGGTGAGTAACTGGGTTAAATGTAAGAAATTTGAATATAAAATAAATTATATCATATCCTTTAAACCAAATATCTTATTTAAAAAGCTTAAACTCTGTTCAGACCCCAGTATGAACTACTTAGTTTCTTATAATGCGATTTGATATTAGTTTGCTTACAGTAGGAAAACTCAAAATGATCTAGTAAACAAGGAAAATTATTTTCAAAGTAGTACGATTTATCGAAACTTTTATCCAATTTTCGTAAAATTTTTTTGTTTTAGTTTTCTGCCTTTTTATTTTTTTTTGTTTTTTCTTTTTATTCTATGATGATTAACACCAAGTGATTTCATGAATGAAATTTCTCGGAACACTACAAAATTTGATAACAAATAAACAGCAAATGAATTGCCTAAAAGTGAGATTACAGAATAAATATTATTTTTATACATTAGACAGTTTTATTAAATTAATCCTTCTCCCAAGAGCAAACAATCGGAACCCAAGAGCAAGGTCTGGCCAAGAACAATATTTGAAGAAGTACTTCCAATCGATTTCGTGGAAAAAAGCTGTTGGTATGCTTTCGGAGTGGTTTTTATTCTAACAAGGGGCTTTTCAATTATTTTGTTATATACCAAAAATATTATATATATATATTATATACGAAAAATAAAACGAACACTTTAAAACGGTCTAATATCAGATAGCCAAGCTACATACATACATATGAATATACGAATTAACAGGCTAGTATAAGCACACATTTCTTTGCGATAACAGGAAATCCCCCCTTGAATAATTGCAAAAAGTTTATATCTTGACACTTGACCATTCACCATTTAATTTATAACTAATAAATTCATGCAAGAGTCAAATCAAAATGAAATCAATTGTCCACTTCTGCGTTGGTGAAAGCGATGACTTTGTTACCGTAGCTTTTTTTCTGGCTTCGCATCAACCGCCGCTCTCTTTCTCATTTTTGCTTAAATTTATGTAGAAGATTTGGCTTTTTATTGCTAAATAAATAAGTTCAACAAGTGGCTTATTTATTATTGTTTTCCGTTTTCATGCACCTCTTCAGCGATTCTGGTAGCATTGATTTGTTTTCAACCATAAAGATGCTTAAAGAGCAATAAATCTGTCCGTTTATTCACCGACTGCATAAAGGTTAATAAACAATCGATAAACGCTTAGCGATGATTCTTTAAGTAATTCATATGATTTGCTATTTTTTGAAAGCTTGAGGCAGGTGGTACTCGACTCACTTTGTAGGTCTAGTCAATTACCCTGCGTATTGAGAATTTTAAAGGAAGCTCTATTTGAAAAAAAAGGTTTAAAATGTACCATCCAATCTTATGAACACTTATATTAAGAGGTTTACAAAAAATATTAAATTATTGGGGGCACCCTGTGAAAATAGATAAATTCATTTTTTAAAGTGAGTATTGAGAAAAATTTGAAAATTTACAACCCTCCCTTATAACCACTTACTTTATAATGTTTACAAAAACTATTAAATTATTGGGGTCACCCTGTGAAAATAGAAAAATGTTATTTTTTTCTCCTTAATTTCCATGCTTTATGTTCGAATTCCAAAAGTTAGAAAATTTTTATATATATATTAACCAAGACAACATTCGTTTGATAGAAATTATTGACCCATCTAGACAATAGATATAGTTTTACTAAAAAGCAAGACCCTGTATTTAGGAAAAAATAAAAGCAGAAGACGATATATTTTAATAATATAATTCATAAGTGGCAATTTTTAGCTCAGATAACGATGCACTTATGATATTGAAGGCTATATTGACTTTATCACCAATTGTTTTCTTTTAACACAGGGTGTTGCTTGTGAATAAATTTGAAAAAATTTTAAGCTGGCATGACAGGTGAAATGCGGATATATAGACGATTTGTGACAAAAATATCGCGCTCATTTAAATTTAAGGTTAAGTAGAGAAGTTATAAAGAAAAGTCAGTTTCGATATTTTCACAGGGTGCTGAAAAAAATTAAAAGGGGAAATATTGAAACGCTCTAATCGTAAGTAAGAAAAGTGCTGCGATTTCATAACCCATCAAAATTTTCAACTATTTTTTTCGCTCCCTACTCTAAGCACCAAAAAATGGCATTGATATAAGTTTTGCAGTTGATTGACTTCAACTTCGTTACGATCGAATGCATTTTTGCATTTCTAAAAATAGAATTTATTTCCAAGAGCTACCACAAAGTGAAGGGAACTAAATATTTTTGGCATTACCGGTGCTGGCATTATATGCTTCAACGAACACTGGAATGCATAAAAAGTGCACGAAAATAACTTGTTCGTCGAATATCATAAAACTTAAAAATATTAACAACAAATTCGTATTGCAATTAAATACAACTTACTGCTTTATCGCTCAACAGTTCGAATAGCCACAGCGGCAGCTACATCTGCAAATCCGACAAGTGTTGGAAAGAAACAGGAAAAACTGAGAAAAAAACTGTAAAACGTAGCCCAATGAAACAAGTAAGGAGAGCGCTGTCTTGGGCTAAGGCGAAGGCATTATACTCGTAACTTACATGAATTCGTATCACGATTTTCACTGATAATTTTTTGCAATAGCAGACGCATTATGTAAAACGCAGTGAGTCACTTCTCCTCGTTGAATGAAAATTTATTATTCTATAAAAACGTTCACTCCTTTCAGTGATTTTCAGTGCATGTGGATTGTTTTGTGTAGTGGTTGAAAGTGAATGTGAGTGATTGTGACCCAACGTGTCACGGTGACTTACATAATCAGCCCTCAAATTTTAACTGTGTGGTATTTAATTTTCTTAACTTGTTATTTGAAAAATATATATGTTGCTCAAAATCCATTTATCGAAACAATCGATTTTAAGGGGCTATGTCGGCCCGATATTGCTGATTCCTACAAGTGATTGACATATTTTAAAATGGCGGCTTTATAGCAAATTTTAGGCGAATACTGATGGACTAGTTTATGTTCAAACAAAAAAATTAGATAAATCAAGACTAAAATCTCGCAAAATTTTTTTTTTAAATCCATATCTTCTTCTTCTTATACTGTCCAATATCGAACCAAAGTTGTTACACCATTCCACGATTGTGAAATGAAACTTTCAGGCCTTTTGCATCTATTTAAAAAGCAATGTCGGGATTACTATCCAATACGCTACCTATTGCTTTTTTTTTTTTTTATTTTTTGAAAAGGAATTTTAAAAGAAACAAACAACAAATTGCATTCATTCCCATAGAAGGATGTATGTACTTAATTATGGAACAGCGCGCAGCTTTGTTGAAGTAATTTTTTTTACAAGTCTCAGCGTTTGTTGTTGTTATTACACTTTTTGCCTATTGCCACCACAGCTTTCCGATTATACGGAAGTGGCAAATTTAAGCGTTTTTTTTTCTGAGGAAACTTTGTTGCATCCGTTTGCATTGTGGTTGGAGATAAACAAAGTTTAAAAAAATTAATTAATAATTTTCTATGCAATTTTTCATGCCCACAAAAACTAAAATTGCTTTTTATCTTGTTGCTTTGTTGCTATCATTTTCATATCGCTGAAGGTCTGCCTGACTTGGCCACCTTCCTGCGCGTCTACTGCCCTGCTCACCAGCTCGCCTATCATCTGTCGTTTGTCAATAGCCAGCGCATAGCTAACGTAATCATTTTCAAGTACAAGTTGCAATCGCATTTAAATTTTTTTCTTGTTTTTTCTCACACAAATGGCAATTAAAAGTATCTTACGGCTACACTGACAGTCGGAAGTAATTTGAAGGTGTGAAATATGTTTTAATTGTTTTTGATCGCCGCTAAAGAGCATCCCTGGCATAACGAAATAAACGAATGGATATTAAACTCAATTAAAGTGAAATTGTATTGAATGTGTTGTTGTTATTGTGAGTTGGACATTGTACATAGCATTGCTGGAGCCGACAGTGATGATGATAACGCGCTGACGCTGCTGGTGTGGGAGAATATTTTTTTATTGGTGAAGTCATTTATTTACTTAACACAAATAAATTGTCGATTGATTTATTTATGGATTTTGATAAGATCACTTTTGTGTTGTTTGTTTTTTTCCTTTGCTTAAGTAGCAGATACAACAGCGTTAACGCGGTAAAAGCTTTTAACTGCTTTCAACAAAATATTTTATGAAAAAAAACAGCAGAATTTAATGGAATATATTTGGATTTTAAATCAAGTTATGTTATGCCATGCTATGCTAAGTCAGAAAATATCATCTTATGCTATGTTATGTTTTACTTTGTTGCCTTGTTTATGTTAAGACAAATTATGTTTTATTGCATTGGGTTGTGTTTATGTTAAGTTATGCTAAAATATTTTTTATTATTTCATGCTTTGTGATGGTATGTTATGTTATGTCATTAACTATAATCTTAAATGGAATATTGTATGCCATGCTATGTCATGTCAGGATATGTTATCTTTTTCTATTAAGTTATATTGCACTGTGTTGTGTTATATTTAATATGTGGAACGGCTATGCAAAATTATGTTACACTGCATTATCTTACGTTGCGTTAAGTTATATTTAACTATGTTTTGGTGTGGCATAAGATAACATAACATAAAATAGATTGGCATAAGACATAACATAACATAACATAATAATTATGTACATGTAACACAATTCTAAAGCTGAGATCACACGATTGTTCAAATGTACCAATTTTTTGTCATTTATATGTACAGATCGTGTGACAGCCAGAAAATATTTGGCATAAGGCAAATCAACAAAATTTTTGTGCAGATAGACCGATAAAATACGGCTCTGTTGTACCAATCATGTGAACTGTTGTACAAATCAAGTAAATACAAAAAATGGACAAATGTACCGATAATTTTATCTGCCACTGCAGGACCAATCACAGTGACCAATCAATTCAAATAAAGCCAAAATTATGTTTATTTTTTATTTTTATTATTATGTATTTAGTTTGTTTCATACAGATAATGAGTATTTTTTAGGATTAATATGTTTCGAAATAATATCCTAGGATTAATACTTAATTTAATTTAATTCGATGAAAGGACTTATTTTGATTTATCATTATTAAACGACATTGAATCCTAGGAATACTTTACACCTGGCTGGAATTTCATTATTTAAACTAATAATTATAAATAATTATTAAACTTGGCAGCACTGATATCTGCAAAAACAATTGATGCACCACGCTCTTTATTCCATTTGTCCGTTATTAAACAAGTCACTACATCTATTGGTGGCAATGCGAAAGTCAACGGATAAACTTTTGAAGCTGTCTCCAGAGGCAAGGAAGCGAAGTGTAACCGCCAAACGTTCATTGGCTGGTATTGCTTTGCGCATATTGGTGTCACTTTTTTTTATGTTTGGAGAGACTAATTCAAGAATATAATTAAAAGTGGCTTCGTCCATGCGAAGATAATTTTTAAACAAATATTTTTGATTGTTCACTTCACGAAACTCGCGCAGAGTCAGTACTTCTCCTCTGAAGCCAATCCAGCACCCAAACACTTCGCTTCTTCAATGTTCGTTTTTCTTTTATTTCTTTCTTTTTATTAATTAGGTGTACACAAATACACATGATTGCCACTATTTTCCTTTTTCTTGATGAAGAAATCATTTTTATTTAAAAATTATAAAATTACGTTCAAATATATGTATGTATACAAAGCTTATCAGCTGTCTACTGTATTCAAGATGACAAACCCAATCATGTGACAGGGTTGCACAAATATCTGTCATATTATTGAAGTGTACAAATCAGTACAGAAAAATTCTGGCTCAAATACGCCAATCGTGTGAACACTGGAAATTGTATTGGTACACAAAATTTATTTTGTACAAATTTGTACAGAAAAATTTTGTCAAAAATCGGTACATTTGACCAGGGACCCCCCGTAACGATTATTTTTGTATTTTTAGCATCAAAAATGGAAGACTTCCCAATATCGCAGATACGTTTCAAGTATATGAATATGCACGACTCTTCATGCTCAACAAAAAGCTTCTATAAACTAAAAAAATTTGAGGGAAATCCATATAAATTACAAATAATCATTATTTTTGATTTTTATTTTTTTGGTCAAACATAAAAGTTATTTTTTGATTTTTATTTTTTCGATCAAACATAAAAGTTATTTTTTGATTTTTATTTTTTTGATCAAACATAATAGTTATTTTTTATTTTTATTTTTTTGATCAAAAATAAAAGTTATTTCTTGAGCGATATTTTATCCCTCAAGAATAAAAATTAAGTTTTGAGTTTTAACTTTTTTCGCGGATTGAAAAACTCAAAACGCCGCTGTGCCTTTTTGGCAAGTAATAAATCATAATTATTGGGTGGTATATCCTCATCAACATAGTTTATATTTATGTACATACATTTTTTCACCTGGTACACTTGGCGAATTTTGCCCCATACATACAATATCAATGTGTATACATATAAATATGTTTCAAATTATTGAGCACTTATGCTGACAAGGATATATCATCTAATAATTATGATCAACAACCTGCCAGAAAGGCGCTGCGGTTATTTGAGTTTTTCAATCCGCGAAAAAAGTTAAAACTCAAAACTTAATTTTTATTCTTGAGGGATAAAATATCGCTCAAGAAATAACTTTTATTTTTGATCAAAAAAATTAAAATCAAAAATAACTATTATGATTGATCAAAAAAATAAAAATCAAAAAATAACTTTTATGTTTGATCAAAAAAATAAAAATCAAAAACTAACTTTTATTTTTGATCAAAAAAATAAAAATTTAAAATAACTGCTATTGTTGATTTTTATGAAAAAAATCGGAAAATAATGATTAAATGTGGATTTTTATATTAAAACTCATAACAGTTACGGTCCCTGCATTTGACCAATCGTGTGATCTCAGCTTAACAGTTCGAAATCTGTAAATTATAGGGTCTTTATAATAGTAAAAGTAGTCAAAACAACCGTTTTTAGAATTTTGGTCTATCTGTCTGTATGTTTGTTCGCGCATAACTCAAAAACTGCTGTTTCAAACTCAATACAATTTTCACAGCCTTATTGCTAAGATCTAACTTAAATTTTGAGCGCAATTTTCGCGCAAGATAAATGTTTAATTTCCGATGCACACAGTGGTTGCAATATAAGTTGGTTCGAGAAAGAATTTCCCTTACCGTAGATTTCGAAAATTAATTTCAAGTGCAAATTGTAGTTAGCTGCTTTTCCCGCGCAACGATAATATAGTTGTTGTTTTAACAATTATACTAAGCCTGTGACTACTCATTGTATTCTCTCAATTATTTAAACAAACATTTCACCTACTTTATCGCATTGTTATTCACTTCCGTTGGTGTTTGCTATCGATTTATTTACTTGTTACAAATAACTGTGTAAATAATATTTATATATTAAGATAAAGAATTCAAATAAAAGGCAATAATATCGATGATTTATTTAATGTGTAATTAAGCTTTAAATAGTCGGTTATTAATTTTACTTGAAATTTGCCTTCTTCAATTTAAGCACTATGGTACACATTTGATGTGACAGGCTTTCAATAGGTATCAAGTGTTTATTTAAAAAATTAAAAACAAGTGAGTTTTTTAATGATAAGTAAGAAAGTTGAAGTTCTTAAAGTACCGAAAAAAATTGTTTTTTTTTTTTTTTTTTTTGTGGATGCTCTGCAGTCTCATTTTTTTCTCTTTCATAAATTTTTGTGGTAGCAAAAAATATTAAATTTACAAGAAAGTAAATAGTAGAAAATAGTAGAAATTAAATTTTTGTCTCAAATTTGTTTGTATTTAACCTCTGACATATCTAAAAGTATCCTAAAATTTTTAGAAAATAATTTTTGTTGTTTTCAAAAACATGAATTTTTGAATTTCAGCCAAAAAAGTTTTTTTTTTTTTTTTAATTACGTAACTTGTTAGTCGAGTTCAATTAGTTTAACAGAAAGCATAACAAAATTCCCAAAATTAAAAAAAAAATTTCTTCGAAATACCAAGAAAACACGACCTTAATTTTTGACGATTTTGAAAGTTTTATAGCAGGTTTCACAAAAAGTTTAAGTTGAAATAAATTTTTTTTGCTGTCAGATTTCTTATAAAATCCAAGAAAAAAAATCACTGAAGTAGGTTTTTTCATTTAAATTCTTTTGGTGGAACTGACTGTTCAAACCATGATCCAACTATAACAGGTCGTAGCAGCTCGACAAACCTACAAACACACAAAAATTTTCCATTTTTATAGTCAAAATCGTACTGAAAAATATTTTGAGTGTCAAAATTCGAGAAAAAAATAAAAACCAGCTGGCCTATCGACACGACCTGTATTATTGGATCATGGTTCAAACTAACTAAAATTACAAATTTTTAAAAATTTGATTTTTTTAAAAAGTGAAAAAGTTGTTTTTAATAATGTACATATGTAGTTTCGGTAGTATTGGAAAAATAAACTTTGCAAAGTGAAATTTAATTTTTTTTAAATAAAGTAAAATTTGTTTATTTAAATCTAAAATAAATATTTTTTAAAAATTTCCTCAAAATCCTAAACAACGTGTATTTCCAAATTGCTCCTGCATAACATTAAGTTAAGAAATGTAATATTCCTTACATAACTTGTGAATATCTACATATGTGATTACCATATACATACGTAAAATAAAATAATTGGCAATTACAAACAAAAAAAAAACAACACAAAAAAAATATATGTATATTGTTAATAACAAAGTGCCTGGGAAAATCGGAAAATGCACAATAAATGAGAAAACAAAGCGCAGCGACAATCGTTTGACTGGAACTTCCTAAGCGCATTATTAAATAGCGGGTGTTTACAACACAACAGCAACCAAAAAAAATTTTTATAAAAGCAACAAAAATTTACACATCCATATGTACATCCAATGTATTTAAAAAGTTCACATATGCATAACTAAATATTTATTAAATTACATTTCTTTATTGTTACTATTTCACTTTAACTGCCGGTTTGCTATGCTTTGTGCAATTGTATTGTTGTAACAATAAAATGTTTAACATTTGCATGCGCACGATGACAGCATTAGCGGTGGTGTGGGGGAAGGAGGCAGTCACTAACTTTCAACAACAAAGCCCTAAATACAAAAACACCAAAAATCCTTACGTGTAAATAAACAGAGTGAAATGAAAAAAACCAAGCTTGGTTTTTGATTGACATAAAAAATAATAAATAAAAATTGTATGAAATTTATTGCATGCGATTTTTTGTACACTAATGAATATAACTAACAGACATGTCAGATATTGTACTGTCCGAAAACAGACTTGAATGTATTTGAAAAATGTCACTGCCCAATCTCCTTTAATGTGACTTACGTCATATTCAAATTCTTTGTAGAGATCATCGCTCTCTTTTTTCGCTGAGTCTATTCTTCCTCTCCAAATTCTGCCTTCTCAATTTTTATTTTTCACGTAATCGCTACGTTTCTTTACCAGCTAGTGGTCATCCGCGCTAGCCCAAAATGCAAATTTTCGTGCACTCAAAAAAAAATAAAAAAAATTGCTCCTCGTTTTTGTTTTCCTTCGTCTTACATATTCATCAAGTCGTTATTAATATATAAATTTAAAATGTTCTCAATAATCTAAGCAAATTTATTTGAACAAATTTTATTCGTAACCTTATCACCTGTCCATAATTCATTTGGGGAATTTCACGCCCTTTAAAACGTTACAAAAAGTTGACTGACCCTTGTTCATATAATAAATAATTCGCTATCGCCGGATAATTAAGTTCCATTGTTAACTGATACTACCTACATATGTATATGTATAGCGGTGTGGTAAGATTATTTTTGCCACCGTTTTTGTAACAGAGCGACTTTTTACACTATTTTCGGAAATTGCTCGGTCCATTGCGCATATCCTGACTTAGACAAAACTACCGTAGGGGCTAGAGACGCGATAGTAATTTCTGAAATTTTCAAGGCGTAGATATACATACAGTAGGGATTATTATATGTTTCCCGGAACATAACTCCCAATCCCGAAATCCTGTAACCAGTCCGGTAATTTGGGTATTCGCCGTTCTTCAACAGCTTGGTTTGAAAAAAGTTAAGGACATTTTTTTTTAAACTACTATTTTTATTTCAAATATTTTAAATTTTTAAGGAGACCCTTTTTGTAAGTTTACAAATCGTGTTAACACAATTTTTGCTGGAGACCATGTTACGATTACACAAAAACGATTATGGAACTAACAACTAAAAAAAATGTATGCTGCTAGAAAGTCTCAGTTTATATTCGTAATTATTGCACAACAACAACAAATCAAAATAATGTTCATTAAGAAATTATGTGGCTTAACTTATTTATTTCCTATCTTAACCATCCCTAGCATCCACTACCCTTTGAGTTAATTTCAAAAACGTTTTAGTCATTTGGTTCAAAATTGAAGTTATAATTTTTTATTTCTACTTGGTCGCTTATCTCGCTCTAGACATTGCATTTTCAAAGTTATAAGTATATATCAAATTCATATATGTATGTATACACATGGGTAATTCCACGCAACACCAAGTCTTTTTGCTAACATTTAACAAAAACAATGTAAGGCGTATAAATCCCATGTGAATTTTTAGTTCAGTTAAATTTTAAAAGTATTCTCTCTTCCTGAAAAGTTGTCAATATTGAAAGTCCAGAAACAAATATTTTTATCAAGTATTTTGAATAAAAAATAAACAAAATAAAATTATATCAAATAACTTGTCTTAAACCTAAAAATATGAAAAAAAATTGTCATGAAAAATTAAAAATTAAAAAAAAAATGTATAAAAAGTCAACCAAGCATAGATTTGCCCTCACTTTTTTTTTTTCATACTCATATAATTAATTTTTCTCACACGGCTGTCAATCAAAATTGTATGACTCAACTATCATCAAGGAATGCAACCGTGTGCTAGTAATTAAAAAAAAAAAAAAACAAAGACAACATCAAAACATTCAAGTAAATAGTTTACGTCTCACTTTAGTTACACTGTGGTGTATTTGTTGTATGTACATATATTGGGCGTGTGTGCTGATGTCGGTGTGAGGATACTAAAAGGGCTATTGACTGGACAAGCGTCAAATAATAAATGTATTAAAACGTTTTTTAACTTTGTAAGATTGTGACATATTGTGTATTTTAATTTCAAGCGAAACGTTTGTTTATTATTCTGATAACGTGCGGTATCTTATCACGCTTTATTATTTTAACCAATTGTATTCTTTATGTTTTGTCTAAGTGGCTAGTATTTTTTATTGCTAATAATAATAATTATTATTAATAAACATCCGCCACCCACAAAAATATAATGTTTTCTCAAAATTAAGTTCAAGTATGGCATCTAAATTGTGCTTTTTTCTGAAGATCCAAAATTTTATAATTTTCTGACTTAATGACAACTTAATAAATTGACGATGCAGCAACTTTCGTTTTATGAATGACTAGCAGGGTACCCGGCGTTGCTCGGGATGTAAGTAGTTAGGGGGCCTTTCAAAATCAATAATATACATTAAGATTTCATATTTATATACATACATAAAATATAGCTGACCCGGCAAACTTCGTTCTTCCCAAAATAGATTTTTTTATTAATTTTTCACTACTTCATTGTGCATACAACTTCAAAAATATAAAAGTTTAGTATTCCGTTTAAGGCTACACGATACACAAAATTTTTAGTTTTCTGTCCCGGAGCATAAGTAAATAGCGAAAAAATTTTCCTACACGGGAACTATTGATATCATTAATCTCCTGATCAATTTTCAGGTCCTAACTTTAAACACTTTTACGATAACCCCACTTTTATGCGCGAAAATTTTTTTGATATCATTTAGCTCTATACCAATTTCCAGGTTCCTGCCTTAAATACTTTTGGAGATATTTAGCTTGAAAAATTAGTATGGGAGGTGCCACGCCCCCATTTTCGTTAACCCCAATTTTTTTGGAGGTGGTAGGGATCGATCTCGTATAACCCCTCACCAAATTTCAGTGGTGTAACCCGAATACTTCCACAGATACGGACAATGAAAAATTTTATTTGTGTGGGAGGTGCCACGCCCACACTGTCGTTATCCCCAGTTTTTTTGGAGGTGGTAGGGATCGATTCCATATAATCTCTCACCAAATTTCAGTGGTCTAACCTAAATACTTCCAAAGATATCGACTAAGAAGTATTTCATTCGTATGGGAGGTGCCACGCCCCCTTTTTCGTTATCCCCAGTTTTTTGGAGGTGGTAGGGATCGATTGCATATAACCCCTAACCAAGTTTCAATGATCTAACCTAAATACTTCCAGAGATATCGACTAAGAAGTATTTCATTCGTATGGGAGGTGCCACGCCCACACCGTCGTTATCCCCAGTTTTTTTTGGAGGTGGTAGGGATCGATCTCATATAATCTCTCACCAAATTTCAGTGGTCTAACCTAAATAGTTCCAGAGATATCGACTAAGAAGTATTTCATTCGTATGGGAGGTGCCACGCCCACTTTTTCGTTATACCCAGTTGTTTTGGAGGTGGTAGGGATCGATCCCATATGACCCCTTACCGAGTTTCAATGGTCTAACATAAATACTTCCGGAGATACGGACAATGGAAAATTCCATTTGTATGGGAGGTGCCACGCCCCCTATATATATCAAAATATTTTTTAGCCTGTGACCATCCCTGGAAGATGTACAGTGGGTGTGTAAAATTTGGTTACGATCGGTTTATAAGTTTAGGACGCAAGTCGATCTATACCTACATACATATATATTTACATAATTTGAATTTTATATATATAGATGAGTTAACACAATCGTCAATAAATATGAAATATAATATTATATACGAAAGTGCTGAGATAAGGATACTTCAAGCTAAGCGAGTTTAGGACGAGAGAAACTTCATGTATATGAAGAAATGCTAGATGACTTATTAGGATAGAAGTCGCTTCAACGTATCTCAACGTCTTGGCAACGAATATTTATCGATGAATTCGTCATTTCCTTAAATTATTTCCTATCTTAATTTATTGGTCGTTTGAAGCTCACCTCAGGAGCACGACTATGACTCATAATGACTAAGAAGTGTCTTCTAACTTTGAATGCCTTCATGTCTATCGTAGCAAAAGAATGGTCTAAGAGTTTGGAAAACGCAACCAAATCAGGCACAGGCAAATCACGAAGCAGTTTTAAAAGTATCTCAAAGAAAATTAAGA
Organism: Sphenella marginata; assembly: GCA_951509765.1. NCBI lineage: Eukaryota > Metazoa > Arthropoda > Insecta > Diptera > Tephritidae > Sphenella > Sphenella marginata. The sequence continues at coordinate 10,035,168 of OX608081.1, read as the reverse complement.
TTCAATTTTACAAAACAAGTCTGGTCTAGAATTTTAGATGAATATCTTTTTGATTTGTATGCCGCTTTCAAACCAGTACAAATCAAGTATGAAACGAATCTGAAACGATGGTTAGAGCTATTAAATGAAATTAAAAAAATTTAAATTAATTAATAGCGTCGTGAAGAGTACTTATAGTTTATACGGAAATAAAAACTTTAAATGTTGCACTATGTCAAAGCTCTCCAACTTTATGAAGTCTACAGTTGATGGCAAGATAAACTGCTATATATATCAGCTGTTTATTAATCTCTCACAGGTTGATTCCAGTTATATACACATGCAGCCATAAGTACTAACAATGTTCCTAACACAAACGGCTTGCTGTTTTAGAACACTTAAATTATTGTAGCCATGTTAAATATTTTTTATTGTTTTTATTTTTGTAATGAACAAATCAAAGAACGTCTTAGATTTGATTAGTAAGCATATAGAAAAATATATATGTATATATAAAAGTAGACGTACCGTAAACAACTTATTTGGTAAACCCTGTAGGAAATGGAGGAGACTTCGAAGTGGAAATCACAAAGAGACTGAATTGGGAACAGAATAGGAACGGAAACCAAACCGAAACCACAAAGCGACTCAAGACTTAATAAAAAACTCTTTCAAAAGAAGAATCGAACAGGAAACAAAAAAGTACTATAAGCTGCAACTCATTGTGAAACTGGAATTGATATTGATACCAATATGGAAAAACTAAATGAAAGTAATTGAAACCGAAAAGAAAACAAAGACAAAACAGGAATTGATAGAGTTTCGAAAAGTTAATAGAAACTGAAACAAAAACGGAATTAGAACTAGAAACAATCCGGAACTGAAATTGGTCCTTAAACTAGATTCAAAACCGAAATCAAAACGAAAAAAATAACGGAAATAAAAGTGATCCGAAAGTGGAATCGAAATCTAAACCAAACTGACAGCAAAAGAGGAGAAACCGAACCCGAGACCATTACCGAATACAAAACAAAAATCGGAAGCTGAACCCTAAATCGAAACGTAACGGCTTTACCGAATTCGTAGCGAAAATCGTTACCGAAACTAAAGTCTACACACCAACAGTAAACAAATATGTGATTTTCGTTGAATCAACGAATTTAATTCACCATACTTAAATAATCTAAAGTGACGTAGTATCTTTCGTCTGTTGAATTTTTCTACATAAACAGAGCTATTCAACTCATTTTTTTCTGTGAGGATAGACTAACGAACTAACTCTTTGCAATCTCATTTTATTGCCAATTTTATTATCAAATTGTTGACTTTAAGACCGTATATCTTACGGAAATAAATATTCAACAATTTTAACAACAAAAATAACAACACATATAACAGCAACATCTCGAGCATGCGACAAGCTTTATCAATTTTTTTGAAGAGGTTTTGTCGGCGAAGTAAGATTTTTTTTCATTTAAAATTTGCCATAGAACGCTAATATTTGACATTTATCGTTTGACCACTAAAGGCAAAACAACTCATTAACTAACTGTGTTTTTAATATAGTATATACATAACTACATATACATATGTGCATATAGATCGTTGCTAGAAGATAGTATTGCTAACTGCTGTTTAGCAAAATAAAAAATTTATAAAAATCCAGTGGTACACCAGAAGTGCCTGAAATTGAAGTGCAGTTTGGTTACTAAGCTCTCAACAAACAAAAAAAAAACATTTTATAAAAAAGTTGTGAAAACAGTGCGCTGCATCAGAATCAAAAGATTTAATTTTGTGATATTAGCAAAAAGAAAAAACTAAGTTGTAAAAAGGAAAAAAAAAGTTAATGTGAAATTTGTAAAAAATACTATTTTATGTGCCTAAATTTTTCAAATTCTCGAATTGATTCTTGTCGATATTTTTAAATTAATATACAAATGTGCAGAAAATTGTACAAAGGAAAAAAGTAAGTTGGAGTTTAAAATTGATAATTCCTACAAAAAAGAGTTGAGCAATAAAAATTGTTCGTGTGTTCGGCAAAGTAATCAAAAGTGTGGTGAAATGCAAGCTAGAGCTAGAGGGTGCTCGAGATAAAACTGACTGACTGTTATAATGGTTGATGAGTCAGAAACTTGGAAATGAAAACAAAAACACAGTGATAAATCACAAAACTCGCAGCAATCGCTAGTTTAGACTGCAGGTTTGAAATAGTTTTAGAGTTCAACTCAGCTAAAAACTGACGCTTAAACTAAGATATGTTGTCTTTAGTAAATTAAGTAATTTTTTTATTGTTCAAAAATTTTGATTAAGCAGATATTGAGTTAGATTAGTGTTTCTTAAACATTACTTTCAAAATAAGCGGTCATTATTGTTTTCACAGACCGACCGATGGGCATCGCTTAATCAATATCTCTTTTCCTCCTGCATATACTGATATGCATACATACATACATACGTCAATATCTATCTCGATTCGTTTATACCGTAACGCACTATTATTAGACGATAGTTTGATTCCTTAGTGAGTGATACTACCAGCCATAAAAACAATGAACTCATAGCTATAAATGGACAATATGCATCAATAGTATAGATAGAGTCATCAAGACAATGGAAGAGTTGATAGATGAGATAGATCATATTCCGATGGTATTTTTAATGCTTTTGACTGTTACTTAAAGTTTTAACTTAAAGGCAAAGGCAATGTGGATTTCGGCGGTACGTCCCTGTAGTAATTGCGGATTGTTCAAAGCATATCGGTCAATGATGCTTTGGCACTTCACAATATCGCAGCAGTCGTCATCAATCAGTTACAAAATTTTCAACTTATCTTTGCAGATACTAAGACATTGATTGTTTGTGAGCATTTTTTAAAGTCCAATGCATGGAGAATTGGGTTTAATAAAAACAAAAAAATGTAAATCATTGATAGTAATTATTTTAGAGTTTCTACAGAATCGTGTCTAAAAACGAAATAAAATACAATAAATTTAAATTAAATAAAATAAAATAAAATGAATTAGAATAAAATAAAATAAAATTAAATTAAATAAAATTAAATAAAATAAAATGAATTAGAATAAAATAAAATGAAATAAAATAAAATAAAATAAAATAAAATAAAATAAAATAAAATAAAATAAAATAAAATAAAATAAAATAAAATAAAATAAAATAAAACAAAATAAAATAAAATAAAATAAAATCAAATAAAAAAAAAATAAAATGAAAATTAAATAGAAAGAAAAATAAATCAAGACTGTAGAAAAAAAGCAAAGAAAATTATTAATTCCACTCCATTCATGAATATCATATAAATAAATGAATGAATCATTTCGTCCTAATAATGTGCAAAGTAAGTCACCGTTTTGATAGTAAAATATGTACTCAATGTTCGATTTATGGCATAAATTAGCTTTTAACTCCAGGAATTTATTTAACAAATTTTACAGCATTCCGTAGACAATAATTATACAGATTAAATGACTTGAATGTCATATTATAAATATAGTTCACTTAGCCCATAATAGTATTAAGTAAGTGCTACAAGTGTTTATTTGTAATACCTAAAGGGCAATTGTTATTGCTAAAGCTTATAAATATGTATGAGGAGCATTTAAGAACGACAGCTGTCGATAGCAAAGTATTTAATAATATGAAGTTTATTATTTGATACAATTTTCAATTCGCATTCTCACGCTAGATCGAGTGAATTGATTTTGCCTAGACTAGAAATCTAAATAAATAGCTTAGCTATTTGTTATGAGTTCTTTGTTATGAGAATAAAATTTAATATTTTGATATTTTTGTTTTGTACCACTTGGTATTGGCTTTGTCATAACTCAGTATTTATTGAGGTTTTTCCCCTTTTCTTCCTTATCATCTTCGCACTTTGTTTTAATACTCAAAAATTCTTATCTGTCATCGATCAAAAATGTTTATCGCGCTCTCTCTCTCTCTCTCTACTTTTCTTGTGCTCACTTGTCAAATCAGCTGAGTAGAACGACACTCTTTTGTATGTGCTGCGATAAGGCCGCGCTGTTTCTGGCTGTTTCATCTCTCTCCTTATCACAGAACTCTTTCTTAATTTTCTCGCATACTTTTTCGTAAATATATCTTTGTTGTTATTTTTTATTGATTTCTCAGCAATAATTAAGTTTTAGAAAAATGTTAAATTTTGTTAGTTTAATATGTTATTGGCTAAGTTCTTGCTAACTTTTGTGATTCTTACTTTATATTTTTTTTTTTAGATTTTGATTTATTATGGTAGTTGCTTGTTCTGATTTCTTCTCTTTTTTTAATCACTTTCTATATTAATTGTGCAAAGCAGTTGCTGCTTTTTAAGTTATTTGAAAGTTTTTGTCTGATGGTGTCATAACATAACTTGTGGCTTATTATAGTTTTTTTGTTGATGAGATTTTTTTATTTGTTTACTTTGTATTTTTTTTTTTTTTTTTTTACATAATTTTTTTTTTTTGGGCGTGATTATTATTTTTTTTAAACAATTTTTTTATATAATTTTTGTTATTTATTTATTTATGTGCATACATGTGTATTTTAGGGTGGGTTGGAAAAACCTTTATATTCGCTTAGCAGAAAGTAGAAATTGTATTTTTTTTTTATTTAGATAAAGCTCAAGATAGGTCATTATTTCAATTAAATTTTTAAATTGTTGTTACAAAACGAAATTTTTTTGTTTTTTTTTTTAATGTCGTCAACTATTGTTCTCGACCAATATTTAGGTAGTAACTCATTCGTAATTTAGAAAACAGATTTTTGCTATTTCGCTTTTGAATCATAAAAGCTTGATTTGATAATTCTGGTTATAACTAAATTCTATCCTAACCAGTGTTTTGTAGTTCTTGTTTGTTATATATAACAAATATAATTGAAAGGAAATAGTCAGGTAAGTGGTTGATAACTCACTAAACCACTTTAAAATGTCTCTTTTACTGATACCTTTCTCCACTTTTGCTTCCATACTATTTATAACTTGTGTGTTATGAAGTGTGTTTTGATTTGTCATTTTGATAAAACGCCAATAGAAGCCCGTATGCCTGAGGGCGATAATGAAGAACAAGCAAAAGAATACGTATTCTCATTCAGTGGCGGATTCAAGATTTTGGCAACGGAAGGGTGGGTTCTAATTTTTAATAATTAAACCGATTTTGGTAATTTTACTTATATTGAAAACTTGTTTAAGTTTCATTACATCATTGTTAGAATAGAAGTACATATTATGTAAAATAAATGCAGTAAAAAAGTTTGTTGCTTCCCATCATTCCAACACGAATGAGTTGTTAAATACGGCATTGGACGCAGCGCGAGGGTGTTGATGGCGGTGGCGTATACGTAATTCTTTTTTATTGTATTTGAATGAAAACGCATTATGAATACGTACGACGCTAATTAACAACGGTGTTCGAGCTTGAAAATTCTATTAAGTGACACCCAAAACGAAAGTGACAGTACTAATGTACTAAAACTTTAACTGGGTGATTTCCATAAATTATATATGTATATACATATGTACAATAAAAATGCACGTAGAAGATCTTCATTAGTTAACTGAAGTTAAAACACTAGCTTTAAGAATTTTTCTGTTTTTGTCAGTATGTTTGTACGCGCATCACTCAAAAACCGCTGCATAGAATTGAACGCAATCGCCAGCATTGTATTGCTAGTTGTCCAAGTTAAAGCTTAGAAGCTTCTAAGAAATACATATATATTCATACTGACATGAAAGTATTATTGTTTAGAGTTATCACACAAATAACTCCCACTTTTAAATATGTAGTTAGTACTATTGTTGAGATCTTACTTAAAATACCCTGTTTCATTACCATTAATGATGTTTAATACTGACTTTTATTTTCACTTTTTCGAATTAGCAAAATAGTAAACAATAATAAACAAATTTCGCAAAATACAAATATACATTAGGGTGTTTTATTTGAGTGTGATTTTTTTTTTGTTTGTCTAATTTCTTATGAAAAATCATTAGAGATTTTCATCGAGTAGCGCAAAAAAAACCAATAATTTCAAAACGGCACACCCTAATGTACATACATACAAAAATAACGTATTGTTTTGCTGAAACTCATATTAAGCATTTATAGAAACCTATTTTATGCATTATCTCACAATAATATCTTAGCACCTATTGTGTTTTAATAACTTTTAACTAAATACATAGTAAATAAACAAAAAACCATCAATGCAGCTGGCATTCACGTGTTTGTAATTTATGAAAATCATCAGCATGAATACATTAATTGGCAGAAAATGGAAAAAAGTTGTTTACTTTTTTTTTGCAGCGCAACACACTAATGTTGCTTGAATCAATAACACTCTGCAAGAATTTCAGGGTTATTATCCTAAGCGAATTACTCCAACCTAGCAGGAAAGACGTCATAGCATTTCATAAAACTTTAAACACTGTTCGTATTTTTTATCGTTCGACCATTATTTCCCCACGAAAGGATCGTTTTGACTACTTTCATTTTGAGATGATGCTAATGATATAAAATGAAAAATCTTAGCAAGACGTCTGGGAACACACAGCAGCTCCTCGATGCTACCTAGTCTCAATTCTCTTAAGAAAGGAAGCCAGCTAAGAGCTTAAGCTGACAGCATTAATGATCATTATTTTGCTGTCGTTCTAGTAATGATTCGAACATTCTATATCAAGATTTTATCTCTTCTTCAATTTGGGATTTTTATTTTTCACAGCAATTGGAGACTAATTGGATTTGAAATAACCACTGACGACGCCCAGTCATTTTACTCTTCTAATAATTGTCTACTTTATCGAGTAGCATGCATCTATTTAATTTATGTTTAATTTATCAACAAACACATGTAAATTTATGGAGAGAAAATTACATTTGGAGAGATTTTTCGTTCGTTTTTTTTTTTCAGATATTATTTTATTATTTATTTTGTATTTTAATCAATCAGTAATCAATATGCAACGCTGCTTATCTCAGTTCACACTCAAACACGTGCTGTTCTATAATTACTGTTTATCGATATTATAATTTTCTTCAATATGAGTGTGTAATTCATAAAATGTTGTTTGCGTATGGCAAGAGACTTGCAACGCAACCTAGTATAGAAACGAAACTTTATTTCAACTAAAAAAATTTTTCTTTTTTTTGTCCAGTCTAATGTATTTATTTTGCACATACTTATAAATATATAATCCTAGGTACTTCTTCACACTATTTCGTTCCATCTTTGTTCTCACATCAATTGTGATTAAGCTTGTAACGAGCGTTCACATACTGCCAACTGGCTATGAACAATCGATGATATTCGTGAGTAGGTTAATTGTACGACAGCCTTTTGTTAATACAGACTCTTTGTCTGAATTTTATTGTGTTGTTCAAAGTATGATTTTTTAGCAATAATACTTAAATTAATAACAATAATAAAAATAATAATAAAATAATAACGGGGTTGTCTGATATATAATAGGCAGTGCTGAAGCAGCTGATGAAACCTATTAGTATTCAATTAGCTCGACAAATAAGAATACATCTTAGTAATAATAAGAATAATAATAAAAATAAAATCAATTTTTTCAATGAAAATAGTTCGAGAAAATAAAAAGTAAAAAACTAAAATTTAGCCACCCACATTTAAGTCCAGTGAATTTGTATTTATTGGTTAGTTTCGAAAGTTTCGCATGTCAGTTAGTAAATCAGTCAAGCGCAAAGTCGATGACTTGTGAATGGTGTGCAATACGGCGGAAATCACACACAGACACACATACAAGCACAGAAAATTATTATTATTATTGGAAAATAGAAAAACTCGCACGATCACACATTTCCACACACACACACACACACGCACATATACAAACAATTACTAACGCCAGAAGCCTCCATATGCTGAGGTTCAAGTTCATTTGTTTAAACTTTTTTCTCACATAAAAACGTTTCAGTTCCTGCATTCGTATCATTTTTACAATTATTTAGTATGTAGTACAAATTTTATTTTTTTTATTGTTTCGAATTATTTTGTTCCACTGGTTGTATCTTTTAATAATTTTTTATTGACTTTTTACAACAATTACTTTGCTAATAAATCGCTGCCTTTGTTTTGTTGTTGTTTGCCTTATTATAGATTTTTTTTGTGTGTACATACATATGTACATATATATGTATACATACATAGGTACTTATTTACGAATGACTACATACATACATATGTATGTATGTACATATATATATTAGACTGTTTAAAAAAAATTTTAAAGTTAGAATTAAAAAAAAAAAAAAAAAAAAAAATAAACTAAAATAAAATAAAGTAAAATAAAATAAAATAAACTAAAATAAAATAAAATTGTACTATATGTACTATACATATTGAAAATATGAAATAATAAATATATAAAATCAAAAAGATTCGGGACATGTCAGTAGCGAAAGTCATCCACTTTTCACTGAAGCTAGAAAGACATATAAAAGAAACCACTTGAATAATGTAATCTAACCTAGACTACATAAAAAGATAGGACTATTAGCTCTTAAGTGAGTAATTTCACAAATGACATTCACCTCCACTATAAACAATATGTTTCTATTGCTATTGAATTTAGGGAAAATAAGAAAATTATGGGAGCGCAAGCAATGCAATTTCGAAAAGTCATTCACTAGTTCAATTTGAAGCAAATAAAAAAGGCAATAAAAGCGACAGAAATAACAAATTATGAAGTGAAGCGACTAACCAAAATACACTTTAGTGGTGAAAAGAGAAAAGCAAAATGCAGTGATAGGAAAATTCTACAGAATTATTTACACCGAAATTCATTAAAAAAGGCAACATGCAATCAGATTAATGACCATCAAATCATATTACTTTTACTCAGTTTTTCCCAAATTACATTAGGTGATGTTATATCACATCATATTACATCAGATCAAATTAGATTACAACAAGTCTAAGCTACATAGATGCCAATATAATGACTGAAATTATTAGATTTCAGAGCAACCTATACCAGCAGCTAAGATTAATTTCCTATTTCTATAATCTACTATGTCCTCAAACTATCATATTATCATATCATATCATGTGTAATCAAACATGATAACACCAAATTAGCTCAAATCGATACAGACTACAACAGATAGCCGCTTTCAAGATCATATTGATACATCATTTGATATAATATAAAGAAATTTTAATAAATATCAAGCATGTGTTGTATAATCATGTGACTTACAGTAATATTAAATGAGTTTTCAACACACGATATGATATCACATTAACGTTAAGTATAGCAAATCACATCATATAAAATTAGAAGACATTATTTTGAATGAAATATTATAAAAATCAAATCACATTACACATCATGTGATATCTCTACATATCATATGATGCTAGTGTATGATTAAAAGCAGTTTTGAGTGTGTTTCAACGATACTTCAACAATCCAACGAACCGCGAAAATATTTTTCCAGTTCTTTAGAAATAAATAATTTTTGCTTTTGTTTTATTTAAAAAGAAATTATTTTCAAAGCCGGACATTGACATTTACCTACATATAGATATGTTTTTTTAACCCTTTATGCTCTTATTTAATTTTTATCAACTAGTTAATTCGTTTGTGCTGCATAAAATGGTTTAATCATGCAATTATAATGTATAACAAAAGACCTTAGAATAATTTATAAATTATAGACACGCACATTTTTTTTCACACATAAATTCATAACAAAGCAAAAAACATTTCTAAACTAAATATTTATTTGCTTAGCATTATTGTTTGCGTTTATCTAATTTTCAATTAAGCAGTTTAATGAGGTGAATTAATATTAAGTTTTGTGATATTTAATGATTTATTAAGATTCTAGATGGCGTGTGCTTTTGTTAAAAGTACTAGGTTGGGCAGCCACTATGTATGTAAATACGGCCTTCAGGAATTTTATACGCGGGGTCAAACTAATAGAAGTAGAGTTTATCCAGCGGTTGAAGATCCACCAATAATTTTTTTATTTGGTGATCTTTTCCTTCAAAATAGTTTGCGTTCCTGTTCACTTTTTTTTTTTGCTCTTTTATTGCATTTTTTCCTAATTTTTTTATCTTATTTTTTTAGTTTATTTTATTTCATTTCATTTCATTTTATTTTATTTTATTTTATTTTATTTTATTTTATTATATTTTATTTTATTTTATTTTATTTTATTTTAATATACAAAAACACTGCTTGAAGGTCCTGAAGCAAATTCTTCAAAACACTATATATATATTTGTATATGTTATTCTTGTTTTTTAATATTAACGACAATCTAAAGCTACTCCTTTAAGCTATTAAAATATTTATTAACTAATAAAAATGTCTTTTCTTTACAGCTTTAATTTTAATTAGAATAAATATAAATTCCATACCAATAATTGAAAGCAACAAAAGAGCGCTAAACATAGAGGGAGTGAAAAAGAGACTTACATAAAACAAACAAAAAACAACAAAAACTCAAAGGCTTGTGATTTACTTGGCGCTGACAAGATGACAGGTTTCAGCAACGGAGGCTTCGAAAACGATGAGCCAGTGAAGAAGGTAAGTGTGTTAAAACAAAAAACAAAACCCCAATAAACACGATCATATGCATACACAAATAACCAAAAAGCTATTTAACAAATAAAAAGTAAAATTAAATAAATAAAATACGTATAAACTCAGCATTAAGTGAGTTGTTAGAAACCTGCCAATAATAATAAATAAATCAGTTTCGAGTGCATTCATCGAAACGATTTTGCTAGCAAATATACTCACATTATACATACATATGTACGTATAGAAGTCCAATGGTAAAAGAACAAGGTAATTACAAAATGTACTAGGTGGCAAACTAATCCGAAATAGACCTACATACTTTGCACAACTAAATTAAACTAAGCCGTTGACTGTCTAGTTTAGTGAGTAGTTGGTATTTTTAGTATGGCGATGTCCTACGAGATGTCTATTGCAACGTATCACTGTGTATGAAGAAAAAAATTTTGCAAATGTCCCCTGCAGCTTGAACAATGGCGTTATGAGGTTTTCAAAAAAATATTGATTCTTTCGTGCACCCTCTAAATCGTGTTTCTCTGTAATATCTATGTTTAAGTTTGATTTTAAAATGGCATCTTAGTGCCAATACTCGGATAAAGATATATAAATTATATATATCTGTGTCGTTTTATTATAACAACTTAAGTCGACTTAAGAAATTAGACCAGTCAAACCTTTTTCTGTCGTTCTCAAATAACCAAAATGCATCACAACTTAGACGCGCGAGTTAGATTCAATCGTTTATAAACAAAATAATATAAAACCGATAAAAGTCTTGGAAACTTGCACGATTTTCTTATTCAAAATCGCCAGAAAAAGTTTGGATTGGTCGAACTTTTTCAGTCGACTTAAGTTGTTATGTTAAATCGACACAGATATGGTTATAGTTACATTATTCTTAAGTTTTTTAAACACAGGGTGTTGCTTTAAAAAAAATTCCAATAAAAGCTAAAGTTGGCATGATAGGTTAATGGTGTATAGAGGCGAAATGTGCCACGAGTTTCCTTTCCAAAAGTATATTGAAATCAAAGTTCAAATGGAATATTTATAAGGAAACTAATTTCGCTATTTCTACAGGGTGCTCAAAAAATATATTTTCTCATTTTTGAGATCTTCAATAAAAGCTTTGCTGGCATTGTATTCTTTCACAGCTTTTCACTTTTGTTGCTCTAAGCTTATTGCCATTTTGGGACTAGTTCACGCCTAGTCGAAATTGCATACTTTTTTAGCGTTTCACTGCAGAGTATCTAAATGAGATATTTATAGCCAATGCAGCCAGTAAAGGAATGTGTTTATATATAATACATCCAGCCATACATAAATACCACATTTACTCAATAAGTATTTTGTTTTACTTTTCAATGAAAAATAAATATTTATTTACTTTTGATTATGTTGAAATTAATTGAATTGTTGCAAAGAGTTTAGAAAAAGAGTCTAGCGAGCGGCTGGTTTTTTTTTTTTTAGTTGTTAAGTAAGTGTGGAATATTTAGTAGTGACAAGCGCGACTTTGACTCGCAGTCTACATACAAATCAGTTGAGATTTTTTTTTTTTCGTAAAACAAAACTAGGTTGCGAATCACTTCCTTGTCGTCAGGCGCACTCAACTAGACAATACAGGCATTTAAGTAGTTACATACATAGTCGATGTGTAATATTTTTGACTTTTCTCAATTTCTTTTTTTTTTTTTCGCATGGTGCCTACTTTTTATACCTTTCATGAACATGAAATGGTATTATAACTTTGGTCCGATGTTTGTAAGTATGAGAAGAAGAAGAGATAGACCCACCATTAAGTATACCGAAATGATCAGGATGATAAGCTGAGTTGATTTAGCCATGTCCGTCTGTCCGTCTGTCTGTTTGAACGCAAACTAGTCCCTCAATTTTAGACCTATCTCGATGAAATTTGGTATAGGGCCGCCATTTTGCATGGGATTAATCATTTGTCGGAACCAGCCAGATCGGACCGATACAAAGCATAGCTCCCATACAATCGATAGTTCCGATAAACGGGTTTTGGTCTATAAATCTTGCAATTAAAAAGCTAGGACCGCAAAATTTTGCACTTTTCGTACATATTGTATAAGTAACATGTGTAGTGAAAATGACTCAAATCGGACCAACCAAACATATAGCTCCCATATAATCGATAGTTTCGATAAATGGGTTTTGGGCTATAGATTTTGCAGTTAAGAAGCTAGGAATGTAAAATTTTGCAGGTTTGGTACTTATTACATATGTGATGTGTGCAGTGAAAATCATACAGATCGGACTAACATAACATATAGCTCCCATATAATCGATTGCTCCGATAACTCTGGTTTGGGCCATGTATTTTCAAATTAACAGTTTTGAAGAGTTTGGACCAATTGTAAGTAAGGATCGGACACTTAAAAAAGTTATGCGTATTCATGAAAGGTGTGAAGCCTTCGGCACAGCCGAAGACAGCCCTTTCCTTACTTGTTTTTTTCATATTTTGTAAAGTCATATGTAGCTCAGCAAACTATAAATATGTATATTAGTAAAACAGCGAGGTATACGGCGCTCAGAACTTGCAGTGGAGTTCTCTTTTTGACTGCCTTCGTGATCCTATACTAAACAGGCAAGTCCCGTTATACTCCCCTCTATAATTTATTTTTTGCTTTTTTATTTCCTTTGCGTCATTTTTGTCATTATTTCAATGTGCGAGCAATTTCTGAGTAACGCAGTTCAATTGAATCCAATTAATTTTTGTGAATAATTAGGGATACATCAGTAGTAGCGTAACATCAAAAGTTTATAACTAGCATTGTTTGCGAATAATCTTTTTTTTTTTTATTGCAACAAAAACTCTTTTCGTTCCTGTTCCAATTAGCTAACTGAAAGCGTCAACTAAACAAAAATATATTGCGCAGTAGCAAAAAAAAACTGCACGCAAACAACAGATCTGCTATTGCGTGCGTGACAATTTATACATATGAACATACACACAACACAAAAAAAAAAAAAAAAAAAACAATTGAATAAACCGCAAGTTGCGTGTGCTTCATTTTAACAACTAAAGGCTCTCAAATACCGAATGAGATAAAAAATTGTTTTCTTTCGCGTGAAGGCGTTCGAAGTTTGATTATATCACTTAGCAAGTTACAATGTAAAATTAATTTATTTTGTTATCATATTCATTGTAATAAATAGAATTTGCTAAATGACATACACGCGCCTTCTTATAAGGTGAATGTCAAGGGATTCGGTACGCGGGTGTAACGCGACTAATACTACTTTAGATAATTTTATGTGAAATAAACTGCAATCTTTGGTTCGAGTTTGTGCTCGGAGAGGACTAATTGGCCCTTTTTCATATTCGTATGGTTATGCAATTCAACTAGTCACTCTCAGGAGATCATCGATAAAAGCCGGCGAGCTTGCAAAAACTGCTTCACGCGTATTTTTAAGTACCATCTTAATATACATACATATATCTGAATAAAATTATATATTTAGTTAAAGTAAAACTTAGATCTTATCGCAATTTAATTTGCTCTAACAATCAATATCAGATTTAATAAATGTATTAAATATACTAAAACTCAAACTGACAGCTTCAATCGACTATGTAATGAGTGAACTTGAGCACTCACGAATATAACATTAAGATAATATCAAATAATAGTGCAAAACAAGAACATACTTGCAAATATGCCTTAATCGATATTTTATGATATGAATTAGACTTGATTTGGTTATTGAAAATCAACATATTAATCAATCATAATTAGTTGTTCATATGCCAAGTATAAGTTTATAGATATTTGTACCTTATATAAGGCTTATTTCAGTTGATCAAAATACTTTAAGCTGATGACTAACATTTGTAAGGAGTCTCAATTGCTTGGGGCAGTCTGTCCGTCTGGTATTTTGTGGCATTTCCTATCTTGTTTTAAGTTTATTCTCCAACTTACCTGCCATTTGCTACTTGGCATAGTAAATTTCATTGTTTCGAACAAGGAAACTATTAATTAATTTATACAATTCCTGTTTTATATGCATTGAATAATTTTATGTTGTGTGGATATTTTGCTTAGCTTCAATTCTTCATGAATGGCTTGCAAATGTTAATTTAAGTCATTGATTTGCATTTGCATTTACATTTGGTATAGTTAGGAGTACCTAATCAAATAGCAAATACGGAAATGCAGCAATGAAATTTATGCTAAAATATATTAATTACAGTAGCAAAATTGTGAAATCTCAGTATCAATAAATTTACATATTTTAAGTATGCATTTACATAAAATAAAATAATAAAATAATATAAAATAAAATAAAATAAAATAAAATAAAATAAAATAAAATAAAATAAAATAAAATAAAATAAAATAAAATAAAATAAAATAAAATAAAATAAAATAAAATAAAATAAAGTAAAATAAAATAAAATAAAAAATAAATAAAATAAAATATAAATAAAATAAAATATAATAGGTAAAATCAAATCGAATCAAATAAACTAAAATATTATTATTATTATTATAATTTATTAACAAATTAACTTAATTAATTAGTTAACATAATGAAAGAGCATTAGCTGCCAGGGCTATCAGCTCTACTTACATATACGTATATGTATGTGCTAAATATTACTATACATATATACATAGATATTTGTGTATATATAGTCAGAACTTTAGTAAAAAATACTTATAATAAAAATTGTGAATTTTCTGTTCTCAGATATGGGCCTTGATGTGGTTGATGAATCCGTTGACTCTTTTTATGTTGTATGTAGTGGGTGTCTTAAGGAGATCGATCCAGTTGTGTCGGAGGTATTGATTTCTGGCTGCTTCCAAAGCAGGACAGTGTAGGAATATATGTTTTAAAGAGAGAGTGTCGCTGCATAGGGTGCATGTAGGTGGAGGCTCACCTTTCAATAGATGCTCGTGGGTGTCCACTGTGTGGCCCAGTCGTAAGCGTGAGAAGTTTTGTATTTGCTTTTTCGATATACTATATTAGAATAAAATATCGGTTTACCATGTACTAACCTTAGCGGGAGCCCTCAAAAATTATGAAACGAACCCGATAAAAAAGCAAAATAATCAAAATTCCACGAAAAGAAACTGATATGTAATACTTAAGACATGACAACCAGCTATAACGCGATAGGACATAATTTATATTAACTATCAATTCAGAAGCAAAAACGAAAGCCACAACCACTTTGAAACAGAAACAAGAAAGAATGTTGAAGATTCAAACAAAAAATTAGCAAAGCAAAAGAAATTCTGTTTACAACCTAACAACGAACAAGCAAATAATCCAGGGGCAATCATTGAAAATCGGATTGAGGCAATTATTTAATGTACATACATAAATACGTATGTACATATGTTTGTATATATGTATACTTAACACCGATGTGCTATTAAAGCAATTGATAAATATGTAAATGATTACGAATGCAAACTTGTCTCATAATGCGTGAAAGCGATAAGAATTTATTGAAAAACTCTTTAAGATTTCAACTTTCTTCAAGCACTCACATGTGTGGTATAATTGAAAACAAAAAGTGGCAGGAAAAAAATGCAAACAACTCGAGCACTCCCCCAGCACGTGAAACAGAAACAAGAAATAGCAGACTTGTTGAAAAAAGCCTAAGTGGTGGAAAAAAACAAACACAAAAATATTCAAGCAGTGATGGGCAAACGTGGATGTTTAATTAACGAAATTGCTATTTGCACAGTATTTATAGTCAGCACTGTACACAGCATGAAAACAACATTTCCCAAGTCCTTTAAACTTTAAGTTACACATCTAGTAAAAGAAATTTCAAAATTGCTTTCAATTCCAAACATCAGTTGTTGGTTGATGCGCGTACCAACATACAGACAGACGTACAAAAAACCCGTTCTTTCTTTTTTTTTTTGCTTCCAGTACTCTAACGGAGACCACTCAAAAACATATTTCTTAAGCATAAAATAATGTGGAAATAAGCCTCATTTTAACTCACAGTAATTGTTAAAGAAATGCAAATTTATTAATTCTCGCCAATGCTTAAAATCCATAAATAAATGACTTAAGATTAATTTAAGTGACAGCGCAATGAGGCGCTCATAAAGAAATGTCCAATGAAAGGCACATAAAGAAGAAATGAAAAAAAAAAAAATTAAGCAAAAAAAGTAATCGCTAACGCAGATCAGTTTGTAATAAGTATAAACAACAACTAAGTATACAACAACAACAAATACTCAAATGACAATTCATACAAGAAATGCTACAGCATTGGTCATAAATTCAATTGAACTGGGTAGTGTGTCCATTGTAAATACTACACCGCCATTCTTCATCCACGAAAAAAAAAACATGAAGCACAGCGAACAAGCAAAGTTACAAGCGAGGATACGCACAGCAAGTAGCTTAAGTCTTGTATGATGATACTTTCAATGCGCATGCGCATGTAACAATCTACAGACAATGCGAATGAGTACACGCCTAGCGCGTCCCACATAAGACAGACAGACGGGCACAATCAGCGACACTGGTTTCTTGCTCAGCTCCTTTAAAACTTTTTTGGTTTTCGTTTTTTTTTTCTTTTGTTTACTGGCGCACCCATGCGCGCAACATATGATATTGATTATATGAATTTTTACAATTTAAATATTTATGTACATTAGGGTGTTTCATTTTAAGCTGATATTTTTTTGTGGTCCTAAATTTTTAAAATTATCTTTACTTACAATCACTTGCTGTTGATTATTGTCCATGCAGATATTAAAGAAAATACGTACCCTTCATAAGAGTGAGAGAAACTGCAAAGTTTTTAAATTTTTATCTGTCTGTATGTATGTTTGTTCGTGCATCACTCAACAACTATTAAAAAGAATGAAATGGTTTCTTCACCGATATTTTACTAAAGGTATTTTATGAACTTTAGAATACATTTTTCGTTGTTGTAGTATATAGCTTTTATTTTTATTTTTTGAGACGAGCCTCAGTCTAAGTCTGTAGCAGTCATCTATTACTTAATAAAACCTAACATATTGATTCAAAATTTAAAATTTTGCTCTGTGTATATGCATGGAAAATTAAATTTTAGATTTCCCTTTAAAATTTATAGCTTAAAGAATCAGATTTTCAGTCGCAAAAAATTAAAAATAAATTTGTTTGAAATAATACCACCCTAATGACCATATTCTTGAGTGTCTCTTTACACTTAACCAATGTCCAATCGACCAGTACCGTCAAGTACTTGGCGGTATAAACCAAACCAGTCCAGCATTTGCCATAAAGTTTTCGTTTTTTCCTGTTTTTTTTTTTTTGTTCTTTTCGCTTTCCTGACCACCAGTGTCGAAGTATGTACAATAGTCGCAACTTCAATTAAAAATCAAGAAAAAAGCATTTGTAGTTGGTTATTGTATTTAGGTATGTACGTATGTAAGTGTATGGAAAAATATAAATAAATAACAGAAAAAAGGATAAAAATAGACGTTCAAATTGTTAATGGAAAACTTGTCATGGAAAAACGAATGTAGGCGCTACAGATTTGGGATTTGGAAAGATAGGTTTTTGTTCCTTATAACGTGCTCTGCTGACGTAGCAATAATTTATATGTATGTATGAGCTTTTTGTATACGTTTTTATGTATGCACTTAGTCCACAAACATATTTGAACTAGTTCAATGGATTTGCTTGCGCAGTGTTTGCCTGCTTGTCTGAATGTTTGTTCGAGCATCACATAAAAACTATTGTTTGGAATTGAAAATCTTTTTCTGTGATTTAATGCTCGAAAGCTACGCTCGAATGTAGCATTCACCTTTTCGCACAAATTTTTTTAATACTGCTTTGTGTAGTGGTTTCGTTTTCTTACTTTTGTTCTTTTTATGAAAATCTTGTTTCCAACTTGGAAACGACTTCTGACTTTTATTGCCCCCTTCTCCTTCCTTTCATATAATTTTTCCTACTTTCGTTTTCTTTGCTCCCGCATAAAACAATTTCTATGTGGTGTTTTCATTAAAAATAACAGTTTTTAAAATAAGTGTCCGTTTGTCTGCATGTTTGCACGTGCATCACTCAAAAGCTGCTACATAAAATTCAAAGCAATTTTTACGTTAACATTGCCAGATGTCTAACTTAGAGGTTAGAGTGGTGGCAAAAGAAGTTGGCTCAATTATTTTTTTATTATTTTTTTTTTTATTTTTTTTTATTATTATTTAACAGGTCATAAGGAGCAGAAATCGTAGCAATGAAGCTCTAATATAACTTTCTCTTTCTGTATGCCCGTTTGTTCTCACATTACCACATAATTACTGTAGAGAATTATTTTTCTTCCACAGAGATATTGCTTGAGATATTTGTTGAAATATAGGGCACACTTTATCAATCTTGCTGCATACTTTTTTTACTTGCTTTACCAATGATTTATTAGCTAGTTTCGTAATATTTTTTTAAACAATTCATCGAAACACCTCGAATTTTCGCTTGCATTTAAAAAACAGCAACCGCATAATTTTTAACTTCGACTTATTTATGTAAGACATTAATTTTCAAAATGTATGTTTAGGTGCTTATGTAGGTACCCTGTAGGGAAAATCGCCAATCACTGCGAAAATTCGTCCACGCTTCGCTCCACCACAGAACTTTTAATAGAGTGAGTCCTTATTTAATTACTATATCTCCGAAACATTTTGAGCTATAGCACTTAATTGCATTGCTTATTACAATACTCATTAGCACCTTTCATTTCATCACTCATATTGTAAGAATTGGGAGAATTGCTGTCTTATGAACTGATTACAATCACACTAGTTACATTTTGTTGACTATTTTTCGATTTTCCTACAGGGTATTCATACTGCAGCTCACCTGTAAGTTGACTTGTTGTAAGCCACAAGCAAAAGCTTTTAACAAACGTGCAACAAATTTTGGGCTGCTAGTAAATTGTAATTGCACACCAACCACAACAAAAAATATGCAATCAACGAACAACAACACCAACAATGATCATGTTGTCCCGCACAACAACACCAAGAACAACAATAACAACGCTTTAGCAATGGAGACCATGGAAAACAAACTCGAAAACCACAAAAAATTATCAGCAACAACAACAACAACATTTCACCAACACCAATCTCACACCACACGACCAGTCCGGCTGCATGCAACATCTAAAAATAACCATTGAAAATTATTTTGCAAAATCTCTGTCATGCTGTAACCCAAAAAGTGGATTTCTGCCAAATCAACAGACAACTGTCCACAATATTGGAGAGTCTTTTGTTGCTGTCGTTGTTGTTGTGTTTGTTGTGGTTGTGGTTTGTTAAGCATAATGCTGCGGTCGCTTGTTGCTGTGGTCTGTGGCTTTTTATTCGTTGTTGTTTGTTTTTTGTTGTCGCATGCATGCAATGTTGTCGCCATCAACCGCAAAATGTTGTAGCCAGGCGGACGCAGTATGTAGATATGTAACGAAGTTTATCCAAGCCGGTCCTGAGGTGCAATAAAAAAATGCAACCAAACAAAAATAATATACAAAACACCTCCACTGCGAACAACGCAAAAGGCCATTAAATACTTACATACATGCACATTAGACAGAGTCAAAAAGCATTTTATTTTTTATTTTTTTTAATTTGTGTCGCTTTGTCTGTATGTTTGTTCGCACATCACACAAAAACTGCTACTTGCAATTTGATGGAATATTTACCAAAGCATTTTATAAATCTTTGACAGCAATTATAGAGTATACAAATGACTTTGTGCCAGCTGTATACAGTAGTGGCAATCAAATTAACCTCAAATTTTTTTTAATACGTTGTAGTATGAAATTTATGCGATTCTCAAGTCTTTATATTTTTTAAAAATATTTATTTGAACATTTAAGATTCAAAAGTAATTTTAGAATGAAAATTTTTGAAAGCAAACATTTCAAAATTGAAAAATAAGAATTGCAAATTTGATTTTAAAACAAAAATACAAAGTAAAGTTATATGTAACTTAAATATTAATATAATTAAAATTAGTATTTAAAATAAAAACAAAGAACCCTACAAAATTGATTACTTTTCTTTTTTCTAGGTGACTTTTGATAAAAATAATTTTCTAAAACAGTCTAATGTGGCGTATAAATATGTTTTTTGTTGCACCTCACAGTCTTTGTTGCTAATTGCATGTATGTTTATATTGCTGGCTTACATTTTTTGTTGTTGTTGTTGCTAAAGCATTAAAGCTTGTTTGCTGTTATTATTGACTTTTCTTTTGTGTAAATTTGTTTGTAACGTTTGCGGTCATCAGACTAGCAGCCAAACAAAAAACAAAACAAAGCAAAGACCAAAAATCGGCAAACAGTTCGGGATGGGATGCAGCGCAAGAATAAAAATAAATATTAAAACAAAAGCAAAACAACAACACACATTGAAAGAATTAAAAACCAACAACAAAAGCCACTATAATAAATTTTTGTATCTAGCAAAGTGTACTACAAATTATGGGACTATCAATAAAGTTTATAAACATTTGCTGCTGACAGTAATTGCAGCAATGCATAAACGCTAAAGCAGCAATGCATAAACGCTAAAGTATGTATGTATGTAGGTATGTATGTGCTAGTATGTGCAACAACGCGATAAGGCAAAGTTTAAGCTGAGTGCACTTTGTGTAAAATAAGGATGTATCTAAGAAGGTATATATGGATGTGTGTATATCTCTATACTATGCTACTAAAAAAAAGTTTATTAACTTAACTTATTATTTAAAATTTACGATTTTCTTTCTCCGTTAGCAACATTTGGCTTAAAAAACTTTCAACCTATTAAAAATGTTTCACGTTCCTTTATTCTAATTGTAATTTCTAATTAATATCTAGTATATACAGGCAGTTAGACATCTAGCAATACATACTCCCATGCAAATTTAATTAAATTCAATTCTGTAATTTTCGAGTGATGTGCGTACAAACTTACAGACATACCGACACAAATTCTAAATACTGTTGTTTGGTGACTGATATCATTTTCTTCAACTTATTTAGTATGCAGTCAGCGCTCTGCTACAGTTGTCTTATACATACATATGTAGAAATTTTCGAGAAAAAAAATCCGTTAATTCAACAAACACCCTATTACATACATATGTACATATGTATTTACAATTAATTGATCACTTTTGATTATTCGAAGTACATATAACTGCAAAAGTAGAAAGGCAAAGAATTAACAATTAAAACAATTTATACAAAGAATAAAGCTATTCATATTGACCAGTTTTAACTGGACCGCTGCAGTTTGAACAAAAATCTTCATATTTTTTGTATACATACCGATGTGCATACATACATATGTATGTATATGTACGTATTTGTACTTGGGGATTATCATTTACTCTACACAAGCGTGCCTGTCTAGTAGGTACATGCATACCTAGCACCACAAAAACAATTGTCATATGAAATCATAAATTATTCATTTACATGCGGTAGATGGTGGTCATTTCGAGATCATCAAAGCTATTCCACTGGTGGTCACTCTGATTGATATTCTGTTATTATTCATTACAACAAGTACTTTATAGTAACTTATTTTAATGCAACTGCCTCTCATCTTAATTTATTAAATTTTTTATTAACAAAATATTTCTACATTTTCGCTTTTGAAAATGTAATGCATTGTTTACTTTGGTTTGTTTACTTATTTGCTTGTCTTGTGCTATTCGTCCACACTGATTGACACATTATTTTTTATAAATATTTACAATTTTAGTCAAATCAGCTGGTATTCTTTTGTTTTAATCGGAATTGTTGGTGTGCATATTAGTTTCGACATCTTTCACATTTTTATTGCGAAGGTGATTTATTGTGTATGAAAGCTGGTATAATTTTATATTAGTGACAGAAATATTTGGATTGTATGTTATTTTTTTTTAATTTATTTTTTTTTTTTATTTTAGTTTAGTTTATTTTATTTTATTTTATTTTATTTTATTTTATTTTATTTTATTTTATTTTATTTTATTTTTACCGCTCTACCTCTAACGTGTTTCTAATTATTGCTTCATTTACAAACATTTCATAAAGAAACATTAGAATATTTTATTCAGTTTCTAAATAATGTTCTCACCAAAGCGATCATAAATTTTCAACTTATTTCCTGCAATTTGTTGTTTATTTTTTTTTTTTTAGTTTGAAATTTTTTTTTTTTATTTTCTTTTCCAATATTGTTGACGTGTTTTCTTTTTTTTTTTGTTTTTTTTTTTCGTTTGCTTTCTTCACATAAACATCATTCTTTACATTTTGTGTCCGCTTTTTCGTAATTTTTGCGCGGTGCCAGGTACCAAGCGGATCACAACGCTACTAACTGCAATGAATTCCGGCTAACAAAAACAATTTGTTTTTGTAAAATTTTTCGCATGTTGTTGCAGTGAATATAAAATAAATCTCAAGGTAGCTGTTTATCACAGTGTGGAATTTTTTATTTTGTTACAATAATTCCTGTTTTTTTTTAACTACGCAAACTATAATGTCGGTTTTTTGGTATTTTTTAACGTTTTTATTTTTGTGATATCTTTTTATGTTTGTTTGTATGTAATTTCTTGCAGCACCTGCAGCAATGCTTTTCATTATAATTGTCTTAATTTTGTTGTTGTGATAACAGTTTTTGTCAACTCATGCTTGCGCTCTTCTATGGTCTCTCAAAATTCACATACATATCTAATTGTGTATATGTATGTACATATGTATTAATATATTAACTACTCATGCATCCCAATACAAATTTACGTTGTTTTTGTTTTTATTTTTGTTTGAGTTTTATTTATTACGACAGTATGAAAATGACAAGGCCGCGGCCATATACGCCATTGTGAATGTGCAAGAATTTTTAAAAATATAATAAATATATATAATTGTCGAAAAAGAGACACTAAATAACGTAATGTGTACATAGTATTTTTCAATCTCACGAGTCTATTTCATGGCAACTTATTTTGAGCTTCTCATTAATCGTTGCAGCTCCATACAACAACAATGTGTTTGCATTTTCGTTGTTGTTTTTGAATTTGTCACATATGAACTTATAATTGTACTACTAAGCTTTAAATGTATTCCTATTTTATTGTTTTTTTTTTTTTTGTAAGTTTTATGAGCTCAAGACCGGTTGATAATAATTCTTAGGTAATTATTATTTTCAGTTTTTAAGGAAAAAATTTTTTGTTTTAATTTATGGTAATAAAATCTTGCAAGTGTCACTTTTAATATGTATTTTTTAGGTTTATTAGGGTGTTCCATTTTTTGGTGCATTTTTTCCCTAACTGTAAATCTGATAATATTTTAGCATGTACACCGATATCTGTACATTATAGATATTATTTATAACAAAGTAAGGGGTTCCTTATGAAATAAAAACCGAAACAATAGTTTTTAAAATTTTCAACTTTCTGTCTGTATGTTTGCGCGCGCATCACTCAAAAACCGCTCCATTAAATTAAAGGACATTGCACTGTTTTATTTTTAAATGTCCAGCTTAAAGTCTATAAAATATTTTACTCACGCTATAAACAGCAGTGGCAATAAAAGCAGGCTCAAAATATATACATATGTGTATATATATATATTTTTTTTTGCGGATGGACCGAAGATAATCAAGAAATATGAAATAACTTATAAGCTCAGCTTATTCAGATTTATGCATTTTTAAAAGGTTTTATTGGGCGCCATCACAAACATTCAATGTTGACATTTTTATTGTTTTCAGCGCATTTTTATCGCTAATTATATTCTATTAGCAAATTCGCATAGTGTCACATTAAACCGGTTATTAATTAAAGTATTTAGGAAAAATAGCCAAATTTAAATTTCAAATCAATTTATCTACGTCTTAAGTCACTTAACTTGCAAATTGAGCAGCAAAAGATTGGGTTTCTCAGCAAAATTTATAAAAAAATATATTTGTATTAGTTTTTATTAATAAAACCTGGCTGCAGCTCTATTGCCTAAATATTGTCGTAAAGTGTAAATATGTATGTAAATGTTGTGAACACTCATACGACATGGCGCACCAACAAATCTATCGGCAATTCGGAAAAAATGAACTTCCGCTTTTCATGTCACATGTTTCGAGAACGAATCAACAAATTAAAAACCGACTAGACACAATCATCCCAAAGAAACGCTACGACTGCCGTGAAAAGCAGATGACAGAGGTTTAGTGCTACAACACCAATAGGGAATTCATTCATATGAAGCATTTTGTTGGTTGTCGAATTAATTAAACAAAATTTTTTGGGTGTTTTTGAGATACATAAATTGTGTTTACAAAGTATACGAAAAACATAATGTACAGCTTGCTTCTTCTCTCAACAGTCTTTATAGTATTCCGCTATATATCTTCCACACTTACACACACACACATACACTCACCAATTATACAACGCAATCAGTGAACATTCGATTTGATTGCTTACCACCAATTGTTGCATACAGCCAAAGTGCAATAAAGCCATGTGTTGCAATGTTTTTAAAAAAAAAAATACAAAATTTGTAAAAATTCAAATTAAATTAGTATCACAAACAAATAACAAAATAAAATTTAAAAAAAATGTGCAAAAATAAGAATCTCGTTTTTATTGAAATTTTCCACTGGCACCCGGCAGCAGCACGTTACAAGTGAAATTCGCTCATGTAAACAGCAGTGAACGATTTCACATTTCAATGTCAGTTTGTTTGTTGTTTTAAATTTATGATTTCTTCTTCGTTTTACACATTTCATGCCTGTTGTTGTTATTGTTGTTACTGTTGCCAATTTTATGAGGTATGTTTTTTTTAGATAAGAATCTATTAACTAGTCGCACATGCCAGAATTAGTGTGCCAAGCGCCGGCAAAATACTACCTAAAATTTCAAGATTTACTTGTATGTATGTAGATATGTGTGTATGCGCATTAGGGTGTTGCGTTTTTTTTTTTTTTTGGAACTTTCTTTAAGCTAGCTGTAAAATAGATTTTCGATCTTCATATACTCGTATATCGACTAACAGAGCAATGTATGGGTATCATATACAAAAAAGAAAATATGTATGACTATCTTCTTAGTGTAATAGTAATAATGCTATATGTATGTCTGTATGTTTGTATGCGCATCACACGAAAACTGCTGCATGGAAATGTTTGCAATTTTCCTATTTTATTACTACACGTCTAACTTAAAGTTTAAACCACAGTTTTGACTCAAGCTCGCGCAATCCCATCTTTTAAGCAGTAAAATCTTTGCGCTATATACATACATACATATAGAGGCCAACAAGTATTTATCAATTTATTAGTATTCTCATTTTTAATCCGCTATTAAGTGAATAAAAACAAAAAGAATTTAATCAGCAAATATTCATGCCACCCGCCAAATGACGTTTGGCAATAATCCAAATGAGAGCAGACAAAATAAAGCTCCTCCCTCACCATTTTACTACAGCTGTTGTCTGCTCGTGAGGACGATACTCAGCATCATACAGCGCGCGCTGAGTTTTGAGTTGATTGATTAAGAGTTTGTATAGCTAGTTGTTGACCACAGAAAGTATTTCATTTGGTTATAATGACTTTAAAGAAATAGCAATAGAAAGAGGCTTTCATATACATATTTATCATTGAATCTATAATTATCTGTTAGAACGATCGGCTACTATACGTTAAGTTCTAATTACTATGAACTAGTAATTTTGCAGAATATTACTTTAAAGTTCCTTAAGTGAAATCTAAAAAAATTTAACATTACACAGAAACGTCGTTGTAACGTTGCGGCTACTAAACATTTTCTTCGCCGTCACATAATGAATATGTTCCTATTACTTGACAAATTACTTTGAAGTCGCAAAACTAGTCGCAGCTCCGTTCCCGCTACTACAGGCTCATATTGTATAATAGTTAAGTTATAACTACTATAAAGTAGTAATTTTGTAAAATATTACTTCAAAGTTCCCTAAGTCATATCTACACAAATTCAAGCAGAAAAGTAGTTGCAACGTTGCGGCTACTCCACATGTTGGCTCCACATATTCATAACGTGCCCAAACACTTTGAAGTTGCAAAATAAGTCGCAGCTCCGTTCCCACTACTACCTGTGTCAATTGTTGTTGTTTTTTTTAGTAGAATTACCGCAATATCTCACAACTAGCTATAAAATATTCGATTTCACACGAACGTAGACTTTCTTACTTATCAATTATCAGTACATCTTTTTTCGAAAACAGACATAAATGAGTTTCCAAATTTAAAAAGGATAAATATGGCCCATCGAGTAAAATTTGTATGAACCTATATGTATGCGTTTGTTTGCTACAATTATTATTAAAAAAAAAAAAATAATGACGAAGACATTCAATTTCATTTGACAATTGACTTCTATAAAGGCGATCAAGGCAATGGCCGATTGTCTGTTATCGTCTGTGTGCGTGCATTAACCCATACATACATTAAGGAAACCAATCTCATATATAGAGCGACTATTTGACAATATTGTCAAGACATTTTCTCGCCACGGCGCTACAGCAAGCATTAATATTATAAGTTGATGAACTTGTGAAAAACAAATAAAGAGCGCCGCGCATCAGTTAGGCACATTGTGATCTTTACTTTTCAGTTGCCAAACGATCTTATACATAGAAACATCCTTCCGTCAAAAGTAGAAATCAGCACGAAAACTGCAATTTATTTATCATTGTGTCGAGCGTTTATAGTATACGCGTGTATTAAAATAAAACAGACATATAAGCTTATATAATAAATAGAAATTAATATTAAGCAATTACATATTTCGGAAATTTTTTCGCACAAAAAAAAAAAATTTTTTTTTTTATATTTCGCATAGTTACCACGCGCTTGATTGTCCATTGTGAAAAGTGACGCTTAAACACAATTGACAAGTTTTTGTACAACAAATTACGTGTAAAAAATTTTTTTGTTCAATAAAGTACATGCATTCAGTGAAAAAATATTTTTGTACTCGTCCTTGCTGTTATTTCTTAGTGCATTACACGAATGCGTTGTGTGATGTGACGTAGTTTCGTCACATTGAAATTTTTTGGTGATTTCTTTTTGTTGTGAGCATTTTATAGCTACATACATATATGCTATATACTTATGTAGTATATAATATTCTTTGTGCACATTTTCACGGATAAAACACACGAGGATATACATACATATCTATTTGCTGTTTGACGACGTGGCTCAACGAGTTTGCTGAAGATGGCATTAACGCAAAACTTTTCATTTTGTTCGATTGGTGAATTCGATTCAATTGTACGTATATATATATATATATATGTATATAACCACTGTAAATATGACTAAAGACAACAGTAAAATAGTTTCAAATAATAACTGAAATGCCTCGATTCGAATGTTTGCATGTATTGACACAAGTGAAATTTTTTACGAAATAAATGGCGTATTGCGAAATTGTCAAAGGTTTTGAGTGTGCTTGTTTGCACTTGTGCAAATATTTTTTAAAACAAAAATTTATTTCTGACGTCAAAAACAGCTTTAAGTAAATAGATAAAATAAACTAAAATTCTTTTAACTTTTTGTTTTTTATTTTTTAATTAAAATAAATAAAGAATGTTACTCATATATTTTTCAAGTTCATCTGATAATGAGAATTGATAGTGAAAAAATTTAAAAGCAACCAAAATGCATATCATTGGTGACACTACAAAAACCGCGTAACGCACAAATGCAAAACTACGTAAGTGGCATTTGTATTAAAAACTTTTATAGGCCATTGTCATCTAGATCTATTGATTTATTCTCAAAAAAAAAACTCCATGTTGGTTTGGAAAATAATTTGAAGAATCGATCTTGATGGGAACTTTTCTGTAAAGTAGAATGAGAAATTTGTAGTGGAAAAACAGAAAAATTTAAATATCACTTACGCGGTTTTGAAGTGTTGCCGACGATATGTACATACATACATATCTTCACTAAACTTATAGCGTTTTTTCGAAAACAGCCAAATAGTGGCTACAGTTAAAGCACTACTTATCTTGAGCTCGTAAAACTTGCAAAATAAGTAAAACCATTAAACAAAAATTTAAAAATATATATCTAAATAAAAAAAATTAAAAATAAAATTTTATTTAATTATAGTTACAAAAAATTAATAAAAACCAGTAAGGAAAGCGCTGTATTCGACTGTGTAAAAGGCTTTCATTAATACGAATAACGATTTTCACTTTTCGATCCTTTTTTGCAATAAATACACAATTCTGAACCTTATTTGAAAAAAAAGTGTGCGGACTTCGACTTGCTTAACTATTTCATTGAAATATGTATGGACGAAACCCCTTTAAGGGCTGGGAAAACGTTTCTCACTGATTTCCAAATTTCAGGACAATACTCAAAAAATTTATCTATGACAAAATATTTTATCACATTTACATCGGCATAATCTTAATGACTGAAAAAACCAATTGAACTCAAAACAACTCGTCGCTCAAACTCCGTTTACTATCTTAGCTACGCCATTGCGTTTATAGGTAGATATTTAAGGAAATTGATAGAAGTGACCATAACTGTGTCAATGAAATGCAAAGCAACACTTTTTAGAATATTTATCTGTCTGTCTGTCTCTATGTTTGTGCGCGAATAACCCAACAACTGTTGCATGGAATTGGATGGAACTTTAACCGTTGCATTACTAAAAGGCTAACTTAAAATTTAAAATATATCTTATTTCGATAACTCGATTCGATCTCTGAACTTGAGGCACTAGTTTTTGTACAAACAGGCAGATATAAATTCATATTGCCAACTGGTTTTGATATTTTTGGAATAAAAATTAAGTGCAATTTAATGACGTTAAAATGTTTGCTCACGTATTTTTATGACACTCAAAACAAAAAAAAAATTGTTTTTAATTAATTTATCGGGCCTTTAAGCTCATAAAAACCATAAAGTTTACACCGACGGCCAAAAAACAAAAACAAAATTATCAAAAATTGCATACTTTCAAAATTAGGGCATAAAATCTTTCATTTCTGTGTCGTTTTATTATAACAACTTAAGTCGACTTAAGAAATTAGACCAATGTAAAAAATTTCTAGCGGCTAAGTTGTGAAGCATTTTGGTTATTTGAGAACGACAAAGAATTGCCAGCTTATTAAATTTTTTATTTAAATTTGAAATAGTTATTGACATTTTAAACATCAAACACCTTCAGGGAGCTCTTTTCAACTTAAGAAGTCAATCAAAGCTGATATAAGTCATAAATGAGCCAAGCTTTCGAGCTTTATATGGCTTATAAGCTTTACCGAGCTTTTACAAGTTTATATGAATACTCCTATTATCCGTATGGATTTATTAATATTTATATAAGATAGATATGTAATTTCAACAACAGAAATTAACTTTTATTTTATTTCTTATTTTTTATTTTACAGCCAAAAGCTGGTTTCGAACCAGACACAGCATCACTCAGAGAGAAAGTCATTTTGAATCCGGGCGAAAAATGGCGTATTTTAAAAAATATCTCAATCATATCATTTGCATTCATGGTACAATTCACAGCGTTTCAGGTAAGCAATATTGAAATCGATTCTATTAACAACAGTCTGTGCAAGTGAACAAAGTAAAAGCGATACAGTGGGAGAGGAGCTTATAATTTTGGTCAAAATTAATAACTTGAAAAATTCGAAATATAAACGGCGTATAGTTACTACACTAATAATTTCAAGCTTAGACCTAGAGGGTATGTGCTAAAAAAAAAATAGGGCATTTGAGCCCCTAAATCCAGATGTTAAGGTATGCTTTCGAGCTTTTGGCCCAATGTGTTTCATCTTTTCATTAAAAAAAAATGTAGCAGGCCAATCTCTGTAGATTGTAAAAAAAAATTCATGCGAGTGTTAGAAAAATAGGAGCCAAAAAGCATAGTTTTTAGAATTTTTGTCCGTTTGTTTGTATGTTTGTTTGCGCTTCACTTAAAAACCGCTGGATATAATTTGATTCACCTTTTAGCCATGTATTGCTAGTTGTCGAATATAATGTTTAGGATCAATTATAACGCCTGAAAATATTTTAGGCCCGCTGTATACAGTGGTGGCAATAAAAGACTGGCTAAAAGTTGAAGCATCGTACCATCACAGGCATCCAGCTTTAAAATAAATGCTTCTAAAAAAAAACTAAAAACAAGAAAAAATATATATACGCATGCACTGTACAACACTCGTCCAGTTGTACATATGTAGATATTTCAAAAAAAGTTTAATTGAATTAATAAACACCTGCTGTTTAGTGCGCGCGTACGTCCACA
Organism: Sphenella marginata; assembly: GCA_951509765.1. NCBI lineage: Eukaryota > Metazoa > Arthropoda > Insecta > Diptera > Tephritidae > Sphenella > Sphenella marginata. Next base: position 10,004,360 of record OX608081.1, on the reverse strand, counting down.
TATTTGTATGTGTTTGGATACATTTATGCATGCGCTTTCTCTTTGTTTTCTTACACATTCCCTTGCTTAATTTTAGTTTTTATCTTATTTTTTTATATTTTTTTTTTTTTTAATTTTATTTCTCTTTTATTTGATTTCACCATAGGGCACGGCCAATTTGCAGTCCTCAATAAATGCCGAAGATGGCTTGGGTACGGTATCGTTGAGTGCCATTTATGCTGCGCTCGTCGTCTCCTGCATCTTCTTACCCACACTTATTATACGTAAATTAACTGTAAAATGGACGTTGGTCTTCAGTATGCTGTGCTATGCGCCATACATTGCCTTCCAATTGTTCCCAAAGTAAGTATTTGCCAACAAACCAAAACAAAAACTAAATACTTTTTATCATATTAAAAATTTTAATTTCAATTTGTTTTTAGATTTTATACATTGGTTCCTGCTGGTATTCTAGTCGGTTTGGGTGCCGCACCTATGTGGGCATCTAAGGCCACATATTTAACACAAGTCGGTCAAGTTTATGCGAAGATAACTGAACAAGCCGTTGATGCAATCATTGTACGATTCTTTGGCTTCTTCTTCTTGGCCTGGCAAACAGCTGAGCTGTGGGGAAATTTGATCTCGAGTTTGGGTAAATTAAATGCAAAAAATTAATGTAGTACATACTTAATTTATTAAACTCGTATTCGCTTCTCTTTTACAGTGCTCTCAAGTGGCGCTCATGGCAGTGGTGGCGACAGCAACGCTACAATTTCACAAGAAGCTTTAAAATATTGTGGTGCCAACTTTTGTGTGCAGGGCTCCGGTCATGGCAACTTGAATCGTCCACCAGATAATGAAATTTTCGAAATTTCAATGATTTACCTATCATGTATTATTGCTGCTGTTGCCATAATTGCCATCTTCTTGGATCCACTTAAACGATATGGTGAGAAACGTAAGGGTTCACAATCGGCACAAGAACTATCTGGCATGGAATTATTATCGGCCACTTTCCGTCAAATGAAGAAACCAAATCAACAATTACTCATTCCAATAACAATTTTTATTGGTATGGAACAAGCTTTCATTGGTGCCGATTTCACACAAGCATACGTCTCATGTGCATTGGGTATAAGTCAAATTGGTTTTGTAATGATTTGTTTTGGTGTAGTAAATGCAATTTGCTCGATACTCTTCGGTTCGGTAATGAAATATATTGGACGTTTGCCCATTATCATTCTTGGCGCTGTCGTCCATTTCACACTTATTACCATTGAACTCTTCTGGCGTCCCAGTCCGGAAAATCCACTCATATTCTATGCCATGTCTGGTTTGTGGGGTGTTGGTGATGCTGTTTGGCAAACACAAATCAATGGTCTATATGGTCTGCTATTCAGACGTAATAAGGAAGCGGCTTTCTCTAATTATCGGCTATGGGAATCAGCTGGTTTTGTGATCGCCTATGCATATGCCACAACTTTGTGTGCGCGCATGAAGTTGTATGTGCTCTTAGCTGTTTTAGCATTGGGATGTGTTGGATATACCATTGTGGAGATTTTGTACAGAAGAAAGGTAAGTGAAGAAGAAGAAGTCGCATTACTATTTTTTTTTTTGTTGGTCGTCAGATTTGTGTTGTAATGGTTACTTTAATTACTCTGAATTACTTACATACAAACTATTCGGTATTGCAATTTATAAATAGCTTCAGCACGTGTGCGTTGTAATTGCTTTTTCTATTACTTCGTAATTATTATTATTTTATGAATAATTGTAGTTGATTACTTTATTATAAAAAAATTAAATATCATTAAAAGACAAGATTGCATTTAAAAATTTGACTTACACGAGTGAAAAATTAATTAATTTCAACCGCAATACTTATGTATTATTGGGAGCATAATTCTAAGTTCAATTACCATTACAGTTCCACTTAAAGCAAAACTACAATTTCCATTACAATTATGTTTATAAATGCAATTGCAATTATAATTACCAATTATAGTATTATAACAACACATTTTTTCTTAGTTCAATTTTATGATTACCATTAAAATCAATGTTATAATTACCATTACAATAACAATTAATTTGACATTTCCTAATACAATTACAATTCATACCATGATTTTAATTATAATGGAAATAACAATTACATTTCTTAGTTATTTTAAGTAATGTTCAATTAATTCCTTTCACATTCAAAAATAGTAGTTAGAAGTAGTTTTGAAAGCAGTAATCCTTTGTCATACTAGATAGTATACAGGCCTTAAAATGGTACTAGGTTAGGTTCTCAGGTCGATAGTACCGTACCCTTAATGAGAGTAAAATACCATTGAAAAAATTATTACGTATAATTGTAATGGATATATGTATGTATATGTAGATTATTTTTATTTTTTGGCGTGATAAGATTTAAATTGTTGGTCATTTTTAAATGTTTTTTGTAATTCTGTCATTGTAATGAGAGTTGAAATCGCAGTTGTAATTATAATTTTATTTGCCATTGTAATTGTAATTATGTTTGTAGTTACCATTTTAAAGTAACTTGATTTGTATTTTTATTTGTATTAGTAATTGTAATTATAAATTGTGACTTGATTTGAATCGTAATGGGAACTGAAGCTTTTGAGTGTGATATAATCGTATTTGTAATGATTTTGCATTAACTCAGCTCTACATTTTTAATCATAATGTAATCATTTTTTCTCAATTTTTATTTAAAGCAACGCAAACTAAAGAAACAAGAGAAATTGGAGGCTGCCGCCAAGGAGAAGGAAGCTGCTGCCGCTGCAGCTGCCGTCGAGGCTAATGCCACCGGTGAAGTGGAAGAGACGGATGATGAGCTTGATGATCTCGAAGAAGATATTGTTGTGACGCATTTCTAAGTTCACACACACACACCTACACAAATGCAGCATCATATGCACACATTCAACAAAATTCACGCGCCTTCCATTAACTGTAAATTGAGTAAAAAAAAGCTGGAGCACACTGCGTGCAGCCCAAAAAAAAAAAACAAAGAAAAAAGCTTTGAGCAAAGAACGGCTTCTTGAGGTCAGCGATTGCTTTTGTTTTTCTCTTTTTTTTTGAGTTACACTCGCTTGCATAAAGAACGTAAATGTACAAAGAAGGTCCAACAGCGAATGCAAGTGGACGCTGTCAAATCGATGGTAGGTAATTCACCACTGTACCTACGTTTAAATTACTTAAATTTACCGTGTTTTAATTAAGTATTTACACAAAAAACTGTAGTGGGAGTTAAGAGAATGTTTAAATGTTTATTTTGTTTAAAAATAAAAATGCGAATAGCTTTAAAACTCGCGATTTAAACACACATTTCCCCAGTGGTGAATTACCTACCCGCGAATTGATGGTTTAATGTTTCCCACTATTCGTTGCGTTGGGCCTTCTTTGTGTTTTACGTTCTTTGGTGTTGGCGTGTTATTTGTTTTTCTACGCAGCTGCTTCTTCTTATTCTAAAGTTGTATATTATTGAAAGCTCTTTTATGAAAGGGTGTTTGAAGGCAGGCGCGTGTTCAATAAGCAACTTTTTGTTTTCAAATGCAAATGTTGCTGCGCGCCTAAAAGCGTGCTTTGTGTTATCTCGAGCTTTTACAGTTGTTACTTAATTTAATATGGATTTTCGAACTTACATAAAAGACACTTAAATGAAGATAATGAATAAAAGCTACATATACATAATAAAAATAGAGTGTTATAAAGTTAAGTAATTATTTAGTTTGATAAGAACAATAACAAAAAAAACACACGCACAGAAAGGCATAAAGTGCAATCCCTGCCAACCAGCAACGGGCAAACATCTAAATAAACAGCGAGTCGTGCGAATGAAAAAAGTAGATAAAAAAGCCGTTTTGAAATACTTGCATACTTTTAGGCACTTGCTGTTAAGGAAAAGTGCGTTATTGTTTGGAAATAGTTAGACATGGCTGGTAGGCATTTTGTAAATGGTTACATGAAAAGATAAAGCACAAACAAAAAGCAACAAAAAAGTAAAAACACTGTCAGAATAACAATCAATGATTCTATACGCAAAACAACATTTCGGCTTAAGATCTACACAAAGAATGTCTCTTAAAAGCATCTATTTTCGAAAAAAAAAAATTAAAAAACAATTTTGCTAAAAATGTTATATTGACAAAAAATGTTTGCCCATGTTTTTGAAAATAGAAATGTACGTAAAAACGTTTCGGCAAACACAAGCTTAAAGTTTGTCACCAAACAAAACAAATAAATAATTTATTTTCAAAACTTATCTTCAAAACTTAACACGGACCCTACAAAAGTTGCAACGAACCATCAATAAATACTGTACAAAAATGGTTATAAACTAAAAATTGCTCAAATATAAAATTAAAAACTAAAAATTAAATAAATTTGTTAAAAACAGTTTGAAAAAAAAAAGTTATAAAAAGTGTAATCAAATTATTTTAAAGCAAAACAACTTAGAAAAAACATACATTTCAAACTGTGAAAAGGTGAACACTAACAAAAAAAATATTTAGCTTTAAGCAACAAAACTTTTATCTTGTAAGTTATTTTAAGTCTTGTACATTTGTATGTATGTATTTTTACATACATATGTTTGTATATGCATATGTAATAAATTATGAAATACATATGCACAAAAGTGAAAAATGATGCACAAACTATAATTCGTGCTCCTTATCTAAAAAAAAACAAAAACTACACTAGTTGCCAAAATAATTGCATGACGTTACAATAACCTTAGTTAACTATTACTTTACATAATTTATTTCAATACATTAATTAAAAACTTGTGGCTTAGAGTTGAAAAGAGAAGCAAAATGTAAATAAAATTTAGAAAATTTAAAAAAAATATAAAATGCATACACAATTTGCTGAAATGTTTTAAATGGTTATTTTTCTAACTACACAGTGACATATTTTTGAGAAAGACAAAAAAAAATTGTTTAATGTTTCAATTACTTATTATAACGTGTCAATTATTTTTGCGGCTAGTGTACATTATACGTATTATTAGCAGTAAGCAATGTATGCAAGCCTGTGCATAAAACACAATTTTAAATTTATGTTGTTTATATGTATGCATTGTTTTCCTTTTTTTTCTGTAAATTTAATTTGTAATTTTTATGCGCGCATTGCTGTTTGCTGCATTCCTTTTAACAAAAATATATTTTTTTAATAAAAGGCTTTTGTTTAAAAAAAAATTGCATAGATTTTTTTTTCTCTCTCAAAAGTGCGTCGAACTGTAGTAAAAATAGTAACATTAGCTTGGCAAAACTCAGAAGCATAAACATATATACATATGTATGTATCTCTGAATAAAATTTAAAATAAAAAAATTTATTTAAAAAAAATTTTAAACTTAGCTCAAATTAGTCACAAATGTATCTTTAAACGCAGCACAATAATTAAAGAAAAACAAGTAAAATCATATTTGTAAAGTTAAATGATAAATATAAAGCAAAATAAACCAATTTTTATTGTATTTTGAAAAAAAATATTTAATAGTAATATGTAATAGTTAAAGATGTAATGTTGTATAAAATGTGGTAAAAGCGTATATGTACTTTAACATGAGTAATATAAAATGTACTTATATATTTTGCTCAGTATTATAATGTTAATATTTAAGTGATGATTTTTCGAGTTTTTTTTTTGAAATTAAATTATATTTTTTCTTTTCTTCCTGCTGTCATGCTATAAATTACTGACTGAAATTCTTTGCTAGGATGGGGCAATTAAAATGGTTTTTTCTTAATTTACGAGTGCAAGTACTAGAAAAAAATTTTAAATTATAAAAAAAAATACAAAATTTTACTTTTGAAAAATCAAGTTAAAAATTTGATTTATTATTTAAAATTTTATAGAAAGCTCTAATTTTTTAAAATACATTTTTTTTAGGTTTATTTCAATCGTGCACTCAATTTCATAAAACAAAATTTAATGCAGACATAAAAACTTGGAAAATTTCGGTAGTTTTTTTTTTAGTTTTTGAAAATAAAGTACTTTTGAGTTTGCAATATAAAAGAGCATAATTTCTGTTGTTTTTCCTATTTCCAAATGTCGTTTAACTTTTGTTTTTAAACGCTTACTTTAAAACTTAAAAAAATGTTTTCAAAAATTATATTTTTAAAACTTGTCTTGACAAATTTCACATATGCTGACTTTTTTTTCTTATGCTGAGCTTTTGTATTCCAAGCGCTTTCAAAGCTTTAAAAAAAACCCTTTTATGTTGTCTTCAAAAATATAAAAGATTTTGCAAATAAAAAATTTTCAAAAACATAAAAATTTGGTTAAAAAAAAAATCTATTGCTTCTCCCTCCCCGCCGCTTACAGTTCTGCTATTTATTGTTTTTTTTTATTATTTTTACTACACTTCGACTTTTCTCTTTCTCATATCTCACACCTGTCTGGTCTCTCATTTTCCAAAATTTTAATTATTTCCAAAATACTGAACTTATTTACTTGTTAGTATTTGCTCATACAGACATACGTATAAATATTATTATTTTTTGCTCTTTTTTTTGTACGTGTGTACTAGTTACATATGTACGTATGCACATATCCTGCATTTTTATTGTAGTCCTTTAAGTAGTTTTAATTAAATCCCTTCACTACCTTCCTATGTCCATATAAATATGTACATATGTATGTATATGCATTATGTGAAAACAAAAATAAAGTGTTAGATGTCCTTTATATACCTTATTATTTAAGGACGATACAATAATGAAAAAATGTGAAGAAAATCATTCATAAACTGTATAGAAAATTTGAAATGAAAACATATATAATACCATTGCAATATGCCATTATATACTACATATGTATAAACTCTTTACTAGTTATACATATTTACATACATACGTATATTCATTACATATATACAGCTACAAAGTAGATACATATGTATGTACATATATAGCAATAATATCTACAATGCGAAACGTTCAAAAATTGAAAATCGCAAACGTTTGAGTATTGTGCGCATACGCAAAGCTAAATTATTATTTAGCGTACTAAATACAACTTATTTCAGTTACAAAATGTGAAGAGCATGAGGTTTAAACTATTATGTTGTATAAACTTATAAATATATGCGTGACGTTTTATTATAACAACTCAAGTCGGCTTAAGAAATTAGACCAATCAAAACTTTTTCTGCCAATTTCGAATAACAAAAATGCTTCACAACTTAGCCAAGCCAGTTAGATTCAATCATTTATAAACAAAATAATATAAGACCGATAAAAGTCTTGGAAACTTTTTTATTCAAAATCGCCAGAAATATTTTATATTGGTCTAATTTCTTAAGTCGACTTAAGTTGTTATACTAAAACAGCACATATATACATACTATATACCTATATACTAAATAACGGTACATAAAAACAAAAATATTGAACTATAAAATTTATGTAATAGTTTAGTTTGCAACCTTTAGTTTTATAATAACTTAAGTTATATTACAAAATAAAAAAAATATAATTAATTTTATGATATGATAAATAAATACCTATTTTTGTTTTAGTAAAAAATATATTAACGATATTTTTAGTTGTCATTCATTCATTGATTGGTGCTTAACCAGCAGTTTGGACGTTGCGTATAAAAATAGCAACTCCTCGCTCTCTAGTGCATTGATGAAATCTTGGAGGGGATGTGCTGATGAGGCATGTCGAAGTGCGGTTCCACCTTAAGTATTTTGCCCTGCATGTGGTATGTCCCGTCACGTACTAAAAATATCGTTTCCTGTTCAATTGAACCTACTTTTATAACACCAAATCTGTTGCGTTCACTTGGACTCCCGTCAGAGAGGCTTGATGACGATTCTCAGAGTGATTGTGCTCAGCAAGCTACCCGAAGCACTGTTAATAACAATAACAAGTCCCAGAAACGATAAAACGCCATTAAAAACCACACAAAATTTCAAAACTGTTTTTATTTATATTTTCATAACAAAATTAATCAACTCTATTGCCCTCTATCGAACAAAGTAGCTGCCAACAACTGCCGCATTCTTTTTTAAATGCAGGTTAAAAAAAAGAAAAAAACAGTTCAAGAACGAGGGGTTGACTGCAACTATGGGCGACAATGGACAATCCTGATAGGGATGAATATCTATTACACAAATAAAAACTAAATTAATGCATGTACTTCATACTTACATACAAACATTAAAATACTCGTACATACGTACATATAAAAGATATTGTTCATAACTTCTTACTTAAATACATCACTATATTCTGAAAAAATGGACTTCACTGGTAATAAATAGAAAAATTCTATGATTTATGATGACTGAACTTGTATAATATATGTACATGCTAAATTGAATAGTCACATTTTTTATTATTAATTCTTAAAAGAAGCTTATAAGTTTAGTTTAATCAACTATACAAAAAAAAAATTTCAAAATTACAGTTAAAAAGCTATTCCTATTCAAGATATTTTCCGAATTACTACAAATTTATATGTGCTTAAACTAAACATTATAAATATTACATAGGTATGTATGTATTTGTATTGTCTTTATTTTCAAATAAGCAATAACAGATAAGACATACAATAATTTCTTGATTACAATGCAATCGGTTCGTCTTCAACAGATTTCTTATTCTTACGGCGGCGACTTGATTTTATTTTACTCAAAACATTGTAGGCTTGTTGAATTTCAATAAAACGCTGATTAGCAGCTGCTTTAAGCTTCTCATCTTTTACTTTATCCGGATGGAATTCTTTCGAAAGTTTCCGATATGCTGACGTAATTTCTGTTTGTGATGCCGTTGCGCTTACACCCAAAACTTTATAAGAATTACGTTCGCCATCTACATCCATACTTTCGAAAATTTCTTTCCATGTCTCATACCAACCATGATGTTGACCATATTGATATGTATCCTTAAGAGCTTGTGTAAAATCAGTCCACCAAGCGGATGTGAGAAAATTGCGTAACGCTTCATGTATGGGCACCTCACCACCATCATCATCGGTGATGGTGCCATTAAAATAAAGAAAACAACACCAACACGATAAGTACAATATAAGTGCAGCTGATAGTTTAAATGTGCGCGTAGTAAGCTGTTGACGTTTTGGCGGTGTGCGCAACCATTCTTTTGAGTATGTATCAAAAACTAAAGCTGACACCAATGCAGTAAGTAATAATGAATATGTTTCATCGTAAATGAAATAACGCATAGGATAGATAAGAATAGCACCAATTAAACAATGCCACCAAACACCATGTTCACGTCCAATGTTTCCCACTGTCCATACACCCAACGAAACACAAACCGGTATGAGCCAATGTAGAAATGTCCAATCAATACCACCGAAAATTGTTTGAGGTATCGCCATGAGCAGTAGCTGTCCGAATAAATAGCCAATCATTACCTGACCCAGAAAGCGCCTTGCTGAGTATGGCGGCCGTCGATGTGCTTTCAAACGTGATACAAAGGATTTAATGAACTCTGGATCTTCATTGGCATCACGTACATATCCAGGTATAAGAAAAATTTCAGCTAGCCAACCAATGCCAAAATAACCACCTAATGTGCACCACCACACAAAGGCATGTCGATCACGATGCAAATAAAGATGATGTAATCCAAATATACCACCAAAAAGCCATAGTATATAAGCTACTATAGCAGATTTCTGTGGCGGCAAATTGTTCGCCTCATTCTGTGTAGTGACCTTGCCATTAAGAAATGGTTTACCATTCTGAACTGCAGAGGTGGATTGAGTGCCCTTTGTGTCCTCTTTAGACATTATGGATCTGTAACAAATAAGAATAATATTTAAATTTTTTTTATCGAATTCGCAATTTTGTTTTTTAATATTCTTTAAATAATAACGACAGCTAACCACTTGCCGTAAGCTCGAACGAATCAGAATGAATTTAAAATTCTAATTTCTGAGCGTAGTTTTTTGTTTTTTTTTTTTCAGAATATGTAGATCTAGAAAGGGGAATTCCCAATTTATTCATGTTTTGTAGTTTTCGTTGGTTGTTGTGTGAAATTACACACGCGTGCACCGATTTCTTTGTTTAAAAGTAAACCTAGAGTTATTCAATTGAATTCGCTTAAAGTAAACTTCAGCCCCTGAAAGGCACAATAAACGCAAAAAATAATTACTTTATCTTTGGAACATGACTAAATATAAAATATAAATATATGACAATATAAATATATAAAATATTACTAAATATAAAATATAAATATACATAGTTTAGTCATGCTTTGAAAACCAAAGTTTAGATCTTGGAAAAGTTTGAGACAGGTGTTCAAGAGAGGGCATTTTATGTTGTTTTGTTGGATTTTTTTTGATTTTGTGTAGCATATCCTTGCCGGGTGAAGTCCGCTCCCATTGCCCTCTGTCCAGTAGATATATACCAGTGCGTTATTGGCCCAGTTTACTCCATAACTGCCTCTAGACGGCTTTGACAACAGGCATACCTACATATGTACATATGTATGTACATACCGTTCATATTGGAATATGATGAATCCGAAAACAATCTCAAAACTAGAATGTAGCCATGGTGTTACTACACCATCTTTAAAAACATCTATCAACAAAGGATTTTTTTTTCATAAAATAAATTGTAAATCAAAAAATTTAACTTACCCAAATATAGTTCAATCGTCGGGCGTTAATTACGTGGTTTTTCTTTTTGAATCGTTATGGTATGTATGTATATATGTAATTACATATATTTATTTGGCCGACTTTCTCTTTTCACAAATTCCCTATGTGCTTTATGTATATTCTACGCACATTCACACGTAAAGATATGCTCTATTATTTATTGGGCACAAAAAACTTCAAAATTAACAATTTTAAACACTTTAATTGTTGAATACTAGTAAATAAGTTGAAACAAATCAAGAAATTCACTGCACTATTTCACTGGCCTTGCTTTCTTCACTTGTTGCTGTTGTTGGTTCTGTCGACCAATTGCGCCTGCTTTCAAGCTTCAAGTGCGGCTTAAATGGGTCAGCTTCAGAATGCTTAACATAAAATTGGCGTCAGTTATTGTCAATACTAAAACTAGTTCGACTTTTAGTGATTTTCTGAATCTTTTATTTTATAAAAACTAACTAGAACTTTTCACATTCAAATAAGTTTATTTACGTCTGCAAAGATGATCTGGCGCTTTAGTCAAAGACAAAGATAAAAGTCAAAACTTTTCAGTTTTACTCTCTCCCAAAGATAATTCTCTCTGAAACTGTTTCACAACAGTGCTGTCACTTCCAAACTTTACTACACGAAGGCTGTGTAACGCTGAACGGCTTCGTGCAAATGCGCGTAACCGTAATTTGGAATACTGGGATCCCCAAGCGCCAACAGCGACATAAAAATCATGACTTCTACGCAATGGCTTTTATTGTTCGTCAGCACAAGTGGGATATGCTATCCCTCAAAAACAAAAAGACACAAGCATAAGTGTCAAACAAACGAAATAGTAAAGTTTGACATACGTTTCTTTAAGAGACAATTGCTAAAACATGTCCAAAAATGTCGGATGCAGTATCAAAATAAGCGTTTTGAACTTGGTATTAATACTTCCTAAGTACATTCACAATCTTTTGTTGCGAAAAGATATTGGCCAAAAGATTACCCATGTCCGATCCCAAAGGAAAAATAATCCTAATACCGTCCAATACCGGCCACGTGATCACAGAATTTCTACGCATGATACACTTCTTCGGACTTTTCGGAACACCTATCATGTAAGCAAATTCGCCCTGGAAGCAGGATGGTTAACGTACGTCCGTTTATTATCACCAACAGAAACTGCACTAGTAACGATTTTATTTGTTTACTTATTTAACTAATGGTGAACTTAACCGCTCGACCAAAAAAATCTACCTTTTCAGGTTTTGCCAATAACTTTTTACTGAAACAAAAAATGCACTTTCGGATCATTGATGGTAATACTTTCCATTCCACGTCAACTGGTAATACACGCGATTGACTACCGTAATAAACATGGATCGGGCCCCCGGGATTTGACTTAGGTCCTTTTTCGGTTTTTCGCTAGTAAAACAAAATATATCTTTGCCCCTGCGGGTTGGGGCTTAGAATATGCCCGCGGTAGGCATACCGGTCGTGAGAGGCGACCAATATGCACAAAGGTAATGATGTGCAACTCGATGGTTGATCTACGGATATGATGCCTCCCACCTCTCATTACCCATCTTCTCTTTCCTTTCGGAAGGAGGGATGACATGACCTAGAAGGTTGCACTGGTCATACCAAATCGCTCCCACGACAGTCGGGCAGTACCGCAAGGGAGTACCGGAGCGTACCGGATTCATATCCGGCCAAGGACTGTTATTTCGACAACACTCCCCAAAACCTTCGGTGAGTGATTTTGTTGTTAAAACAACAACAACATATCTTTTCGTATGCTGTCTCCGATATATTATACAATCAATGTATCGAGTGCAAATGGATCGGTACACCACTGGCATTGTTAAACAGCTGACGACAACAGAAAGCGGCTTTGTAAAATTTGTAAAAAGTATAAAATTATGTTTTAATATTTATAACTTTTAATAGCTTTGTGCTTACGAAATGGTAATTCAATGTCGTGCTTGCCTTAATACAAACAACACCACCTTTATACGGATGGAATCGAACATTGCGGATGGCATAGATTTTTTCACATGCTTTTGTATGTGCACCCGATTGAATGCAGCACTCAATGATGGATTGCCAGGTATACTGTGCGCCAATTGCTCTCAAGAGCTGCAAGTAGCTTTTAACTTTGTGCAGAATGCACGACAAGCTGACACAATGCTTAGAGAGGTTTTAACAAATAAGAGCATAAGCGAAGATGTGGTAGAGACATTCAACACCGAAGACGTTTCAATAATGGAAGATTCAATAACGGTGGAAGAATGTGGAGTAGACGCTTATGTTGTTGAGGAACTGCTTGAAGATGAGTCCGATGATATTAACGTAATTATTAATGAGGATGATGCAAATATTTGTGCAGTGGAGGTATGTAAAATAATGTCCACACAATTTAACAATCATATTTCATCTATGATTTATATCCTAAAAAACAGGTCAAAAAATTAAATAGTGAAATGACGGAAGAATCATTGGACGAATTAGATTTTATAGAAGGTAAACTTGAGAATATAGCAGATTCAGAGGATGTAGAAGAAATAGTTGAGGTGCAGGAAGAACAAATCAATACACGAGACTACTATACTGAAGATGAGAGGGACGAGGAGTACTTGAGAGAGTACCACGATAATGATAAAGAAGTACATACCAGCAATTTTAATATCAGACCAAAAGGCAAAAAATGGAAATGTATTGAATGCAAACGCGTCTTGTGCGGTGATGTTTCCTATGAAGGTCATATGAATATGCATCGCTCGTTGCGACCATACAAATGTGGTCTGTGCGCATGTGCATTTCGTTGTAAAGTTATGCTTGAGAGACACATTCAGTTCCGTCACCAACAAACACATCCGGACAAAGTGGAAGAAATGTCTTGTAAATAAAAAATACAATGATTGAAAAAATGTATATTAAATCCCCTTTCGTTTTAGCATCTACCAACTGTGGCAACTGCACAAAAATATTTACAACATCAACAGAATTGCAAGAGCATCATGAAATAGCTCATTCCGACAGTTCAACTATCCAATGTAAAAAGTGTAAGCCGGCAGCACCATGTGAACGCACTAAAATTAGTGAACATTTCCGTGTAGAACATCCCGAAGAATATCACAAGCATTTTCCTACAGTAGAAATAACTCATAATAAACCAGTCAATCCAACATCGTGGCAATGTAATATTTGTAAGCATTATCTAAGTTCCGAGGAAAATTTACAAGATCATCGAAATATCCATCAGAATGAGCGTCCGCATGAATGCCAGTTTTGTAAAAAACGGTTTGCTACTACTAGTAATTTACGTCAGCATATGCGTGGTGTACATACCAAGGAATATGAAAAGTCGATGAACGGCGCAGGTGATACGATTGTACAGTGTGAAACGTGTAAAAAACAATTATTGCAACGAAATCTGGACAAACACATGGCATTACATAGTAGAAAAGAACGTGAAGCAAAAGAAACACAAACGAAATACCTTTGCGCCTACTGTTGTAAGTATTTTGTTAATGATTCTAGGTCAGGAATTATGTTTTTATTAGAACATAATAGATAAGTTTTATAGTACTCCGATACTTCTAAAGGAGTATTCTTTAGATAACTGAATGGAGTATTCCCGGTTTTCACAGAGTAGTAGCTGCATTACCTTTATTACATAAAAAGAAACATTACTATCGACTCTAAAACTAATGAAAACAGTAGCGATAGATTACCGATTGGTATCATAAGCTCACACCGCAAAGTCCTTTGCATTTGTCGTTACAAACAGCACCAAGTTTTTTGCCTGATATGAGCCGGGTAAGCTCAGGTTATAACACGTACTACGCCCGATGGTTGTTGTTGTTAGCAGTGACGCCAGAAAGTTGTTATTTTAACGACTAAACACTTCCCAAAGATTATTGGGAGTGATGTCAAATTGACAGTCCTTGGCCGGATATGAATTCGGTATTCTCTTACTGTTCTGCCGCACTGTCGTGGTAGTGATTTAGTATGACCAGTGGAGCCTTCTACGTCATGTCATCCCTCCTTCCGTAAGGATGGAGAAGATGGATAGTGAGAGGCATCATATCCGTAGATCAACCACCGGGCATACTCTAAACACCTTACCCGGGGGTTCAACCCCGAGGGTCTTGTGATTTGACAGTTCTTTATGATTCAATTAATCGTATTAATTAAAATGAAAATTTAAAAACCTATGCTAAAATATTCTTCAGCACGCGAGTGTAAAAACCAAAAATCTCTTAATCAACACGAGAAAGCGCATCAAGGTGCATCACCTAACGTTATTTATATATGTGACGATTGTGATCGTTCTTATGCAACGCAACATTTATTACAACAACATCGTCGGCAAGCGCACAAAGAGCGGGATCATATCTGTCCGATTTGTGGTAATGCTTTTAAGCTCAAGAACCAATTGACTAATCATATGAAATTACATTTGGAAAAGAATATACAATGTCCACATTGTGAGAAATGTTATGCACGTCGATTTGATTTAGATGTACATATGCGCACGCATACGGGAGAGCTACCTTTCGCTTGTCATCTTTGCGATAAACGTTTTGCCATTAAAGTACGGCTAACATACCATTTACAAAAACATTATGGCGTTAAACACCGTTGTAAAGACTGTGGTGCAGAATTCAATTCCAAACAGAAATTAAAGGCACATAGTTATAAACATACAGGGATGCCATATCGCTGCGAAAAATGTGATGGGCATGGATTTGCTAATCGTGATGTGTAAGTAAAGCATTAACGGAATATATCATATTTGAAATATTTATAATTTTATTTTTTCACACCAGCTTTAAACGACATTTGCAGCGCGTGCATTGTAGCAGTATGAGCGATGAAGAACTTGTTGCCATGTTTCAACAAAATACAGGCAAAACAACGCGCATACGTCGTGTTAAATACTATGAGGAGCAAATTGAGGGAAAAACAATAAGAATTATTGATGATGAGTCAGGTGGCGTTGTTGGTGAAGATACTTTGATTGATGCAGATGATATTGCACTTGCTTCGGAGGTGATTCATAGCTGAAAATATTTGGTGCGTTTAGTATTTAATAAATATCTAATTCATTGTACGACATGAATTTTTCTTCAAAAAGCAACTACATACCATACAAATAGATTATTATTAAAACTATTTAGCAAGTTGTTTTCATTTTGTTTGTTAATTATTAGAGAATTGAATGCTCTACAAAGGTAACCAGGAAAAAACTTGACGAACTTTTATTAGTATCCCCATAGCAATATTTTCCATAAGTGTACGTTTGAAAGTTTTACGCACACATAAGATAAAACAAACGTTATTTACCAATGAAAACTAATTTGCAGCACGCGAATGCCTAAATGCGAAATCTCTTAGTATCCATGAGCAAAATGTTCACTTACTCAAATTGGACGATCCTAAATATGAATGTGGGATTTGTAAGCGAAAATGTTATAAACAAAGAGATCTGAATGTTCACATGCAACGTGTTCATCTCGCGGAACGTAAACACATATGTAATATTTGTGGCAATTCATTCAAAAGTGCATGGCAATTAACGGCTCACAAGCTATTGCATGCAGAAGATAAATCCTTTGAATGTCAATATTGTCAACGTAAATATACGAGACGAGCTGATTTAAATATACACATACGTACACACACAGGAGAAATGCCTTATGCATGCCATTTGTGTGATAAACGTTTTTCCATAAAAGTGCGGCTAACATATCATTTACAACAACATGAAGGTGTCAAGCATGCTTGCAAGTATTGCGGCATTAACTATGACAATCGTAATCAATTGAAGGAACATCTTTTCAAACATACCGGCATGCCATATCGTTGTGAATTATGCCCTGATACTGGATTTACGCGCCGTTTACGGTAAGTGAAGGACAATTTTGTCTCGAATTTACTCTACCTATCTATGGGAATTTCCATTGTAATGGTTACAAATACTCACTATTTACTAACCACTCTGATCTTCTGAAAGCAACATTTATTTTTTTTATTGCAAATATGAGAAAAGTATTTTTTCGGTAAAACTAAGTATTGTAATGGTTACAAATACTCACTATTTACTAACCACTCTGATCTTCTGAAAGCAACATTTATTTTTTTTATTGCAAATATGAGAAAAGTATTTTTTCGGTAAAACTAAGTATTGAAAATCGTTTTCGAAAAACACCATTTTGCATTTTTTTTTATAAAAATAGTTTGAACAACACTAAAGTTCTTGCTCTCTATAAGCTTAGCCTGTAAATATACGTATTTAAAAAAAATGCAATGCAACAAAATTCTTCGATATTCTTTTGGTTCAACTTACACTCGTCTTGATATTTATTATACTTATAGTTTCGCCAGTCATATGCAACGGGTACATGATAGAAATTTAAGTGCAGAAGAATTGGCAGCCGTTTTTACAAAGTACACCGGAAAGGCGATACATTTCAACTCTAGATCAAAGGTTGCACCGGACACCTATGACTCACAAATGTTAGTCGACTTTATTCCGGATGCTGATGCAGAAAAGTGAATAGTTATAACCCGAGCCTTTCTCTCTGGGGCAGCGCTCAGTGGTAAGTAAACTTGCTATGTATGTATGTTTATGTTTTATTTTATAGAATAGCGTGAAAGTGGGAAGAGGGGGGCATGGGATAAGGATAGGTATAGAAATTGGAGCAGAGCAAATCAAAACAAAGATAAAAAATAAACAAAAGATAGTACAAACGAGGAACAAAAGGAGTAAGGGTGAGATGGAACTTGAGAATAGGAAACTATATAAAGAGCATGCTTACATATGTATTATTCAAATAACTTACTAATTCTCAACCGAAATCCCCAAACTAATTTGCATTAAAGAATGTTTGATACCTGACAATTGCGATGAAAAAAAAAACCGAAAAACTTTCCCAAAGAAACCTATCACTAGACTAATTAAACTTGCATATAACCTTAACTCAGCATATTTGTTATATATATTGGGGTCTATCTGCTATCCCGTGGGACTTGCGGGCGGGGAATTATTTAGCCTTAAAAACATGCCATATTTGTATGTGGCACAAATATGTAATTTTTTAAATTTGAATAAGTGAAATAAACTTAAAGCACCTGTAAGTAAATTAAACTAGTTTAAATGTTAATTTTTGCTGTTCCCAATTATTTACATGACTTCAAGCAGTATTTGCTTTGTACATTTCAGAATATTCTTCATTAGTCATGTGCATATCGTGCATACGTAGTAAATGTTTTCGAAAACTGTAAATTAAATAAATGAAATTTCATAAATACAAACTACATATAATATTTATATTGAAGAAACTTACGCATCCCGCAACGCTGTGCCATAACCGCAAACGGAACATTTATATGGCATGCCAGTATGTTTGTACGAATGAATTTTCAATGTTTTTCTATCGGTAAACTCCTTACCACACATGCTACATTGTGGTCTAATTCCAGCATGTCGCTGCAAATGATAGATTAAATTCGATTTGATTTTAAAACGCTGGCTACATAAATGGCATGCAAATGGCTCCTCTCCAGTATGTTGACGCATATGAATTTTTAAATCAACTGCTCGTATAAACTTTTTGTCACACGAAGTACATGGAATATTTCGTTCCATATGCAATCTCTTATGATTATATAGCAATTTATGCGATTGAAACGAAATCCCGCAATTAGAACAGATATGTTTACGATCTGTATTATGATATCTTCTTATATGTAATTTTAAATAAGTTGCTTTAAACATTTTTTGGCATATGGGACATTCCCTCGGTTCTGAATTTACTTTGGAACGATGCGTCTTTTCATGTCTTTTTAAAGCTGAATCATATTTATATTCACGAGCTGAAATCAATACATATATAGCTTTTTAAAAATCATGCTAGTTAACTGCAAACAAATGCAATTCGATGTGCGAACTAAGTGAAGAATTACCAGCGGAGTATTTGAATTATAAAGGCGTTGTGGTTGGCGGATATGAATCCGGTTCGCCCTTGTGGTACATGCCGGACCTGTGGAACCTGTATTACCTGTGGAACCTTATAGGTCATCTCATCCCCACTTCCCCTAGAAAGCAGAAGATGGGTAATAATATGTGCGAGGCATCATATCCGTAGATCAACCATCACGGCTTAGCAACTTTGTGAAAATAACGAAGCATTAAAAATTTAGAATCTAGCGAAAGGTGAAAAAAACTTAATAACGGAACTAAAAAACCAAAATGGCCGAAAAGCTTCCAAAGCACATGGGCTTAGCTTACTACAAATTTGGCGTACTTAATTATGAATTAAACAAAACAAGAATGCAATTCTAAAAATATAACAAAAATAAAAATGAATTAAAAAGGCGAAAAAGTAGCTTAAACCAGAAAAAAAAATAAAAAAGTTTACGCTAGGCGCTCCAATTTAGTGACGACAGTTATTCTGGATGTAGCAGTACTTACGACAATAGGCACACAAATACGCTCCCTGTCTCCTTCGATTATAAATATGATTTGTTTCATGATTTTTCCATTTATCTCTTGGTAATAGTTTATAACAATATTTGCATGCAATAAATTCGTTATTTACGTTTTCATTGCCACTTGCTTTCACTTTAAGTTTATCATCAGTAAATTTTGAACGTTTTGCCATTAGCATTTCTGGATGTTTACTTCGTCTATGCATATATAGAGAAGCTCGCAGCTTGAAGCCCATATTACACAATTCACATTCAAATATATATGCTTCATCGAGTATGGCAGGCCGATTTATACATTGCCTATGAAATTTATTCATATGCTTGATATATAATCTTTTGCATTTAAATTTTTTTGAACATATATTACATTTTTTATAGTCGTTGCTTCCTTCGTCTGAATCCTGCTCTGCAATATCAATATCCAAATCCACTTTTTTACTATTGCCGCTTGCAATTGTAGCATTACTTACTGTTATTGTTGTGCTTATGTCCCCTACTACTGCTATTTCTTTAGATTGATGCTTTCTTTTGATATGTGTATGCCGAGCTGAACGATAATTAAATAATAAGTGGCAGATTTCGCATTCATATAAATTCTTTTCTTCTTGTTGCTCAGAAGAAGTATGGCGTAGATATTGATTATGCACATTTTTCATGTGTAAACGATATGTTCTATTTAATCTGAACTTGCTTAGGCATATAGAACATTGAAATGGGGTCTTAAACGCGCCATCATTATTATCTTCAATCATAGCTTTCAAACTACTCAATGAATGATTGTGTACCCGTTTTACATGTGATCTGTAAGATCCATGTTTTTTGAAACTCATCTTACATAATGGACAATCAAATTTGTGATTCCTAATGTGTTTGGCTAGTTCGAGAATTGTCGAAAATTCATGTTGGCAAACTTCACAGTAGATGCGTGGATTATTGCCACTTATTTTGTTGTTAGTCCGTCTTGGGAAATATTTCATGTAAGATAAGGGGTGACACTTTTGAAAATGTCGCGCCAACACAGTTCTTGCAATTAATTGATTGCACCGTAGACACTGCACTTTTGGATCGGTACCATGAACAAGAGATTCGTGTATTTGTACTTCATGTGGAAATTCATACACTTTTGGGCATTTAATGCAGATGATATCAGCTAAATGGTGCAGGAAAATAAAGTATTTATAGAACATCTGCACAGCTCAAATAAGCCCAAAAAATAGTACATATTCTAATATTTTACTTACGGAAATGCTCATGAAATATATGGTCTTTGAGCTCAGTTTTAGTGAAATAATCAGAAGAACAAAGTTCGCAAATAAGTTTGGTCCTGCATTTTAAGATTTTTGACTCATCTTCTATCAGCACTTTACCATCTGCTGATGTTTTGAAGTTAGCTTCTTTGTCTATCTGTTCCTGATTTGAATTGGGTAATAAAGCAATAGAAAGTTTATCTTCTCTTAAAGCAAAAACAGTTTCCATTGTAGGCTCTTGTCTGATGTTCTGCATTGTTGGAAGATCCAAAGGATCATTTGTACATTCGGTACCAAACTATCAAGGCAAATAATTAAAATATGGTAAACCAAATAAATTCGAAATAACAATAATGCTAAATACTTTTAATTCATCCGATTGCTGCAACGGTTGAGTGGAACAATAATAAATCAAGTCTTCGCCCAAAACTAGTCTCTGTAGTTGTTTATCTGATTGAAGTGCTACTTGTCTGAAGTTGTATGCTACTTGCAGTTTTTTTGTACAAATTGTGCATAAAATTTGTGGTAGGCTGTCCATTGAGTTGGCTTGCAGTTGAGTACAATTGTTGAAGTAATCGTACAAAGTTTTTCCATCTTCCGATGTAGTGGAGCTCATATCCACACTATCCTCAGCACAGTTTATCTGCATACAAGCGCGGCATTGCATTTTGAAAAATAAATTAAAACTAAGTGTCCTTTATGGTGCTTACTACACACTATATATACCCATATGTATGTACATGTCCACCATAAGCAAGCTTTTTTGTTTACACTAAAATTTTCTTTTGTAGTTTTAAGTCACACCCATTTCACTAACTTCATCAAATACTTCGTCATAGCATAAATTATTCAAAAGCAATAAAACGTTATAAATAGAGGTGGAAAACTATCGTCGACGCCTATCGACATATCGATGGCTTCTATATATCTATAATATTATCGGGAATACTGTAAAATATCGTGGTTGAATGAGCTAATTTATTTGAATCATGGTAAAATATATTCACGAATGCTCTGAATTATTATAAATCGATGAAATATGTTTTACAGTTAGGTGTCAAATTAACCGCCGATTAGGCTTAACTTAGTGATCATTTCGAATGCTCTTATACAAGCAATATGAACTTGACAACTTTTTAAAAGAAAATTTGTGCATAAATAATAGGTCATAAAATAAAAGGTACATACATAAAAGTTTCCTGGCTGAAATCGGTTCGCCAAGACAATTAAAGACTTCCGTTTTCCAAATTTTTTGTAATGTTTAAGTAATTTTCTACATTTTCTTATCTTTCAACCTTCGCATTTTTCGCCTCCAATTGCAATTCATCTATCACAGAACATGAATATTTTCGATTTAAATGTAACTGCTTATGATTGGCAAGTAAAGCGGAAGACATCCCTACTAGACCGGCCTAACCCTGTAAAAAACGTTGGAGTATGGGAGTACTCCAACATTTATCCTCATTCATACAAAAAGGTGGTCCAATTTATAAGCCCATGTCCGGCGATTGGATCACCTAATCCACATCGGAGCACCCTGCTGAATAGTCTATGGAACACCTACGTGAGAGTACTTTGAAAATGCTGCCAAAAGATTACTCTATAGAGTACTATGCAGTAAAGCGAGAGAGGGAGTATGTGATCTCTTTGAGGACCACCTACTCCCTCTCTCGCTTTGCTGTTGAATACTCCATAGAGTAATCCGATAGGAGTATTTTGGGAGTACTCTCATGTAGGTGATCTATAGAGTATTCAAAAGCAAAGAAATGGAGTACTCCGAGTCGGATTAGGTGATCCAATTACCGGCCATCGCCATATAAATTGGACCACCTTTTTTATATGAGCGAGGATAAGTGTTGGAGTACTCCGATACTCCTTAGGGAGTACTCTATGGACTATGGAACGGAGTATTTCGGTTTTTTGCAGGGAACCACACTCACTAATGCATGCAAGCGAAAATTGTAAATTACTAACACACACAAAGCCTTCTTTCAAACTTTGCTTTTTCTTTGTCTTTCTTCTTCTTTGAAAGTGTGAGCAAAATGCAACTGCGTCTTCAAAAAATGTAAAAAATATTAAAAAAGGAGTTTAGCAGTGAAATTACAACTAAAACGCCTTGATAAGGAAAGTATATAGTGCTTATAATTGTTATTTAACAAGTGAAGTACTGTTTTGAATATTTATGCACCAAATTTCTATACTTTCAGAGGGACGAGCAAATCAAGGAACCTTTAGGCAAATGGAGTAAAATTATACTTTTGCAAATATTTAGTGATAGAAATATGTATTTGAAGAATTTACTGAATATTGTAAACGTAAAAATTGTGCAATTTTGACTTATATTAAACAATAAAAAGCAAATCTAATACATAATACAAACAATTGTCTTTTCATAGTTAGCGATATATAAAGTTTGCGTCATTCATAACCATTAGCGCTGGCTTGTGTTTGCATTATACCTGACTGTTAGCCCTAACCAAACTTTTCGTTATTGATAACATGAGTGAAGAGTGCGGATTTATGTGGTTTTACATGCGCTAGAATGAGATGCAGTATACGTACGTGTGCAAAAAAATAGCAAAGACACGGTTAGATTTGGCACACTGCTCTGCAGAAACTAATTGAGAAATATATGTAAAAATAACGCAAGCGCAAGTTAGGCCGAGAGGTTATCTGACTCGTCAAATAACCCGCAGCTGTCTAGTAGGGATTGCTCCCAGTCAGGTGAGCACAGCTGTTAGTCGAACAGCTGATTGATAACATACTTGTAGAGCTTTACAATGCAAGCTAGCTCTGTTGTATGAACATTAGCAAAGAGGATAGATAAATAAGAGACGTCAGTTCGTTTGCGGTGGCAGAATTGCCATTTCAAAGAGGATTCAAAAATTAGAGGCGTCAGTTCGTTGATATGAACGAACTGCTCGCTGAAAGCCGCTAAAAAATTGTTTGCCGATTTGTCTCAGGGTTTCGGTCATTTTTGAATCCTCTTTGGCCATTTCATCCAATCTCGCTGAAAATATTACTCGCTAACATGCCGGCCAGTCCCAGCCCATGATTTAATAATATATATGGTTATGATCTTGTCTTTGAGTCTTTGTCAAAGTGTTGCCGTACCCATAATTCAGGCACTTCCAAACAGCAATTGTGGTGGTTTGGGAAAAATTTAGTACCATGAAAAATTACGGAATTCTTTCTACTTCCATTTCTTCTACCTACATTGGTTGAAATATTTGAGATATTAGGTCCTTATTACCTATTTGGATGAAAATTTCTAAAAAATTTGATATACTAACATAAACAAGTGACAAATCCATATTAAAAAGGGTAAACTTGCGATTGCTTTACCACTATGGCAACATGAGATGGTTTCCGATCCAATTTCAACAGCAACAACAAAACTTACACAACCAAAAGAGGGATGATCACATAAACGAGCAAAAGCGATCAATTGTACGATTAGGAAAATAAGGAAAACTTTCAATAAATAATTAAAAATATTTCCAGACACTTTTTTAAATTATTTTTTAACAAAAGTGAGGGTCAGATTGTGGACAATAGCAGAGTACTTTTTATTTATTTTTTCGGACATTAAAGTTTGCGTTCAATTTTTGTTCGTGAAAATCCAACATTTTGCACTAAAACCAAAGTGCATGCAAGTGAATGACCTTCATATGGATTGAAGTTGGATTTTATAAAATCGACAAAAATTGAATTTTGTGATATTTGCTGAAATACTGTGTTGCAACATTTCATTTCAGCTTCGTCGGCAAAATATTTTTCATTTTTATGAATTGTAGCTTCGATGGAGTGTTTGTTGTTGGATTTGTAGTTTGTGCGTAAGAATAGTTTTTTGTTGTTGGATAGGATTGTGTGCATATACCCTGCTAAAAACCGAAATACTCCGTTCCATACTCCTTAGAGTACTCCTTAAGGAGTATCGGAGTACTCCATATATAAAAAAGGTGGTCCAATTTATATGGCGATGTCCGGTAATTGGATCACCTAATCCGACTCAGAGTACTACATTTCTTTATCTATCCTCTTTGACGTAATGTTGGTTTTTAATGAGAACTTCTGTTGGATTGAATAAAATTGAGTTGCTATTAGAGCTCTTGAAAATCGACTAATCGATTAGTCGGCTAATCGATTAGCAAAAGTCGTTTATCAAAATAATCGATTACCACTAATCGACTAATCGTTTCTTTCCGACTAATCGATTTTTCGTCCATAATCGATTATTCGTCCATAATCGATTAGCTGTTTGCATTCGACTACTTGACAGAATCGAATATTTGATTAGTTATTTTTTCACGATCAATGGAATTTGTGTAACACAACAGTTTTTGGTCACAGAAACTCACCTCTCATTACCGACTTTCTATTTCGTGGCCGAAGAGGGTGTTAAAAGACCTCGAAGGTTCCAACGGTAATAACAAATCGTTCTCACCCATTCAAATACTAACAAAAATACTAAAAAATTGTATTAAAAAAAACTATCAGTAATCGATTAATGACAGCTAACCGATTGCGCTGTATGATGAAGTCGATTACTTGTTATTCGATTTTCAACCAAAAAAAAAGTTGCTTTCGACTATTCGAATAGTAGATTAGCCAGATAATCGATTCTGAACAAGAGCCCTAGTTGCTATGAATTTCTTTGGTACTTAAAACGGGGGACACTTTATTTGGCAGCCGCTTACATAATTAGCCCTTTAGTTTACCAAAAGTGACATTTATAGTAATCGAATAATGAGTACAATCGATATATAAATCGACGTGCAACATTAATTTTGCCAGAACTATTTCAACATTAAAAAGTTTTATTTTATATAGGCGATCTTATTTAATTTAAAAAAGATCATTTACTTTAATATACGGCGTATTGTAATAACATGGAAGAAGTGCTGTAAAAAGAATTGCGAAGTAAAATTATATATTAAATATGGCCATGAATTTCAGTACAACAATGCAATGCCGTGCTTGTATGCAAGAAAATTGCGAAGGAGTTGTGGATATGAGCTACGTAGTTGCAGAGGATAGTAAAACCTTATACGACTATTTCAATGAATGTACACAGCTGCACGCTACATCAATTGACAATTTTCCGAAAATATTATGTATAAACTGCACAGATAGCTTACAAGCAGCATTTAATTTCAAACAAATAGCACGTCGATCAGATGAAGAATTTAAGAAAATGTCTAGTATGCAAAAAGTCGAGGCAAAATTGATTTACGCATCTGGAGAGACTTCTCATGTATTGCAGGTATATAAATAAATACAGTTTGTGAAACACTTTTTTTTTTAAATAATATGCAATTTTTGTAATAGAATTTTGTAGAATACAATAATGCTACTCTAGCTGAATTAGTACCAGATAAAAACTCATCACAGCTTGCGTTGGTTGTAAATGATGACAAAGTTGATATAATTGTTGATGATATCAAAGAAGAGTTCATATATGAAAAGCCAAATAACGACCAGTATCTATGTGAGGACTCTGGATCGTCGACTCAGGAGGAAGAAGAGGCCGCCGATGATATGTTAGGCTGCAAAGCTTCATATATTTGTGATATTTGTAGTCAAAAGTTTAATACAAAACATCTACTAAAAAATCACATATTCGAAGATCATAAAGGTAAGTCGGGGAAAATTTCGGCAAAGTGCCCAACGCATAGAAAAGACAGAATAGAGTAAAAAAGGTAATCATAAGAATAACACCAACCTTTCTATTCCATGGGATTGCAAATACTTATGTATGTATAAAGAGGCATTTCGTTAATTAGAGAATGTGTGGATGTTGTAGACGGCCTATTGGAGCTATATTATTCGCGCAGCTGAAAAATAAAGGGAAAGTCTGGAACGCCTGTCATGTAGTCCTTCATCAAGTTTTTCAACATACGCCAACATTACTTAGGGCTGATTTCATACAGCCGGTAACCGCTAACGGAGTTTGATTGACGTATTTTGTACGGCTTCCATGTTGCCCTTATTGTGTTTTCGCTTCACAATTTCTTCGTAATAATTATTTCAATATGTTTCTTTCGTTTCATGTAGACGAAGTTATATGCACCGGCTGTCCAAAAATATTTGAATTGCCTAGAGAACTACGGCTACATAACAAACTTGTACATATGACTGAGTCACCAATACATTGTCCTTGGTGTAAATTTACGAAAATTCTTTTACGCGACGAACTTATCGGGCATGTACAAAGGGCCCATAACATTTCTTATTTAAAGTATTTCCCACGCAAAGTAACACGTGATCAAAATTTAAACGACCATTTTGATTGCGAAATGTGTGATAAAAGTTTCACGTCATCTTATGAGCTAGCTGATCATTTTCGGAAGCACAAATATAATTGTCCAATATGCTCTATGACTTTTAAAAGAGAAAGCATATACAGGAAACATGCTAAACAAGTACATTATAATTCTATCAGCGATATGAAATTGATGCTTTTCGGAAGTGATGATGATGAGAATGACAAGGCTAAAAATAAAAATGCCTCACTATCTATGTTAAAAATTATTCAATCCGATGAAGATATTGATCAATTAAATAAGGCATTACAATGCACGTTATGTCCAAGGCAATTTAAATTGGAAAGATCGCTTCAGCTGCATATGAAAATTAAACATAACACACCAGAAAATGACGATGAAGATCAAAGCTTTGAAAATGTAGAGGAAACAGCTCAAACATCTGTTAAGACAAATAATGAATACAAAACTACGATGGTAACAAATGATGAAAATGAATTTGTTAAGTGCAGATATTGCCATAAAGACATATTAAAAAGCAAAATTGCTGGACATAATGCCCATCACGCTTATAAAATAAGAAGGAAAGGGAAATTCATTTGTGCATTCTGTCGTAAGTATACAAAAATCATTGTTTCAATTACTTATTTATGAACAATTTCAGACAAATAATTTATCCCTATTTGTCCGAAATTTATTTCAGTTTAACGTCCGAGATTCTATTTCACTTGTTTGTATATTTCCCGAACCCATATTACCGTACTACACTTCCACAGTCTATACATGGATCATATCCGGGGATCAACCATCAAGTTGCCGGTATGCCTACCTCGGGCATATTCTAAACCGATGGTTGATCTACGGATATGATGCTGTTGTTGTTGTTTTAACAACAAAATCACTCCCCGAAGGTTTTGGGGAGTGTTGTCGAAATAACAGTCCTTGGCCGGATATGAATCCGGTACGCTCCGGTACTGCCCGACTGTCGTGGGAGCGATTTGGTATGACCAGTGCAACCTTCTAGGTCATGTCATCCCTCCTTCCGAAAGGAAAGAGAAGATGGGTAATGAGAGGTGGGAGGCATCATATCCGTAGATCAACCATCGAGTTGAACATCATTACCTTTGTGCATATTGGTCGCCTCTTACGACCGGTATGCCTACCGCGGGCATATTCTAAGCCCCAACCCGCAGGGGATCTACGGATATGATGCCTCCAACTACCTACCTTCTCCTTCCTTACAGAAGACCTAAGAAGGTTGCACTGCTCATACCGTGTAGCATGTTAGAGAGAAGGGAGTAGCGGAGCGTAAGGGATTTATATCCGTCAAAGAACTGTCACTTTCAACAGCACTACCCAAATCCTTCCATGTTATCAAGATATTTTTAGAAATTTTGGATCTCGAAAATCTATTTTGAAAAATTAAAGTGCAATACAAGAAACTTTTACTTTTACGCAGAGATTTATGTGGGTGGAGTTTATTTTGGATTAGTCTATATATGTACAAATTAATTTACCTTAATTTTTTCCTTACAGCTCGTGAATTTACTTATGAAGCCTCTGTAAAGGTCCACGAACGAAATATGCATTTACGTCAAAGAAAAGAGAGACAAGAATGTCCAGTATGCCATAAAAAAGTGGAGCCTCGTTATTTGAAAAAACATTTAGAAAATGTACATGTAACAGAACGTAAATTTGTTTGTGACATTTGCAGCGACGGATTTAAGAACTATGTGCAGTTAGTGGGCCATAGGCGCTTACATTCGGATCGTAATATACCATGCACAATGTGCCCTAAAAAATTTGCACGTGCCTATGATCTTAAAGTTCATATGCGTTTTCATACTGGTGAATCACCATTCGTTTGTCATTTATGTGATAAACGATTTAGAATGAAAGCTCATTTAACTTACCATCTACAACAGCATGCTGGCATAAAACAAAAATGTAATGAATGTGGTAAGGAATTCAACTCGCACAGGCAATTGAAACTTCATTCTTATAAGCATACTAAGATGCCATATAAATGTAGTATATGTAATTATGGATGCGCATTGCGGGATGTGTAAGTTGGTATACATTTATTTTTTACCAAATTTGCTTTATGTATTAATTTGCAGATTTAAAAAGCATTTGCTGCGAGTGCACGATACAACTATGACGGAAAAGGAATATTGTGCAATGTACAAAGCAAATAC
Source organism: Sphenella marginata (assembly GCA_951509765.1). NCBI lineage: Eukaryota > Metazoa > Arthropoda > Insecta > Diptera > Tephritidae > Sphenella > Sphenella marginata. Next base: position 9,975,542 of record OX608081.1, on the reverse strand, counting down.
TGGAAGAAATCCGATTGTTCGTACTTTAGAAGAATTACAAATGGAAGAAGCGGAAATTAATTAAAATTAGTATACAAAGTGATGTTATTTCCATACAAACATACATATATAAATGCATATAACATTATCGGGGTATATTGTACAAAAAAAGTCCTGCGTTTATTGAAGTCTACTGAAATATAAGTTATGGGAAATAGTTTAATAAAATTAGAACGATACGAGCGATCTAGAGCAAGCGCACACCAGGTAAAATCAAAATACTCTATAAACATTTTTAAATTGGAAGTAGTACAGAAGAAATTTGAGAGGCAGCTCGATAAGAGACAAATTATTAACTTATGTTTTACAGCTAATCATCTTTTTACAATTCTGTAAAAAAATAATAAAACTGATATTGTATAAAATATACAAGAATCTTAGAGATGGTTGTTGGTGTAGTTTTAACGAAAGTGAGAAAATACATGTCCTTGGATGGATTTTTTTTACTAGCAAATTAGAAGTCAATTTCATTAAATTCCAAATAGTCTTGCTAAACTACATAAAATGATAGTAAGAATCCTTCGCTTTACACTTATTTATAAAAAAAAGCATCTGCCACTTTTTTTTGACAACGTTTGTCACAACCAGACAATGAGTAAACGGCCCTTAGTGAGTTTTAGACCGTGAAATTGAAGGCTTTGTGCCAATCGGTTGGAAATTGTAAATTTTGAAAGAGCGAAAGAAAATTATGACATTTATCGCAGTTGATATAAACGTCAGAATTTACCCTTGACCATTGTGCTAGCTAAACAATACGAAGCGTTAACAACTAATGTAAATGGACGCTGTCAAATCGGTATCAGGTAATTCACCACTGAACCTGCATGCAAAATGCTTGAATTTACCGTGTTTTAATTGAATATGTTTTCCCAAAAAATTATAGTTCGTGCTTCAAAAAAGTTAAAGTTTTTGTGTGAAAATTAAAGTGTGAATAGCCTTAAAACTCGCAATTTAAACGCAAATTTACCTAGTGGTGAATTACTTACCGGTGAATTGTTGGCTTAGTGTTTCTCACTATTCGTCCTGTTGAACCTTCTTATAGCCTCTTTGTTCTTTAAACTGTCAAAATTTACAATTTCATCATTTGGCACATCGAAGTGGGAATTTTATTTTTACACCATAAAAAATTTGTTCATATCATTTTTCCTACCGGACAATCCTGATGCACTACAAAACATGTCTTGCGTAAAGCACATACACAGATTTTGCACAACCGCCATAGAAATATCACAATTCTTAAATCGCTCTAGCTCAGGCCTGTATATCAGCTTATTTGTCACTGATCGAACGTTATACACCAAATGTCCGGTAGGGATGTTTCGATTATATATTGATCAGGTAATACGATTCGATTTAAAGATTTCTCGATTAAAGCTGTTTATGTTTACCTTATAACTTTGTCATCCCTATTCCAAAAACATATTTTTGCCAAGTATTCATTATCCAATGTTTATGTAAAATTTGAGAAAAGCATCCCGTAAAATGGAATGCCGTAGTTGTATGCAAATTGATTGCGAAGTGGTTGAATTGCACTCTAATGTCTCAGAGGACGGTAAAACCTTCTATGACTACTTCAATGAATGTACAAAGCTTAATGCAACAAAATCTGACGAACTTCCTAAAATATTATGCATAAATTGTGCAGAAAACCTGCAGGTTACCTATAATTTTATAAGTGAAGCGATTAGATGTGACAAAGAGTTTAAAAAACTTTTATCAAGGCAAAAGGTTGAACCTGAGTCAATACACAGCCCTACAGGCCAATTGGGAATTTTAGAGGTTCGTATGCACTGACGTCGCACATGTAGATCTTAGCAGAGTTCCAGTATCAAACATTCGTTTGTCCACTGCGGAAGTAAGAACTACGTATAAATCATTATCAAGTGATAATCCGTAACAATAATGGGGGAAAAGCAATATTTTGTTTCAGTGAAAAGTTATTAGTGAAAAACCGAGGTAATACTTTCCATCCAACGTCAAGTGTCAATACACGTTTGGACGTATATTTACACTTGACGTTGGATGGAAAGTTTTACCAGAACCGAAAATTGACTCAGGTCAGATCCCCAATTCGGGGCGTGATCCATGGTATTTATGTGCAGAACACCTTTCCACATTGGCGGCCTTCGGCCCTGGGGTACGCCATTCCAACTCCGGGTGGTTGGCTGATCCGTGGCAACGTGCCACGGTACGCAAACTTTTTCACTTTTTTGGCTCAGCCTAATGTGCCATTACAACAACCACATGAAAATGACAGAAAAATTGTGAACTTTAACTGCAAATATCTCGCAAACTTCTAAAAATATCGGATTTCCCCCTCCAGATTATTGTTACGAAGGTCGAGACGCGTCTTTTGATGCCTCGCTCGAGATTTTCGGACGTGTAATTTAAAGACAGTAAATTTGATTTGATTCATTTATCTATATACCAGGAAGTCGATCCTTTATCAGTCTACGATAGTACAGAGTACACTGATATTCAAATAATAAAATCGTCACCAAGCGATGAAGATTTATTGGGTATAAATGAAGTAGATGTGAAAACTGAGATTTCCGTTGAAATATTGTTGGATGCTCCAGCTCATCATAATGAAGATTCCGATGATGGCTCATTTTGTTCATCTATCTTAAAATGTGATATTTGCATTTCGGAATATCAAACGATAAATGACCTTAAGGAGCATGTTAGCGAGTTACATAAAAGTAAGTTTAATCAATTTCTGACTGTGTGTCAAAGCTTGTACGTTATCCATTTTTAGCGATAATTTGCGTTTCCTTTTTATAAAATCTTCCACTTTTAACCCTTTTATAGATGACGTTACTTGCACAAAATGCTCAAAGCTGTTTGAATTACCAAGAGAACGGCGCCTACATGACAAACTCGTGCACAGCATATCTGAATGTAATATGCATTGTCCCTGGTGCGCATATTGCAGATACGTTTCAAGAAATGAGCTGATCGAACATGTGCAAAAAAATCATTATACATCTTATTTAAAATATATTGCCCTAAGCAGCAGTCTGAATTATGATGACAATTTTAAGAAAAAACGTATCTGCTTCGGTTATGAGTTAGCTTATAGAAATCATATAAAAAGCGCCCACAGCCACTCAACAACAGATGAAACCACAATACCTATGCCACAGATTGAAGGTAGTAACGGCTATTCCGACTCGGGTTCCACCAGCCTAAACACTGCACTGGACGAAAGCGATAAGGGTTTCAAACTGAAGTTTAAATGTTCAGAATGTTCAAAACGATTTCAAATTAAAAAATCACTTCAGAGACATATAAGACAAAAGCATAGTGTACTTCTAGAGCAGGAACTGAAGTTTAAATGTTCAGAATGTTCAAAACGATTTCAAATTAAAAAATCACTTCAGAGACATATAAGACAAAAGCATAGTGTACTTCTAGAGCAGGATGCAAAAAAAGAACACTCAAGCGAGAATCTAGTTGCATGCAAATATTGCAATCAAAAACTATCTTCCACTAAGATTTTACAGCACGAAAATCGGCATGAATACAAATTAAAAAAGAAAGGAAAATATCTATGCTCATTATGTCGTAAGTACATATAAACAAATTTAAATATTTGATAAGTACATACATACAATAGATCGTAAATTGTTATTGTTGTAGTTGTTGCTTTAGCTACTGAGTTGAACTTAACTTTATCTGAATAAATGAGGCCTATAAGCTCATACGCAATCTATCAATTTACATTTCAGCACGTGAATTTGCATCTGAAGCAAGCGTGAAAGTTCATGAGAGGAGAATACACTTACACCAAAGACCCGAGCCCAAAGAATGTCCTATATGCCATAAAATGTTCGACACAAGATATTTAAAAGCTCATATTGCAAATGTTCATCACACCGAGCGTAAATTTGTTTGTGATATTTGCGGTTGTGCGTACAAAACGAAACTTTATTTAAAAGAACACAAGCTTTTGCATGTGGAACGAAAATTGCCATGTACTTTATGCAATAAAAAATTTGTTCGACGTGCTCACCTTAAAAAACATATGCGTTCCCATACTGGGGAGAAACCGTTTGCCTGTGAGGTGTGTGACAAACGATTTACGTTCAAAGGAGAGTTTAATTATCATATGAAACATCATGCTGGCATCAAATATAAATGCAAAGATTGCGACAAGGAATGTAATAGCAAAAAACAATTGAAGATACATTCGTACAAACATACAGACATGCCATACAAATGCAATGTGTGTGGCTATGGTTGCCCGATACGTTGTGTGTGAGTATTACGTTTACAAATATAAATTTCGAGTTGACCCTATCCAGCCAGAATTTTGATGACCAGTTAGTTTTACCTATGTATTTATTCTCAGCCATATGACCTATAATCCTTCTGCTTTAATTAAAGTAACTGTGCACTTGGCTTTAAATTCTATCTTGGTCTAATCTATGATTGGTTTAAAATAAGCGTTTGGTTCGAAATTGGATTGCTCGTAAAACTCCACCTTTGTGTGCCCGTCAGTAAATTTGACAGGAAGTGTAAAAAAAACTTGATAGCAAAATAGCTCTCAATTAGTTAATAAGTCAAAGTTTTAAGTTTTTGTTGTGGGTTTGCTATGCCACGATCCGTTTCTTCCAAATTTTACTAAGAGAAATTAACCCAGCGGAAACATACAGCATCCTCTCCAATTGAAGTGTTGAATGCGACCTCTCTCGATATTTTTGGAGGTGTATTAGCAGTTACGTACGGTCGTAAAGAATTACCGGAAATGTATTAGTGCCAGCGCAGTGGAATCATTGCGTCCACAACTAGAAGTCTGCATTGAGGAAACTGAACAACTGCTTTTGCAGCTTTCTTGCAAATTTTTACTAATTTCTGTTCGGTGAAAACTTAGCAAGTTTCACTTTTTAAGAGAGTAAGAAGCTTTATTCTCTATTTTTTCCTGCTGAACAATTCTTGCTAACTTTTTCACCGAACACACCTATTAATATGTGCTTTAAAATTGCAGGTTAAAGAAGCATTTGTTGCGTGTACACGATATGACCATGACTCCTGATGAATATTGCGCGATGTTCACAGCGAATACTGGTCGAACCGCAAATGTGATACCTTTGGAAGAAATGCAGCTGGAGGAGGATCATGACTAAAACGGCCTCCGACTTACGAATTTCGACGATAAAAAAATCTAATTGAGAGGTTTCAGTGCATTACTTACTGCTGAATACATTCCTACTTCGTAAGAGAAATAGTGGAGACTTAATTTGAATAATTTTGGAAAAATAAATTGAACTTTATTTATGAGTAAATTTAGTATTTTAGACTTATAGCTATCTTCGATTCAATAATAGATATTTGTATACATATGTACATATACATATCGCACCCTAAATCAAAAACAGTCACAACTCAAAATTTTTTTAGGTCGCTTTCTAGGCATAGATTGCCTAATAAAAAGTAGTGCAGCGAATACATACAATATTTTTCTTTTTGACTATTATCGTTACTCTTTAAAGAGCACAGTGATGTCAAGTTTTTAAAAATCAAATCATTTTTGTGCGATCCAGAAGCAATTAACTGAAAGTTACTCGGATTTTGAGTTGTGACTCTTTTTGATTTAGTGTGCGATATGTATAATGGTCAATTATTAAACCATGAAAAATGCCAAGTTTTCCTAGGCTACGGGCCTCCTATTAAAAGTTTCAGCTATTTGAAAGTTTTGTTGGAAAATTGGCACCACGTCCACAGTTTTCATCGGATTTTCAAAATTCAAAAAGTACCAAAACTAAGTTCGGTAACGCGCCATGTACGTACCTCCTGGGTGGTGTGGAAACTGTAAATAAAAGCCCCTAAAAATGCATTTTCATACAATAATTTGCTAGTCGTTCAAATATTTTTATTTTGTTCTTTGCAAAACAATTGTTTCGACACGCCCGTGGTGTCTTCATTAGTTGCTAGCTACTACTTCATTTACTTCAGATGTTAATATTTTTTAAATCATTGTATAAATAAATGCATTTTTATCAATATCAGTTAAATTAATGTGTAAAAAGTTGAATTTTCGCAAAATCATATTAGGAAACTAAAAAATACCCAAAAGGAATGTTAAAAATCCCCATTTTTGGTTTTCTATGGAGTGGCACCAATCACAAATGTTATAAAAAATGTGGATTTTGACAGCGCTCTCTCGAAACAAAGAGTCTCAAATCTATTTATCAAATCATTTATCGCAGTTGATATAAACGTCAGAATTTACCCTTGACCTTTGTGCTAGCTAATAATACATTGACATGGAAGGACCATATTTTTACAACGGCAGGAAAAGTGTATGGTATGCTTCGTACACTATGGTTAACACAGTACTTTACTCCATTGCATATAAGACTCCTATTGGCGAAAGCGTACTTAATACCTACGCTCCTATATGGTTGTGAGATCTTTTCAAACTGTGACTATGTAAGTAAGAATAAATTAAATGTTGTCTATAACAAAATTGCCAGATATGTATTTGGACTAAACAGACTTGACCACGTCTCTCACTATGCTGAAAAGTTGCTAAACATTTCTTTCGATAATCTCCTAAAACTGAGAACGTTAACTACCCTACATAAAATTATATATGCGAAAGAACCTAGTTATTTATATCAAAGGTTACAATTTCTCCGATCTTCGCGATCAGTGGGTCTAACGCACATAAGATATCGAATTCTAACGTCTGAACGGCAATTTTTCATCACTGCGATACGTCTTTGGAACTCCTTGCCAAATCGATTAAGGCTCATAAGCAATGCACTGCATTTCAAAGAAAATTTAATCAGCCTTATTGTAAATTTCATGGGAACAAATCTCCCAAAAATGTTTAATGGGAAACACTAACAATTTTCCCACTTCCCACATTAAAAGTTTTTGGGAGATTTGTTCCCATGAAATTTACAATAAGGCTGATTAATTTATTTATTGTGACTGACACTATAAAATAATTTTGTTAAAATTATTGTGCCAGGAAATTCTTGAATAAAATACAAAAAAAAAAATACAATAAGAAGCGTTAACAACTAATGTAAGTGGACGCTGTTAAATCGGTATCAGGTAATTCACCACTGAACCTGCATGCAAAATGCTTGAATTTACCGTGTTTTAATTGAATATTTTTTCCCAAAAAATTATAGTTCGTGCTTCAAAAAAGTTAAAGTTTTTGTGTGAAAATTAAAGTGTGAATAGCCTTAAAACTCGCAATTTAAACGCAAATTTACTTAGTGGTGAATTACTTACCGGTGAATTGTTGGCTTAGTGTTTCTCACTATTCGTCCTGTTGAACCTTCTTATAGCCTCTTTGTTCTTTAAACTGTCAAAATTTACAATTTCATTTGGCACATCGAAGTGGGAATTTTATTTTTACACCATAAAAAATTTGTTCATATCATTTTTCCTACCGGACAATCCTGATGCACTACAAAACATGTCTTGCGTAAAGCACATACACATACAAAAACGGGTTACACGTACACAAATGTTTTGATAAGATTTTGCACAACCGCCATAGAAATATCACAATTCTTAAATCGCTCTAGCTCAGGCCTGTATATCAGCTGATTTGTCACTGATCGAACATTATACTCCAAATGTCCGGTAGGGATGTTTCGATTATATATTGATCAGGTAATACGATTCGATTTAAAGATTTCTCGATTAAAGCTGTTTACCTTATAACTTTGTCATCCCTATTCCAAAAACATATTTTTGCAAAGTATTCATGATGTTTTTGTAAAATTTGAGAAAAGCATCCCGTAAAATGGAATGCCGTAGTTGTATGCAAATTGGTTGCGAAGTGGTTGAGTTGCACTCTAATGTATCAGAAGACGGTAAAACCTTCTATGAGTACTTCAATGAATGTACAAATCTTAATGCAACAAAATCTGATGAACTTCCTAAAATATTATGCACAAATTGTGCAGAAAACCTGCAGGTTGCCTATAATTTTATAAGTGAAGCGATAAGATGTGACAAAGAGTTAAAAAAACTTTTATCAATGCAAAAGATTGAACCTGAGTCAATACCCAGCCCTACAGGCCAATTGGGAATTTTAGAGGTTCGTATGCACAGACGTCGCACATGTAGATCTTAGCAGAATTCCAGTATCAAACATTCGTTTGTCCACTGCGGAAGTAAGAACTACGTATGAATCATTTCCCCCTCCAGATTATTGTTACGAAGGTCTCTCGAGATTTTCGGACGTGTATTAACACTTGACGTTCGATGGAAAGTTTTACCAAATAATTTAAAGACAGTCAATTTGATTTGATTCATTTATCTATATACCAGGAAGTCGATCCTTTATCAGTCTACGATAGTACAGAGTACAATGAAATTCAACTGATAAAATCGTCACTAAGCGATGAAGATTTATTGGGTATAAATGAAGTAGATGTGAAAACTAAGATTTCCGTTGAAATATTGTTGGATGCTCCAGCTCATCATAATGAAGATTCTCATGATGGCTCATTATGTTCATCAATCTTAAAATGTGATATTTGCATTTCGGAATATCAAACGATAAATGACCTTAAGGAGCATGTTAGCGAGTTACATAAAAGTAAGTTTAATCAATTTCTGACTGTGTGTCAAAGCTTGTACGTTATCCATTTTTAGCGATAATTTGCGTTTCCTTTTTATAAAATCTTCCACTTTTAACCCTTTTATAGATGACGTCACTTGTACAAAATGCTCAAAGCTGTTTGAATTACCAAGAGAACGGCGCCTACATGACAAACTCGTGCACAGCATATCTGAATGTAATATGCATTGTCCCTGGTGCGCATATTGCAGATACGTTTCAAGAAATGAGCTGATCGAACATGTGCAAAAAAATCATTATACATCTTATTTAAAATATATTGCCCTAAGCAGCAGTCTGAATTATGATGACAATTTTAAGAAAAAACGTATCTGCTTCGGTTATGAGTTAGCTTATAGAAATCATATAAAAAGCGCCCACAGCCACTCAACAACAGATGAAACGACAATACCTATGCCACAGATTGAAGGTAGTAACGGCTATTCCGACTCGGGTTCCACCAGCCTAAACACTGCACTGGACAAAAACGATAAGGGTTTCAAACTGAAGTTTAAATGTTCAGAATGTTCAAAGCGATTTCAAATTAAAAAATCACTTCAGAGACATATAAGACAAAAGCATAGTGTACTTGTAGAGAAGGATGCAGAAAAAGAACACTCAAGCGAGGATCTAGTTGCATGCAAATATTGCAATCAAAAACTATCTTCCACTAAGATTTTACAGCACGAAAATCGGCATGAATACAAATTAAAAAAGAAAGGAAAATATCTATGCTCATTATGTCGTAAGTACATATAAACAAATTTAAATATTTGATAAGTACATACATACAATAGATCGTAAATTGTTATTGTTGTAGTTGTTGCTTTAGCTACTGAGTTGAACTTAACTTTATCTGAATAAATGAGGCCTATAAGCTCATACGCAATCTATCAATTTACATTTCAGCACGTGAATTTGCATCTGAAGCAAGCGTGAAAGTTCATGAGAGGAGAATACACTTACACCAAAGACCCGAGCCCAAAGAATGTCCAATATGCCATAAAATGTTTGACACAAGATATTTAAAAGCTCATATTGCAAGTGTTCATCACACCGAGCGTAAATTTGTTTGTGATATTTGCGGTTGTTCGTACAAAACGAAACTTCATTTAAGAAAACACAAGCTTTTGCATGTGGAACGAAAATTACCATGTACTTTATGCAATAAAAAATTTGTGAGCCCTACTGACCTGAAGAAACATATGCGTTCCCATACTGGGGAGAAACCGTTTGCCTGTGAGGTGTGTGACAAACGATTTACGTTTAAAGGAGAGTTTAATTATCATATGAAACATCATGCTGGCATCAAATATAAATGCAAAGATTGCGACAAGGAATTTAATGACAAAAGACAATTGAAGATACATTCGTACAAACATACAGGCATGCCATACAAATGCAATGTGTGTGGATATGGTTGCCCTTTACGTTGTGTGTGAGTATTACGTTTACAAATATAAATTTCGAGTTGACCCTATCCAGCCAGAATTTTGATGACCAGTTAGTTTTACCTATGTATTTATTCTCAGCCATATGAATTATAATCCTTCTGCTTTAATTAAAGTAACTGTGCACTTGGCTTTAAATTCTATCTTGGTCTCATCGATGATTGGTTTAAAATAAGCGTTTGGTTCGAAATTGGATTGCCCGCAAAACTCCACCTTGGTGTGCCCGTCAGTAAATCTAACAGGAAGTGTAAATAACAAGTTTCCGCCGAACAGGAACAAACTTGATAGCAAAATAGCTCTTAATAAGTTAATAAGTCAACGTTTTAAGTTTTTGTTGTGGGTTTGCTATGCCACGATCCGTTTCTTCCAAATTTTACTAAGAGAAATTAACCCAGCGGAAACATACAGCATCCTCTCCAATTGAAGTGTTGAATGCGACCTTACTTGTTTTCTTTCACTGAACATGTATTCCTGCAAATTTTTTTAAGAAAATTTTTTTTTCTAGAAATTTTTTATTTATTTTCATACCCTGAACAGGCTTGATAGAAAATATTTAAAAATGCATGGTTTTTTCCTTAAATACATATTAATATGTGCTTTAAAATTGCAGGTTAAAGAAGCATTTGTTGCGTGTACACGATATGACCATGACTCCTGATGAATATTGCGCGATGTTCACAGCGAATACTGGTCGAACCGCAAATGTGCTACCTTTGGAAGAAATGCAGCTGAAGGACGATCATGACTAAAACGGCCTCCGACTTATGAATTTCGGCGATAAAAAATCTAATTGAGAGGTTTCAGTGCATTACTTACTGCTGCAGGCATTCCTACTTCGTAAGAGAAATAGTGGAGACTTAACTTGAATAATTTTCGGAAAATAAATTGAACTTTATTTATGAGTAAATTTAGTATTTTAGACTTATAACTTCTTATTCAATAATAGATATTTTTATACATACATATATGTATAATGGTCAATTATTAAACCATGAAAAATGCCAAGTTTGCCTAGGCTACGGGCCTCCTATTAAAAGTTACAGCTATTTGAAAATTTTGTTGGAAAATTGGCACCACGGCCACAGTTTTCATCGGATTTTCAAAATTCAAAAAGTAATGGAATGTCCGAATTGCCTACTAAAAAAGTGCCAACTTTGGCTATGCTTCGGGCCTCCGTTCAGAAGTTATAGCCATTTGGCACCACGTCCACATCGCATGCCAGTATAGAGTCAAAATATTAATCGGTGCAACTATCGTTACTATTGCGATTGCTCGCAGCTGCTCAGCGTTACACAGCGCCTATTTACTTTCGATCAGCTGTCCTCTGGACGTCAAAATTAACTTCACGTAGAATAGTGGGAATAGTGTTTGAGTTTTTAAATACATTTGGAGTTAATATAAAATTAAAATTAATAAGATATTATAAAGTTAAAATGCGTTGTGCCGTGGTTGGATGTAGTAACAACAACAATCAAAAACTAGGGTATAAATGCAGATTCTTTCACTTTCCGAAGGACGCAGCGCTTGCAAAGAAATGGCTTCATTTCTGTGGAAGACAGGACGAATTAAACGAGAAATATGCATGCATATGTGAAGTGCATTTTACTCCAGAGGATTTCGAAAGAAATATTCAATATGAAATGGGTAAGAAAAAAATTATTTATCGCGCATTCTTAGCAGGGTATTTGTTTCCTTTGGCACTCAACTACTAATAAATTAGCTAAAAATATGATAGGGGTGTCAAAAAACGCGTTTTGACCTCAGTATCAATGATCCGAAGTCGAAATTTAATTTTTTTGTTCCAGTGAAAAGTTATTAACAAAAAACCAAAAAATGACCCAGGTCAAATCCTGATTTAGGGGCCCGATCCATGTTTTTTATGTGCGGAACACCTTTCCGAGTAGGCGGCCTTTGGCCGCGCATCAAAAAATAACCCTGGGCTACGCCATTCCAACTCCGGATGTGTGCCATAGCCGTGGCTACCGCCACGGTGATGCCCTCTTTTCTCACAGTGTAATTTGTGATTACAACAACCACATGAAAATGACAGAAAATTCTGAACTTTGATTGCAAATATCTCTTCACTGGAACAAAAAAATGAATTTTCGACTTCGGATCATTGATACTGAGGTCAAAACGCGTCTTTTGACACCCCTATCATATTTTTAGCTAATTTATTAGTAGTTGAGTGCCAAAGGAAACAAATACCCTTAGCAGATATTAAACATATATCTATAAAACACAGAAAATTCCACCAAGCTGCGGCGTACTGCATTTCCGACTAAAAATAATGCCAATTCAAGGGAGACTGATGAATGTAGGAAAAGAAAAGAGGAGGAGGAGAACCTAGTCGATTGTATATTAAATGAGCCAACAAAAGTAAGCGATTCTGAGAATATGGTTGAAGAACCAGAAAATATTCACACACCAGCCGATGCTGAGATGGATGATGATCGATTGGAAATGGAAATGTAAGTTATTAAACCCGATCGCATATAATCATATAAGCTAATTTACTGTTAATACTTACTAATTTCATAAAAAAGAACACATTCTTCGTAGCCAATTAACTTTTTTGTTTTACCTTTCTAGCCATATTTTAATTTTGAAAACAGTTCCGTATTTTTTAAATTCCTATGCGCTTTTTAGTAATACCAAAGTTGATTCAATAACTACATATAAAAATAACGTTTTTATTTAGGTACCTTAAATATAGAAATTTATCCTGCAAAATGAAATGCCGTAGTTGTATGCAAATTGATTGCGAAGTGGTTGAATTGCACTCTAATGTATCAGAGGACGGTAAAACCTTCTATGACTACTTCAATGAATGTACAAAGCTTAATGCAACAAAATCTGATGAACTTCCTAAAATATTATGCATAAATTGTGCAGAAAACCTGCAGGTTGCCTATAATTTTATAAGTGAAGCGATTAGATGTGACAAAGAGTTAAAAAAACTTTTATCAAGGCAAAAGATTGAATCTTCGTTGGAAATTTTAGAGGTTTGTATACACAGGCATATGGCACATCTAGATCTAAGCAGAGATTAACTGAAATTCATGTTTAGAAACAACGAAACTGAATAGGAATAGAAGACCTAGCTGTGCGATATGTAAATCATTTAAATAATTTGAGTTTAGTAAAATTGATTTGATTCATTTATGTATCTATATACCAGGAAGTCGAATCGTATAAATCTGATCCTTTATCCTTCTATGATAGTACTGAGCAAAATGAAGATTTATTGGGTGTAAATGAAGGAGATGTGAAAACCGAGATCACGGTTGAAATTTTGAATATTTCTGAAGCAATAACCCAAACTTATGAAGATTCCGAAGAGGGCTCATTATGTTCAACAATCTTATACTGCGATATTTGTAGTTTGGAATATCCAACCGTGAATGATTTTCAGGCTCATTTTAACGAGTTACATAAAAGTAAGTTTAATCAGTTTTTCGTCTTGTGTCAAATCTCGCTCAAAATCCGCTGTTATTTGTAGCGACAAAAACAGTCGCCGAAGGTATAGGGGAACGATTTGGTATGACCAATGTAAAATTCTAGGTCATGTCAACCGCCCTTTCGTAAGGAAGGAGGAGATGGGTAATGAGATCTGGGGGGCTTAGCATCCGTAGACTAACCATCGAGTTTCACGTATTAGACTTTGTGAATTTTATCAGCCTCTTGCGAGAATAGAATATACCTTCCTTGGTCATATTTTAAACCTCTAACCTGGGGCAACTTGTAATTTTTAGGAATAAATTACGTTTGTTCTACTTTTTATAAAATCATTTTTTATCTAACTGCTCAAATCTCTTTATAGATGACGTGACTTGTACAAAATGCTCAAAGCTGTTTGAATTACCAAGAGAACGATACCTACATGATAAACTTGTGCACAGTAAATTTGAATCTTCTATGCATTGTCCGTGGTGCCAATATTGCAGATACGTTTCAAGAAATGAGCTGATCGAACATGTGCAAGCAAATCACTATAAATCTTATTTGAAATATTTTGTGCTAAGCAGCAGTCAAAATGATGACGATAATTTAAAGAAAGATTTTAGCTCCTATGATTATGATTTAGCCGAGGGCATCGAAATTGAGAAATTCGATTGTCCAATATGCTTCATTAGCTTTTCAGAACATGAAACTTATGAAGAACATATAAAAGAAGCACACAGTCACTCAACAACTGATGATATTCCGATGCCTCTGACTAAGAATGATAATTACAAACCTGACTTTCCACAGGCCGAAAACGATGAGAATCCGAAAGAGGCATTTGAATGTTTAGAATGCCCAAAGCAATTTCAATTAAAAAAATCACTTCTTAGACATATAAGACAAAAGCATGGTGGATTTAGTATAAACAATGTAACTGCAACGAATCGAAAAATCACTAAAAATAAGAATTCTATAACTGCCGTTTCGGAGGATCAAGAAGAACACTCAATCGAAGATCTGGTTGAATGTAAATATTGCAATAAAAAATTAGTCTCCACTAAAATTTCAAAGCACGAAAATCGACATGAATACAGATTAAAAAAGAAGGGAAAATATCTGTGCTCATTATGTCGTAAGTATAAACCAAATTAAATATTTTATGATTATGTATGTACAATAGATCATAAATTGTTCATCGCAGGCACTCCATCCAAGGCAGAATATTTTTGCTGATACGGAAATGTTTTTCCAAATTATAAACAGGCATGTCGCATGGCGTCTTTTTACAATCTCGCCCAACCGACACTAGCGGCGCATAATGCACGGATGTGTTTTTTATATGTATATGTATTGCCGAGTCGTTGAAAGTCAGGGGTTCTGATAAGTGTTGAGATCTAAAATTGTTCAGCTAGAGAAAAAAACTCATCAGTTGAGTAAATAGTATGTTAAAAGAAGAAATAATTAGTTGGATTGTGAAAGTATACTTATAAAATTACTATTAATTAATCGAGAATAGTCTGGGATGTTTCTTTTTTTGCTGTTTGTAACGCAAAACAGTTTTACCGGTTCTTCCTTCCTTTCGCAGATGCGATTTCTTACTAATTCAAACATTTGGGTCATTGATTTAAGTCGCCTCCTAGCCATAACTTATCGGGGCAACCCATTGGGCTGGGCGTAAGTTTCTCCGTGTACAGAATTTGAAGCGTGCATTAACAATGTCTTCTTCTAACACATTTTACATCACTTTACTCAACCTTTCACTGAACTTAGAACGTCTACAGGTCTGACTAAACCTTCCCGAAAAAGAGTTGTAAAAATGTTAACCGTTATGTAGCTACATAAGCTGAATAAGGTTAAAGCAAGGATAGCTCTTGCACGAATGTTTACACAAAAAAAGCTCATTCTTCTTTATTTATATTTCAGCACGTGAATTTGGATCTGAAATTAGCGTAAAAGTTCATGAGAGAAGAATACACTTACACCAAAGACCCGAGCCCAAAGAATGTCCTATATGCCATAAAAGGTTTGACACAAAATATTTGAAAGCTCATATTGCAAATGTTCATCCCACCGAGCGTAAATTTGTTTGTGATATTTGCGGTTGTGCGTACAAAACGAAACTTTATTTAAGAGAACACAAGCTTTTGCATGTTGAACGAAAATTACCATGTACTTTATGCAATAAAAAATTTGTGCGCCCTACTGACCTGAAGAAACATATGCGTTCCCATACTGGGGAGAAACCGTATGCCTGTGAGGTGTGTGACAAACGGTTTGCGTTTAAAGGAGAGTACAATAATCATATGCAACATCATGCTGGGATCAAACATAAATGCAAAGATTGTGACAAGGAATTTAATGACAAGAAGCAATTGAGTATACATTCGTATAAACATAAAGGCATGCCATATAGATGCAGTATATGTGCTTATGGTTGCTCGAGACGTCATGTGTAAGTATTACATTTACAGGACTGTAGGGCTGTTTATATTTTTCAATTGCCTTTTACTTTTATAAAACGAACATTAAATAGGGTCTGTTCAGAAATGAACTATAACAGTAGGTATTTGTAACTCGGACATCGCTCTAAATTGGACGAACGATGCTGCCATAGAATATTTGATAGTTAATTAACAACTTTGTTAACAGATTTGAACGCGTTAAATACTCGGCTGAAAATTTGGGTACGAAGAGCTAATAGTAGTGAAATATTCACACAAAAATTAACCTATACTAGCCTCTTTTTTCGTAATTTCATGCTAGATAAATGTTCCGAATTTTAGTAAAATATATGACTTCTGTCAACTTCCCATCCACAAAATTATCGCGCAATTTCAAGTAAATTGTTCGCCTTATATAAACGCCTCCAAGAAGTTTTTCCCATATATTTTATTATTCCCAATATGTAAATTAGAAATGAATCACTTACATACATACATACATTTATTTGTTTAAAATTGTAGGTTCAAGCAGCATTTGCTGCGGGTACATGACATGACAATGACCCCCCACGAATACAGCGCCATGTTCCAAGCTAATACTGGCCGCACCGCAAATGTGCTATCTTTGGAAGAATTGCAGTCGCAGGAGGATTATTGAAATAATTATAGGCTCATGACAGATGAATATAAATCTAACTTTTAACTGCTTAATGTAGTTTTTGGTTAAGTTTAATTTAATAGAAATGCAGAAAGAGAGAGAGTGGTAGAACTAAGTTTAAATTAGTAAATAAATTGAACTTTATTTTCTTGTAAATTTTATATTTTAGTTGTACACATAAATCAGCGTTGGTCAAACAAATACTGCCAATACAAGCCGGCTAATTCTGAAAATCGCCAGAAAAAATTTTTTGTAGTATAGAAAAATGCGTTATAAGAGGCAATGTCACTAATTAAGCAAATACAAAAATATTTCCTTTAAGCTGGGACTTGTAACAAAACCTTCGCTGTTCCGAGTAACAGTAATTGAAAAGTGAACTGAGCCTTTGGGTTTTGTTTTGTTTTGAATTATAAAAGTAAGAAACAAAACGAAATAGTACTGTACAATATAGTTTATTTTCGTACACTGAACAGAAATATTGAAACATAATATAGGAGAATTCTAAGTGGAAGTATGTATTACATACATATGTTCATATGAAGATCACTCTGTTTCAAAATATGTTTATCAACCGCAATATGTCAGAATTTGTTTGAAAAAATCCCTGGTTCTTTTGTCAATAACACCCTATTCCAAAATTCGAAGAACGCCCTATCTCAAAATGAGTTTTAAAAACCCCTAACTTGACCTAAATTTCATACATTTTCAGCTAAGGGAGTCATTTAAAAACTATAGTAACCTAATTATGCGTAAGTTGGTCGTAATATGTTTGCAAAATAATTTAACACAAAATCATGTGTTTACTTGCAGTTGTCGTAATCAGCACATAATCACCCTTATCGCAGAGTTCGCCCGAACGAGTGTTCGCCTTCATTTTTTTTGTTCGGGCGAACTAGTTCCGCCTATCGTCAAGTTCGGGCGAACGAATGTTCACTTCGAATCAGCTGTTGCCCTACTTCGAATTAATAGTGAACAAATAAATTTGCGTGCTATTTTGTGAATTTTGTAAAGAATCGTACATTTTACTAAAATTAAGTAAAAAAATTATTCAAAAACATATATAGTGTTGGCCTTAGGTTGTTACTGATTGAACGCGAGGAGAATGCAAGTGTGAGAACAATCCGGAGGCAATTTGGAGCTAAGTGCGTTGAAAAAAGTTGTTTTTTTGCAGTTTTCAATAGCAAAGTAATTGTTACTTTACTAGTTTTCCGGTAAAAACCGGTAACCGCTAACCGGAGCTTAATTGACTTTTTTTGTACGGCTTAACCAGCTTTTATGAAATTTGCCCTAAATAAGCCAGCATTTAAATATTTTCTAGATATTCTTGGTAGCTCCTTGGAGTCATTGAAACAAAAAATTGGAGTACTTCGCTTTGTACAGTGGATAGCTTGCATTCCCTGAGAAGCGTCAATTTGCGTAGGGATTTTATATGAAGCTGCCAATTCTGGAAGTCTTAGGATGCGCTTATGACGTAAACGTCAAAACATCCATTACAGCACACATAAATCAATTCTGCAATGGAAATGGCGAATGTTAAACTGCACTTTTGTAATCATTTCGTGCTCTTTTTTGGACTTTACTTCTTGATTTACTATTAAAAAGAAAAGTATATTACTTTAAAAGAATATCTAATATTCAAAACATACAAATGCGTACAATTTGTTTCTTGTTCGCCTCTAAAATAAAAGTGAATAAATTTGCCATTTTCCGTTGTTCATTTCGGCCGAATAAAGAGTTGGCAATAAGGCGGAATGTTTTTCGAACACGAAAAATTTGTTCGCCACCGTCTGCGATAAGGCGAACAAAAACTGTGAATCTTTTCGGGTGAAAATATAACTCGCGATAAGGGTGAATGATCCATGAGAGGGGACTTCTTTTTAACGGGATCATAATCGGTTATTAGAAACTATCGATTACTAAAATTGTACTCATTCCTAATTTCTTTCTTGGCATATGACTTAAACATATTTGTTAAAAGTTGTTGCAATTTCGTAGGCGTTGTTGAATTTGTTGACGATTAAATATTAGGAAGAATATCTAGACACAAGATGCAATGCCGTTCCTGTATGGATGTGAATTGTGCCGAAGTTGTGGAGATGAATTCCACTGCGTCAGATGAGGGAAAAACGTTGTATGACCTCTTCAATGATTGTACCCAGCTGCAAGCAACCTCTATGGACAAACTTCCAAAAACGCTGTGCACAAATTGCACGCAAAATCTGCAATTGGCCTATGATTTCAGACAAGGAGCTCGACAAGCGGACAAACATCTCAGAGAATTGGTAGAAATACAAAAGGTCGAAACGGAATTGATTTACAATGCTATTGAACAATCAGAAGAATCGGAGGTACATATATATAAGGCATAAATACATATATAATAAACCTAATTATATATCTAAACACTTTCAGTATGTTGAGGAATCTTTAAATGATCCTTTAGCTGTGGCTGCTACAAAAATTATAAGTGAACCGGAACTTCTTATACCTATGCTAGATATAAAAGAAGAGTTTACTGAAGAGCTATTAAGAGAATCAAATGAAAAAGTTGATGAAGGATTATATGAAGAGCATATCGGTGAAGGACTTTGTAACAAAGAGACTGACGACGCTGGTTATGAAGAAGAGCATTTACTAGACGATATGGAACAGGATGAAGAGATTATGCCATTAGATACTAAGACCGTGCCCATTTGTGAAATATGTAATGCCAATTTGAATTCGCGAAATGCGTTAAAGGCGCATATCTTTGACCAACACAAATGTAAGTGAATTCCCCTTTTTGTGCTGATATCATTTGATAAGACTTGCAAATTAAATTAAAATTATCACACATTGCCGTTTAGCTGATATAATCTGCATGAAATGCCCAAAAGTTTATGAATTTCCACGAGAATTGCAGCTGCATGAAACGATCGTTCATGGCACTGAAAAAGAATTGCAATGTTTAAAGTGCAAGGAAATTCTTAAAAGAAGCAATCTACCTAGACATTTTCAAATGTACCATGTCAATATTTATAGAAAATACTTTCCAAGGCGTGAAAATTGCAGAATAGAAGAAGGCACTGTGGTTAACTGTGACGATTGCTCACAAGAATTTGAAACAATACTCGAGCTAGCCAATCACTTAAGAAATCACAAATTTGATTGTGCTTTGTGCAGGAAGAGTTTTAAAAAACATGCGTCTTACAAAGCACACCTAAAACGCATACACAAGCGTTCCTCACATAGCCTGCAAGATAATTTTGAATTTGATACCAAATATGATTGGAAGAATGAACAAAAAATAGTTGCAAGGCAATCTCCCACAGAAAACGATGAAGATAATATCTATGAATGTGAATTTTGCAATGAATGCTTCAATAGACTTTCCTCCTTAAATGCGCATAAAAAACGACAACATTGTTTTGTTGAAGAAAAGGAACAACAGAAAGAAGAAGTTAAAGAAAAAGGCGAAAATAGTGATTATTCTGAAGATTGGGAGCAACCATTTAAGTGCTACATATGTTCCGAAAATTTTAAAACAAAGCTTTTATATAAGCATCATATGAAAAAGTTGCATAAGGAAAATATTCGCATGGATCTAACAAATCATGAAGGCAAAATATATGAATGCAAAATTTGTTATACATATTTTAAAAGCCGAGGTTCGTTTTACTTACATAGAAAAAATAAGCATCCAGAAATTGCCAAACAAAAAACTACTAGAGCAGATAATAATAGCGCAACAATTCTCAGAGCAGAGGATGTCAACGATGCAGTAGAAAATAGGGAATTTGTCGAATGCACATATTGCCATAAGCAATTACCACCGAATGAAATGGGGAAGCATGAAAAGCAACATATTTATAGAATGAGAGAAAAAAGTAAACGATTTCTGTGTGCTTTTTGTCGTAAGTAAAAACGTTGCATCATAGGAGGAGTATGCAAATAACACAAACATTTTCATCGTAATAATCTGTAAGAACATTTTATTTTAGAAAGTGTTTCCAGAAGAGACGTTTTTAGAACATACATATCTATATACGAAGTACTTTCCAGAGTATTAAACTATTTTATATTTAGTTCGCTGGGTCGAGGTTAGCAGTTTTTTTTTTGCATACTCTGCCTTTTTTTAGTTTTAGTTTAAAAAACATAAATAAATATATACTTTTACGTATCTTTTAGCTCAAGAATTTCGAGCTGTGCCGACACTTAGAAAACATGAGAAAAAAAAGCATTTTGGAGAAAAGCCTGAATCGAAAGACTGTCCAATTTGTCAAAAGAAACTCGACTCGAAATATCTAAGAATGCATATTATAAATGTTCATACCACAGAGCGCAAATTTGTATGTGAGACTTGCGGCGATGCTTTTAAAAGTTCAATATTGTTACGTAGTCATAAGCATTTGCATATGGAACGTAATTTTCATTGCAGTGTTTGCGATAAAAAATTTATACGATCGTACGACTTAAATATACACATGCGAATGCACACCGGCGAGGAGCCATATGCTTGTCATTTATGTGATCGACGTTTTAAAATTAAAGGAAGACTAAACTATCACCTACAAAGACATGCTGGCGTTAAACGTAAATGTGAAGTGTGTGGTCAAGAATTTAATCATGTCAAACAATTGAAAATTCATTCCTATAAACATACTGGCATGCCATATAGATGTCCGGTCTGTGATTATGGGTGCGCACAGCGTGATGTGTAAGTTTTTTTTTTTTTAACAAAGAACCTGAAGGCAACTCCAATGTTCAACCCGAGTAATAAAAGCAAGAGCCCTAAATCGCATATGGATAGGTAATTCACCAAGCGAGACAAGTGCTTTAATGCTAATAATACTTCAATTTGTATAGTAAATTCACAATCAAACTGTTTTGGAGTTTTAACTTTACTTTGGACTTTAAATTGCTTTTGTAAATTTTCTTTCCCCCCCAAGTGGTTTACTATTTTTTAAATTTAGAAAGCCTATTAATAAGCGAGTTTTTCTATTTAACCAAGAATAAATGATAAAGAAAAAGAACTACTACGGATAGGCTACATTTTTCAGTCAGTTAGAGTGGTGAATTACCTGCCAGCGATTTTACAACCATCGCTAACATTTGTTGTTGGATGTTCTCTATATTCTACCTAGACGTTAAATAATATTACTGTAAGTTTTCTCTAGAATCTTTCTAATTCTTTTCCAATTTTGTAGCTTTAGGAAACATTTGTCACGTATGCATGACATGACTTTAACAAATGAAGAGTATTGCGCAATGTTTAAAGCGAACACTGGTCGAAATCCGCATGTTAAATCTTTGGAAGAATTGCAATCGGAGGAGCAAAAAATGGACCTCGAAGATTCGAATTAATTCATGACTCGATTTATGCCACAACGATTGTTGTTATTTCGACATTCCTACGTACCGGAATGATTCAGGTATACCCGACCAAGGGTAGTTATATCGACTTGCAATTTTATTTGATTTTTCACCGATCGATTATCCGAACACTGTCATCGTCTAAGTTTTTATTCACGATTTGGACTGTGCAAACGAGCACAGGCTACCGACTGTCCAGCATCCTAAAATCCCAGGACTAACGTTTAACAGCATGCTCATTTTCGCTGCTCAGTCGCTGTTGCACTCACTGCGATGTGTTCCCCATGATACCAAGCATTTTTACGACTGCTGGATGGTAAGTAAGGAACCGATTAGCAAAATATCGTAACACTAAGGCTAATTTTTCAATTTGTGTACATAAAATTTCTTAATTTGACCCTATCCAAAGTGGAATTATACGGAGGTGTATTCAATGCTGGCGGAATGCGGAGTGCCTTCTCTTGCTTTCTGCAGGAAATAATTGAGAAATATAGGAGATGGTTATTTTCAAAATATTTGGCAGAGACATATAGTTTTTACAAGAAAATATTGCTTTTTAAATAATTTAATGATAATGATAGAAATAGATTAAAATTTTTATTCAATTTTAAAACAGATATATTTATGATAAACTACGGAAAATTTTGCGGCTATATTATAAACTTCACCTCTATAATTCCACCATGATCTATACCAAAAAATAATACAGATGCTATTTCAAAAGTAAAAATTATTGTTGCTTACGATGAGCCAATTATTACTTAATACATATGTATATATATATATTAGTTGTAATCTAATAGAAGTACTGTATATACGATTAATTAGCTTTAACTGAGATAGTGCTTAATGATCAACTGTGAATACTCAAACGATCGTCTATCTACAACAATTTTGTAAACGCTATAGTGTCGATGCGACTTGGAAATAATAAAACGGATCAAAGTCAATCAGTTAAAAAAAGAAAATAATCATACATAAAAGTAAGCATTAAAAATGTGAAGTTTTTTGTTCGTTTTGTTTACACAATACCAAAATAATATACCATCGGCCAGATTGACTGTTCTACTGCAAATCGACACTCGCTATAGGGGTAACAATATTCTTTTATGTAAGTTTGGGTATCACGGTATCTGTTGTAAGCTATTCGACTTCTGCACAAGTTTCCAAGCAGATCGTAGTTTACTTTTTAAAATTGGATCCACAACGTTCAAAGTGACATTCCACAAAGCACCCACTGACGATTCAATTGCACAAGTTTAAACTTTTTTGAGTAAGTCAAGTTCTACGAATGATATATGTAAATGGCTATAATTAAATTATGTAATAGCTTTAATCATGTAATAAAACATTTACTTACCAAATTTAAAAATATTCAACTGCAGCTATAGGAATTATTGCATTGCTTATGTTGTCCACACCTTTGAATTCTTTGAAGTTCATTGTTGAAAAAATTAAAAATAAAATTAACAAATATTTGTTTACTTTTTGTTGTATGCGTAGCTCTATGGTATGTACATATGTGACGGAGGTGTGTCCTTTCTTTTAGTTTTCACCTGCCAAGTTCACCTTATTTTGCTCATTTTTAGTTCAGTTCAGTTCTCTTTTCTTTTCTATTTACTTATTATGGGAAAAGTTTTTTTGTAATAATTTTATTTATTTATTTGATTCGATTAAACTTATAATTATAATTATAAAACTAAAGCATATTTAGCACTAGCTGCTATGGCTATCGGCTAGGTGGTCAAAAGTAAAACTTATTTGAATAGTTGATTGGTTAGTGTGTATATGATGATGCGTTGATGCATGGCTATATGTTGACTTTTATTGCTTTTATGTATTTGAAGATTGAATCGATATTCTCCTCTGATGGGGTTTGAATGAAAAAACATCACATTGATAAAACTTCTTAGGATTTATCAGAAGATGGGATTCTCAATAAATGCTTCTGATGCTGAATAAATTCGGCAAGCATATTTTCGTCCGTTAATTGGTATAAAAGAGTGATAATTTCGCGTGTTCTTTATTGCCACAGCTTTGAGAAAACGTTTCTCCAAAATAAGATTTCAACGTCATATTCGGCCACTGTGTAAAATACAAATGTACTTTTGCAACAAATTGATGTTTGTACCTTTCTTCGCGGTCTTTTATTATGATATCAAACAAAAACTTTGAATTTTATGAGCGCCCTGAAAGTATTGTGTGGTAGCAAGACTCGTTGATATTTTATTTATTTATTTTTTTTTTCATTTTTTTATTTTTTTTTATCGTATCTATTGAACAGAAAATCCGCACACTTTGAAATTTGTATATGTTATTGCATAAAGCTTAAGGAATATTTGGCATTTTTTTCGGAATTTTTGGTGCTCCAGAACGACATTTTGCAAAAAATTTGCATAAAAAAAAAATTTTTTAAATGAAAAACTTTAAAAGAATTTGCAATAAAAAAATTGCATTATAAACTACGACAAAATAGTAAAAAAGCTGTGAAAATTTCATCTCATTTGAGCAAATAGATTATAAGATATAGCAAAACGAAAAAAAAATGTCAACAAATTAGTTATGCCAATAATTCGCACAATATTTTTTTTTTTTGGAATTATATTTTGGGAATCTCTTTCAATACTCACGTGCTACACGTTAACCACATTTAAATTAAAAAACAAAACCGACTCCTTTTTAGTGATCGGTTTTAAAAATTCTGACTCCTTTATGAAATTATGGTGGTTTTAATTTAAATCCTTCTTTATAAAGTCATCTAAACAAGCCATTGCTTCGCCTATTCATTCATTACGCAAGTAGTCTGAAACATTGATTAAATAAACTTTAAAAATTATTTTATCCCATATCCTTTTGTTTACTAATTATGGCGTACTTAAACTTCCGGTTTTTACGTAACAAAATCCTGTTCATTTCAATAAAACAGATTGCGATTGATTGTGAAATAAAAACGGTCAATATTGCCGTAACTTATTTACATTTTTAAATCAACTCTTTTCCAATTTTATTATTATTATTTTTTTACCGACGTTTACTAGTATTAAGTTGGCTTATTAACAACCTTCACACGTGGCCATCGACCAGTATTCGCCTTGAACATTGCCAATAATTCATCAACCGTTATAGTGGTTCCATGCTTTTCAAGTAGATGTTTTTTAAACCTGTGAGTAGAAACGTATATATGTAAGTAGTAACTTTCTTGTATTTAGTGAATTTTTAGTGGTGCTACAGCGCAAAAAAAATTTCTTTGGTCAAAAAACGTCCTTTGCGTAAAAATTTTTAAAATTTAATAGCAATATGACACATTTTTACAACTACACCATCTCCAGTTGTATTTACGAATGCGTCAATTAGATTTTAGAATAGTCAAACGGATTGTTGAAAGCGTGAAAAGTGTTTTCAAAAACATGAATAGGATTTTCAAAAAAATAGATTAGAGTTTACAAAACTTCAAAAAATTCAATTCGCGCTTCAATTTACGCCCATTGGAAATGCAGACAGTTGGATTTTAGAAAACGTAAAACTCAGGATATTGGTGCGTTACCTTATAAATCAGGTAATTCACAAAACATTAGCTGTGTTCAGTGAGGATACAAATTTTAAAAAATGTTATACAATTTTTACTGGAAAGTGTTCGGTGCACAACATATGTATTTCCAGAGAGGGAGCGTATATCCTCTCTAAAGTCCAATTGAATTCCTACTAGATATTTCTTTATAATAGGCATTGTCTAGTAATGTTATTACTTACGCTTCTCGACGAACATTTTGGTAATCACACATATAACATCTATAAGGATAACCAGTATGTGTGTATGAATGAGCTTTCAACTTTTCAATACGGTTAAATTCCTTGCCGCACACCTCACATTTTCGTTTCATACCGGCATGTTGCTGCAGATGATAGGTTAGTGCGCCTCTAATTTTAAAGCGCTGATCACATAAATGACATTGAAAAGGCGTCTCTCCAGTGTGCATTCGCATATGTACCTTAAGTTCAGATGCACATATAAATCTCTTTTCACATACAGTGCATGGATGTTTACGATCCATATGTAATTGTTTATGATGGAAAAGTAGCTTGTTATTTTTAAATAAATCGCCACAAATATCACAGGCTAGTTTACGCTCCGCATTATGAACATTTGCTATATGATCTTTTATGTAGGTTGCATTCACTTCTTTTTCACAAATTGGACATTTTTCCTGTGCGGCTTTTTTGCTGAGATGGACTTTTTGTTCATGTAACTTCACAGATTTTTGTCTTCTATATTCTCGGGCTAGAATAATAAAACAATTTTGGTTTATTCATTAGGTGAGATCAATAATTTTTACAATATCTATAAAGTTGGGAGTTTGACAAAGGGAGTTGATACGACCCGAAGGTTTGACGGGGTCAAGCCCGAAAGTGATAATAAAGGAGCATACTGCCACAGAACACTTCTTTGGATCTTAGGAAGTACTTTTGTCGTTAATACAACAACAAATATTTTCGCTAGTTCCCAAATTAAACTACTCTGCGATATGACATATAATATTGTGGTTCACTGAATTGGCGTCTATTGGCAGTGCGAAAAAACTAATGGTGTGTTATGTTGGAGGTCGCCATTTAGATAAGTAATTTATGTAAAAAGTTCTTTATATACTTACGGCAGTATGAGCAAATATATTTCCTCGGCCCTCTTGAATTAATAGCAAGTCGCCTTGCCTGCTTTTCCAGTTTACTTTCTGGTTTATTTTTACATTTAACTAACTCAAAATGATCGTCTATGCTTTCCATTTCACTCTCTTCTTCATCTTGTTGGTCCATAGCACTGATATTGTTTCGTGATTTGGATATGTTTTGTGCATGTTTCTGCAATTGTTTTTTTTTTCTTTTTAATTAAAAATGTAATAAAAAGTAAAACTAAATGCCATCGTGTACATTGCCGAAATAAAGCTAGTAGCCAAAACCTTATGCTATTACGTCAAAAAGGTACAACTAATATTAAAAGGCTACGCTTTTTTGTTACTACTACTACTAACCTTATTACTTTCAGTCAACATTGTTTTCAAACTACTTAATGATTGATTATGTATACGTTTCATATGTGCTTTGTATGTAGATTTTTTTTTAAATTTCATGTCACATAATGGACAATCATGCATATGCTCCTGTGTATGATTAGCTAACTCGTAAATTGATTTAAAACTTTTTTTACAACGTTCACATGGGTATGGATCATTTTCGGCACGTCGAAGAATACGTACGCGTGGGAAAAATTTCAAAAAAATATCATTATGCTTTTTTTGTAAGTGTTTTGCGAGCTCTTTTTTTGGTGTAGGGCTTGAGTTTTCGCACCAAGGGCAACACATTGAAGAAGCAATATCGTGTACAAGTTTGTTATGTAATTGTAGGTCTTTTGGTAGTTCGAATACTTTGCAGCATTTGTGACAAAGAATCGTATCTGCAATGGAAGAAGGTGGATTTTAATTAAAAATTATTAAATTAATTGCTATTAATCCCCTTTTAACCCCGTTAAACACCCACCAATTCATGTACCGCCTAAACAGGCCGTAGTGCTGTACATTTAACAAATTGGAAATTTTACCTTTATGGCGTTCGAATATGTGATCCTTTAATTGAGTTTGGTTGCTACATTTGTAACTACAGTAATCACAGGCATAACAAGTTATTTTCCGCTTTAATTTAGAAATATCATTGCTTTCATTTTTACCATCACACATAGGTTCATTAAAGTGGTTAGTGTTCGGTTCTTGAATTAAATCGGTGGAAAATTCCAGCTTTATCTCCTCTTTTAGCATATTTAAATCACGCAAATCCTCACTCAGAGTATTTGAAGGTAAATCACAGCTTTTCGCGATATTTACAGTTACAGATAATGGATCAGTTGGAAAGTTTACATTGATATCCTTCAAAAACAAGAAACATTAGTTGGTTGTTTTTATAAAAAAAAAAAATTTTAATTCATACCTCTATTACTTGAGTCTGCTCTGAAGTTTTACAATTGGTCAATAGATCATTTTGCGTTGAGCCAGATTTTTGGTCAAATGTGGCCGCCTCAATGTCCTTAAAAAAAAATACATGAGTTATTAAAAAGGAGCTAGTATGCTAGTATACGGTCCTCTATATGTGAAAATGGCCCATTATTCTCCGTTACTACACACCGTACACGCATCCTTTAATAAATAATCTAGCAGCAATTTCTCGGAGCATTCGAACACGAAATCGCAAGATTTGCATTCCTATTACTTTGCTGCATTAAAGCTAGAACTCCTAGCAGCCTCTTGGCCGATTCGGTTGTTGTAAAATTCTAGATAATTCCCTGGGATTTAATTTACATAACCAGAGATCAAGGTTAAATCTTCCAATGCATGAAAGGCCAAGAGGCTGGATGTTAAGATGTAGCCTAACTGTTGAGGTTAATATAATTTAAGTTCTTGCAGATAAATATGTATATTTCCCAATACTTTGTTATTGATCGGCTATCTGTTTTTAAGGATTATACTATCGTTTATATTGTTTCGGGAATAATAATGTGATTTTAAATGATAGGATAATACATTTTGTTTTTCCTTCTGTTCATTAGAAGATAGATTTCCGAAATTAACAAATTAAAAAAAAAACATATTGCAATAAAGCGGCTGTTTCGGTAAATAATTAGTCTTACGATACCACAGTCTTAAAAAAAAAAAACAGAGTTTAAACCGTGAATTAAAGAGTATTTACCTGTAACACATTTGAAATGTCAGAATAATAAAATTTTGACCTTTTCGGTGACATAGCAAGTAGTTCACATGTAGACCCTTCAATATCCTAAAAGAAAAAACATATGTGGGTATGGACATAGTTGCTTTTCATGTGAACTTTGTTTTATAAGAACCTGTAAGATTTCAGATCGGTTAGCATCAGAATTAGAAATAAATATAGCTTCATTTTTCGCTGATACCAAAGCCCGTTTTAGCTCATCATTGGACCTACGTGCTTCTTGTCTAAAATTGTATGCCTGTTGCAAATTTCGAGTACATTTTCTGCATAAAATTTTCGGAAGATCATCTTTGGTTGTGGCATTAAGTTGCGTACAATCGTTAAAATAGTCATACAAGGTTCTCCCGTCAGTTGGTACCACATAGGTCATTTCCGTCACGTCCTCACAACTGGCTGTCCTGCATGCACGGCACTGCATTTTCGTTGGACTTTTGAAAATCTACCTTGGAAAACTTTCAATTATTAAATGCAAATTAATACCTATTTATTTGCATTCACTTGGTAATTAGTAAAATATAAACAACATTAAATAAATGAGGGATGGAATAGGAATTTCGATGCAAATTGTGCCGAATATTATCGAGTATCGAGAAGTACTGATGACGTTTTAGCTCTCATTACTAATAACCGCTAACGTTATAAACGATGGGAACAAAGGCCAAGCGACACATCTTAACTACACAGCCCCAAGCTTACTAATATTAGGCGTGTTCGCGATGGAAATAATTTGTACAAATTCGTACAAATTATCTTGTTTTGTGATATTTTTCCGTTCGCGATGTAAAATTATCCAGTAAGGAGAGAGGAATTGAGAGAGAAAAATGACATTTCATTTTGCGAGAACTTGATAATTGTTACTGGATAAATTTCAGCCAGCACAAATTAGCAATCACGAAAATCAGCTGATTTTGTCAACAAATAAATTTTAGTTTTTGCAACGTGCCAGTTAGTTTTAGCGTGCCAGGGGATACCTCGACCGTGAGATTTCCTTTGTTTTCCATTTTTTAATAAAAATGCGCGAAAATCAAATTAAAATTATATTTTTTCACGGCTGGATTTTGTATGACATACAACCGTGCATCAGCTGACAGCTAAACTTGCAAATTTCGCGTTCGCGTAAAAATTAGCAATCATCCCTCATTGAGAGAGAATCTAAAGGAAGAGAGAAAAACTTCGTTACTGGATAATTCTTACTGAACTTTTGGACGAACACACCTATTATAGCTGCATTTTCATTTCATAACTTGCGTCCTTGTGTACGACGGAGGTTCGACTCTAAAATCACGAACAGTTTATTATATATTTTTTTAACCCAATATTTTTCTGCGGTATTTGTTTCCTTTGGCACTCAACTACTAATAAATTAGCTAAAAATATGATAGGGGTGTCAAAAGACGCGTTTTGACCTCAGTATCAATGATCCGAGGTCGAAATTTCATTTTTTTGTTCCAGTGAAGAGATATTTGCAATCAAAGTTCAGAATTTTCTGTCATTTTCATGTGGTTGTTGTAATCACAAATTACACTGTGAGAAAAGAGTGGCACACGAAAGGACATCACCGTGGCGGTAGCCACGGCTATGGCAACCACCCGGAGTTAGAATGGCGTAGCCCAGGGTTATTTTTTGAAGCGCGGCCGAAGGCCGCCTACTCGGAAAGGTATTCTGCACATAAAAAACATGGATCGGGCCCCGAATTGGGGATCTGACCCGGGTCAATTTTCGGTTTTTCACTAATAACTTTTCACTGGAACAAAAAAATGGAATTTCGACTTCGGATCATTGATCCTGAGGTCAAAACGCGTCTTTTGACACCCCTATCATATTTTTAGCTAATTTATTAGTAGTTGAGTGCCAAAGGAAACAAATACCTTTTCTGCTTTGCCTGCCCAGAACTACCTCATAAAAAGTTACTTTTTTCAGATTGAATATGTGAGACAGCTTACTAAGAACCAAATTGTCTTCAAACTGTTGTCCATTATTAGTATTATACTGTTGACAAATCCATTGAATAGGTCCAACTCTCCGAAAAACGTGTCCCCAACATTGCTTTGTGGCTGTTTTGTCCATTTGTAATCTCCAATTTTCTACAAATCCTTCGCTGCTGTGATGATGGCTCAAATACCTAGTAACTGTACTTAGAAATTTCAACACATTTAAACAACCAAATTGTTAAATTACGAATTATTTTTATTTAAACAAAATTTCATACATATTTATGCGATGTACTGAATTTGAGTCAAAATATTTACATACATTTATAGTACGTAAAGGGTTATGAACTAATTGTTGTTTGACACATTTGAGCTTAATATTTAATTTTATTAAAATAGTTCTTTGTTAAGACTAAAGAACATAAATATATAATTATGAATGTCTGTAATTAGACATAACATAAACGCTTTTAGGATAAATATATTAAATTAAACAATAATGGTTGTTAAAAACTTAGTTTGACAGCTAACCGAATAATTTAGAATATAATTCGCCTTGATTAAAAAGTTAAAGGTGTGGTGGATTTGCCCCTTTATGAAGATACAACACAAAATTTTGTTCGCAAAATATTAAGCACACGATGTTTTAATAAAATAAAATTAATTTAGTGACTTACGTGTTCTATATTTTTTTCGTATTTTACTGTCATTTGTTATATTCGTAATACATAAATGTTTTCTTATATTTAAAACGGACTACCCTTCGCTTAGAATATGCAGGTTCTGCTGGAATAAATAGGGTTCGCAAACATTAATTAATAAGCGATAATGGACGTATGAACTTACATTGCTAATAACCATAAAAAGGTATGCAGGATGTTTCCAAATAATACTATGCTAACTTCATTCTGCAGCAATTTTCTCTTGTCCTTTCCAATAAACCTTTACTTTTTGAAAAATCGCCGAGCGACCCTACAACGAATTTTCATGTTAATCCTTGATCTGAAATTAACAAAAAAATTAAAAAGGGGATCTGTACTATGTATACTGATAGCATATATATATTTCCACTGACCTGATTAATTATTTTTCTTTTTCGGTTTCTTAGGATTGCGTGAACGTGACTTTGCCTTACACAATGGACATATTGGAGCGTTACGATGAATTTGTTGATGACACGACAGACATGATTTCATTGGCGGTGGTTGTTGGCGTAAATTTACATTGAAATCGGAGCGAAACGAAGGATGATGCCCTATACCAATTGATGGTGTTTGCTGTAAACGAGACGATGGTGGTGGTGGTGGCGGCGGTGCAGAGAAATCACCTTTACCCAAACGTGCCGCAGCTGCAGCAGCGGCGGCTGCCGCTGTTCCACTGCCTGGTGGGGCCGGAGGCATAAAGGCATGACCACCAGTTGGTCCACCACCCCCACCAGTAGGTGCCAATGCCGTTACTGTAGCTTCTGGAATGAGTGGATGACGAGGATGTGGACGTGCTAATGACGTAGGTTGTACAGCTGCTGCCGCTGCTGCTGCGCTTGCTTTTAAAAAGTTTGTTTGTTGAAAACGATCCTTCGAAATGGGACTGCCTTCTTCTTCATGTAAATCACGTAAAGGGCTAAGACCCAAATAGTCACGCCGCATATGATCAATTTGATATTTCAGTGCCAAATAATCTTCATAAACACGATTGGCCATATCAACAGACCGTGTTTGATTCTCTTTTGTTTGTTTTATTATATTTTCCATGTCATTTATATCAGCATGTATCTGGCGTAATTCTTCGACGTGAGACATTTTCTCCTCAAGCAAATGCTCCATTTCTTTTCTATATTCATCAAGACATTTCTCTTCGTCATCACTGATTTTCACCTCTTTTATGATTTTCACCTTCAACTTTTCCAGAGCTATAGTTTTATCCCGTATATCCTTTATGGCTTCAAGTTTTGCATAATAGTGGCGCTCATTGGAACTTGTTATATCGCTGTTAGCCATTTTGCTAGATTTATTTAACCCCTCCTGCTGGTGTCTGCGTTGGTCGTTGAACCTTTTTTCTTGAATTTCTTCACCCTATTAAATAGCGATTAGATACTTTTGCGGCGTAGTATGCAATATTGTATTATCATATAATATGCCTATAAACAAATTAGTAAAGATTCCTTTTTTTAATAAAATTTGTTTAAATTTTTCTAACCAGCAGAACTTTCATCTTTGTGTACAAAATTATTCTTCTTCTTTATGACTAACACAATTACAATAGCATATTTCGATGGATCTACTGTGACTGCGCTGTGTTGCCACAAGTCCGAATTTCGCTGTACTATCCCAGCAAAACCTGCCTACCCCATGCAGGACCCACATGAAAATGACAGAAAATTCTGAACTTTGATTGCAAATATCTCGCAAACTACTGAAAATATTGGTTTTCCGGATTCGGATTCTTGTTACAGAGGTCAAAACGCGTCTTTTTATACCTCTTTCGATATTTTTGGAGGTGTATTATCAGTTACGTACGGTCGTAAAGAATTACCAAATTTACCCAATGATGTCGTATTGGCGTTTGAACTCTCCTAACTAGAAATGGAGATTGGGTATTTGTTTCCTTTGGCACTCAACTACTAATAAATTAGCTAAAAATATGATAGGGGTATCAAAAGACGCGTTTTGACGTCAGGATCAATGATCCGAAGTCGAAATTCCATTTTTTTGTTCCAGTGAAAAGTTATTAGTGAAAACCCGAAAATTAACCAGGGTCAGATCCCCAATTCGGGGCCCGATCCATGTTTTTTTTATGTGCAGAACACCTTTCCACGTAGGCGGCCTTCGGCCGCGCTTCAAAAAATAACCCTGGGCTACGCCATTCCAACTCCGGGTGTGTGCCATAGCCGTGGCTACCTCCACGGTGATGTCCTCTTTTCTCACAGTGTAATTTGTGATTACAACAACCACATGAAAATGACAGAAAATTCTGAACTTTGATTGCAAATATCTCTTCACTGGAACTTCGACTTCGGATCATTGATACTGAGGTCAAAACGCGTCTTTTGACACCCCTATCATATTTTTAGCTAATTTATTAGTAGTTGAGTGCCAAAGGAAACAAATACCGGAGATTGATTTAAGGTATCCCTTCCATTTGTTTTTGCTAACTCCGAATGAAATCTCCATAGATAAATAAATTTTTATTAAGATGATGCGTTTTATAGGATTTGCAATCGCGGTAATCGTTTACGTGGGGTACCGAGCTCTAATACATAACCAAAAATGTTGAGATATGTATCAGGAGACGCGCTTTGGTCCCAGGAGCATGAATATAACTCCGCTGAACCAATATTTTTAGTAGTTTGCGAGATATTTGCAATCAAAGTTCAGAATTTTCTGTAATTTTCATGTGGTTGTTGTAATCACATTACCCTGTGAGAAAAGAGTGGCATGCGGAAGGACATCACCGTGGCGGTAGCCACGGCTATGGCAACCACCCGGAGTTGGAATGGCGTAGCCCAGGGTTATTTTTTGAAGCGCGGCCGAAGGCCGCCTACGTGGAAAGGTGTTCTGCACATAAAAAACATGGATCGGGCCCCCAAACCCGAGTCATTTTTCGGGTTTTCGCAAATATTTTCCAAAATAATGAAAATATTGGTTGAGCGGAGTTATATTCATGCTCCTGGGACGGGAACGCGTCTTTTGATACCTCTCCCGACATTTTTGGACGCGTATTAGCGCTCGGTACCCCACGTAAACGATTATCGCTGCCGAGGAGCTATCCTGTTTTGAAAAAAACTTCATTGAAACATTTTGATATTACAGATCCAAAATTTTAGAAATCTAGAAAGATATAAGTTTGTTTGGCTGTCGGTGAATGCAAGCTCTATTTCGTCTGCAAAACTCCAGCCTGTGTCATGTTTGTTGGGTAATGGCTTGAGAACTCCGATATATATACGATTATTGTGTGTCATCGGCAACTCAGAACCATCACTTTTTGATTAAAAGTTGTTTACATTACAATAATAGTCAAGTAATAAAGAAATGTTTTTTTCTTTCTAATAAATTATTTTCAAACCTTTTAAAGTTAATTTTTCTTGATAAGGGTCCATTACCTATGCTCACACGATGCAGTGCCGCGCATGTAGAAGACTCAACTGTGAAGAATCAATGGACATGGGCTATGTTTTACCAACTGACGGGAAAACCCTATACGAATATTTTAATGATTGTACGCAGTTAAAGGCAGCACCACAAGATGATCTTCCTCAGATTTTATGCATGAACTGTACTAAGAATTTGAAAGAGGCATACAAATTTAGACAAGAAGCGCGTAGGTCTGATGATGAACTTAAAAGGGTATTAGCAAAAACTGAAACTGCATTGGTTGGTGTTTCTACTACTGCTCAGTCGAAAGTATTGCAGGTACCAAATTAAGTATTTTTTTACCAAAAACAATCAATTTAACATACATATCAAATAGGATACAGAAACCACCACCCCATTTCCCTTACTATATGTATCACCCAAGATAGAAACCACATTTCTTGATAATTCTGAGCATCCTAAAGTACCACAGGTGAGACTATCAAAACATACATACGCGGTCGAAAATTTAAAAATTAACTAAAATATTTCTCTCCCTAGGATACTGAAGCAACTACATATGATGTGCTATCTACACAAACGAAAAATGAGGCTCTGTTGCTGTGCGAAACCACTGAGGAATGTGAAGATTTAAAGGTACACAGTAAATTGCCATAAAAATAAAAATAAAAAAATTTATGCTGTTTTTGTATTTTAGGATGTTGATAATTTATCTACAATCGATCCGTTAAATATGGTTAAAGAGGAAATAAAGATAGAGCTTTCTGACGATATGTGTGAGGAATCCGATGAAGAACAATTTGATGATAGTAAAAATAATGATAGTTATAAATTAAGGCGCAAGAAATCTTTTAAATGTGATATTTGCACTTACAGAAGTAGTAGGAAAACTGAATTAAAAAATCATGTTTTTCAACTTCACAAGGGTAATATCAGCGCAGTTAAAATAATCAACTGATATTCACATGAAATTATTTTGTTTTCAGATACTATTTTATGTCAAGAGTGTTCGAAAGTATATGAACTGCCGGTGGAAATGGATATGCATAAAAAACTTGTGCACTCTACTGATATTGATATGTGCTGCCCTTGGTGCAAAAATTCAAATCTTATGAAAAAGAATATGCTCGCTAAACACCTAGAAAAAAATCACAAATGTAATTATTTAAAATACTATCCTCGCTTGCGAGTGCTTTGTCGCCAGGAAGATGACCCATTTCAATGTGAACGTTGCCCAAAGGTCTTCCCATCAATTTACGAATTAGCTGATCATATACGCGAACATAAATTTGACTGCCCATTGTGCTCCATGAGCTTCAAAAAGTTTTTCGGCTACAAAGCACATATGAAACGTATACATCATCAAATAGTATCTAGCGTAAGAGTAAATTTCACTGGAAACCGTCAAATGAATATGCAATTTGACTGTCCTGTATGTAAAATACAATTCAAATTGAAAGAAAATCTTCAGCGACATATGCATAACAAACATAATGAAAGCCTACCCAATTCGAAAAATGTTGCAAATCCCGAAGATCAACAAAGCTCTGCAGATGATTTCAGTAACGGAAAGCAGCCACACACAGATAAAATAGCAAACTTGGCGGAAGCAGGAGCTAGTGAAGAAGAAAAACATAAAAAAAGAATTTCTAATAGATTAAAAAATGAAAAGAAGTATATTTGTACTTACTGCCGTGAGTAAATTACATATGTTTGTTTAGGTTGTTTTAAAAATTTTTTAATATTTTATTTATTTTCTTAGCAAGAGAATTTACAAGTAGAAGATATGCGAAACTACATGAACAAAAAATCCATCAAGGCGAAAAGTCCGTACGAAAGACATGTCCAATATGCCAGAAAGAAGTTGATGCAAGATACTTGAACACTCACATCACAAGTATGCATACATCAGAGCCTAAATTAGATTGTGACATATGCGGAGATTTGTTCAAGACACCCGCTCTACTTTCCAATCATAAAAACCGAAAACATTTAAATCGAAAACATCCATGTTCTGTGTGCAATAAAGGATTTATATGTGCATCTGAACTTAAAGTACATATGCGAACTCACACCGGAGAGGAACCATTTGCCTGTCATTTATGTGAACGGCGTTTTAAAATTAAGGGTATGCTAAATTATCATTTACAACAGCATGCGGGAATCAAGCGTGAATGCAATGTATGTGGGAAGGA
This sequence comes from Sphenella marginata, assembly GCA_951509765.1. Lineage (NCBI taxonomy): Eukaryota > Metazoa > Arthropoda > Insecta > Diptera > Tephritidae > Sphenella > Sphenella marginata. The sequence continues at coordinate 9,938,576 of OX608081.1, read as the reverse complement.
GTTCAATAGTATTATAAAACTGAAAACTCACTCATATACACATACTGGCATGCCATATAGATGCCGTTTGTGTGATTATGGATGTGTTAAACGACTGAAGTAAGATTCTGAATAAGATTTCATAATATATGATGCATATACTAAATATCTCTTACAAAATTTTAACACTGACAGGTTTAAAGAACATCTTTTACGTGTGCATAGTAAAACTTTAACAGAGAATGAATTGTCCGATATTTTCAAAGCAAATACTGGTCGATATTCTCGGGCTAGGTTAGTTAAAGACTTGGAAACGATGGATGAAGCAATGCAAGACACAGATTATTCTAACTAAACACTTCATTTATTAGTGATGTGAATAGAAACTAAGCGAATAAATGTTTATGCAAACAATTAAGGAAAATAATAAAAAAAAAACTATTAAAACAAAACTGTATTACATGATTTAAAGAGAGACTGGACCGAAATGGTCCGTTGTGTGTGTAAAGAAACCCCAAAGAACTTTAAACATCGCTAAAATTTGAGGAAACGCATTTAATCAAGGTGCAACACTTTGAATACTTTTGTTAAAGAGGTTATTTTAAAGCTTATCCCTTAAAATATTTTAGTTAATAATTTTATTAATTTATTTATCAAAAATCACTAAATTAAACATATTTCTAAAAAAAATACTTACCTTTATAAAGAAATAACATTTCATTTCTAGTAATTTATTTAAAATAATTGTAAGACAATTAACTTTAATTATTAGCTTTTATAAAATTGAGTGTAACACATATAATTATTAATTATTTAATAAATCCTATTATTTATTAAGTTGCCTTTGCTTGTTGGGAAGGAAATAAAACTTAGCGCCACTTCTATAGAAGCTAATCGTACAAAATACGTCAATAAAATTAAGGTTAGTGGCTACCGGCTTTTAGGAAAGCGGTCCTTAATGTCATGTTCTAGAAAATAGTAGAAATCAGCTAGTCTAATAAGACGACTTGTATTATTGGATATCAAATCAATAAGTATATACAATTGTACATTAATACAGCTGCTTTCAAAAGAGTCGATATATTTCACTGAAGAAAAAAATCGATAGTGAGTGGGATCATTCAATTTTTTGTGATCGATTGTTTTCAGTTCAACTATTATTATCAATCCTTGCAATTAGTTTATAAAAGTTATAATGCAGTGCCGTGTCTGTGGAAGATTTAATTATAAAGAATCAACAGACCTGAGTTCTGTTGTACAAACTGATGGGAAAACCTTGTACGATTGTTTTAATGATTGTACTCAGCTCGAAGCAACACCAGGAGATGCACTTCCTCAAGTTGTATGTATCAATTGCACTAAAAATTTGAAACATGCATACGATTTCAGACAACAGGCGCGTAGGACTGATGATGAGCTCAAAAGGATTTTGGTATTAGCTAAAAATGAAACATTATGCTCATACCTTGACCAGGTAAACAACATATTTAGGTAATACTTTACGGTTTACGTCAAGTGTTAATACACGTCCAAAAATCTTGAGAGAGGTATCAAAAGACGCGTCTTGACCTCCGTAACAATAATCCGAAGGGGGAAAAGCAATATTTTGTTTCTGTGAAAAGTTATTAGTGAAAAACCGAAAATTGACCCGGGTTAGCTCCCAAATTCGGGGCCCGATCCACGTTTTTTATGTGCAGAACACCTTTCCGCGTAGGCGGCCTTCGGCCGCGCTTCAAAAAATAACCCTGGGCTACGCCATTCCAACTCCAGGTGGTTGCCCTGAACGGTGGCAACATGCCACCGTTCCGACTCTATGGGTCATTTTTTTCTCACAGGGTAATTTGATTACAACAACCACATGAAAATGACAGAAAAATTGTGAACTTTAACTGCAAATATCTCGCAAAATTCTAAAAATATCGGATTTCCCCCTCCAGATTATTGTTACGGAGGTGAAGACGCGTCTATTGATACCTCTACCTATATTTTTGGACGTGTATTAACACTTGACGTAAACCGTAAAGTATTACCCATATTTATTACCATAAAACCAATGAAAAGTAATTAATAGGATACTAGAACCGCTTCTTCTCGGCTTCCATATTAAAGGGCCACTGAAACGAGAATCTAATTATATTTTATATCTAGAGAACTGCCATGCTATAAATGTACAACAAATAAGCTATACCTATTTACACTGAAAAGAATTCATTATTTTGATTAGGATATTGAAGCCTCTACGTTTGATATACCATCTTGCACAGAAATATTGGTACAGCAAGAATCAATGAAAAAAGAATTAGACGACTTCCACGAAAACACTCAGCTGTCTGGAACATTAGTAAAATTTCACTTCATTGAAAACAACAAAATCCCAATTTTATTAATTTTGCAGGGTTATAGCGATACATCGACAGTTGATCCGTTGTCTATGTGGAGCGATGGTGGACAAAGGGCATGTAAATCTTTCTTTACTATGAGCGGAGAGGAACATATATCAAATAAATTAGAAAGGGAAACAAGGATTGAGCTTTCTAATGATATTGTTGAGCAAACCAGCAGAGAACACTATGATCAGCTAACGCCTAGAGAAACAAATCGAAATAAAGTTTTTACCTGCAATATCTGTATTTACAAGAGTAATAGAAAAAGAGAATTAAAAAAGCACGTCCTTCAGCTGCACAAAGGTAGATCCGATTTATTATATTTTCCTTATTTATTCAACATTACATTTTTACAGAAACAATACTATGTCACGAATGTTGCAAAGTATTTCAATTGCCAGAGGAAAAGGATATGCATAATCAACTGGTACATTACACTGATTCTGATATGTGCTGCCCTTGGTGCAGGAACTTAAGTTCTATGCCAAAAGATGAGCTCGCTAAACATCTGCATTCCAAGCATTTAAGTGTTTATACGAAATATTTCCCTGGCATGGACGTGCTTGGCCGTGGTGAAGATGACCCATTGCAATGTGAACGTTGTCAAAACTTGTTTACCTCTATTTATGATTTAGCTGATCATATACAAGAACATGAATTTGATTGTCCAAAGTGTTCTATGACTTTTAAAACAAATAGCGGTTATAAATCACACTTAAAGCGGAAACATAATCAATTATTAACTACTTCGAAAACAAATTTAAGTGTCAGTAATGACGTTATTCCGTCATTCGATTGCTCCATATGTAAAATGCTATTTAGATCGGAAAAATATCTCAAAAAACATATAAGTAACAAACATAAAGATACCATATTCAACTCACAAAATGATACAAATTCTGCAGATGAGCTACAATTTCTGGATGACTCCAGTGTTCAACGAACGCACTTAGAAATAAGAAGGTTAGACGAAACTATCAAACCAGTTAATACTGTTGATATGCCGAGTAGTAAATCAGGAGAGGATCAAAAATTAAATTCCAACAAAATAAATAACGAAAAGAAATTTATTTGCGCTTACTGTCGTGAGTATGTTACATTTTTTGATCTACTTTTGTACAATATTATTTCAATTTGAATAGCACGTGAATTCAAAAAAGCGTCTTACGTGAAAGTACATGAGCAAAATATACATCGACGTGAAACTCTTGCACGAAAAAAATGTCCAATATGCCAAAAAGTACTGGACGCACGTTATTTGAATATTCACATAAGAACTATGCATAATAATGATCGTAAATTTGATTGTGATATATGTGGAAATTCATATAAATCGTACAGCCGACTTTCCAGCCATAAATACTTACATTTAAATCGCAAACATTTATGTACTGTGTGCAATAAGGGATTTATATGCGCATCTGAACTTAAAGTACATATGAGGGCTCACACCGGAGAGGAACCATATGCCTGTCATTTATGTGAACGGCGTTTTAAAATTAAAGTACGCTTAACCTATCACCTACAGAGACATGCTGGAATTAAGCAAAAATGTAATGTGTGTGGAAAAGAGTTTAATCGCATTGAACAATTGAAAACACATTCGTACCAACACACTGGCATGCCATATAGATGTCCTGTTTGTGAATACAAATGTGTGAAGCGAGACAAGTAAGATTTTGCTTAATAAACGTTTCTATTAGATAAATAAATATCTCTTAATTACTTGACCTTTTCCAGATTTCGAAGACACCTATTAGGTGTGCATAAAAAATCGTTAACGGAGGATGAGCTATCAGAAATGTTTAAGGATAATACTGGTCGATATGCTCGTGTTAGGATTGTCAAAGATATACCACTAATTAATAATGTAACGAAAGAAAAGGACGATTCGGAGTAGACTGCTTTCATGTTAAACTAGTATTTTGCAAAATATCCTCTTGTAAATAAATTACGTAGATAGGTATGTCTGGTTTAAATAAATATTAAAAATAATATCAGTTGTATTTTAATACTCTTATTCGCAGTTGTCCAACCTTTATTTTGGCCACACTCCAGGTAGTAACCCTGTGGGACTAAATAAATAACTCTTAGCCGGTCCAACACCAACTACGTGATCCCCAGTATTTCAGCGCAGAACACCCCTTTGCACTTTTTATAACACCTTATATCTGTGTCTACAACAACTACATGAAAATGACAGAAAAATTTAAGCTTTAATTGCAAATATCTCTCCGAAATAAAATATCGGATTTTCCCCTTTGAATCATGGCCGAGGTCAACACGCATCTTTTGATACCTTTCCCGACATTTTTGGACGTGTATTAACAGTTGACGTTCGATGGATAGTATTACCGTTACATCGTTAAGGAAAACGAGTATGTCTACTTGTTTGATTACACCTTATAGCTAATAGTATTCTAGCAGGGAGAACACTGTGACGAATTCGATTACTCCTCCAGGGTTCTATCGCTATAAGGTCAACTAAATAAAAGCCCAAATACTGCATTCATACAGAGGCAACTTTTGTTGCTTTTATCAGCAACTCTAGCGAATGGTGGGAGAGAGAGCCACGACGGAAGGGGACGGGTACCGAGTTGCCTGTGCTCGGTCTACACGCTTTGTGTTGCCATTCTTCTCAATACCGTTATGTTGGCTGCAGATTTATTTTGACATTTTTCTTCATACCTTGTTTTACATTCGCATATACACATATTAATTTAATGACAAAAGGCGTTATTCGGAGCAGTTTTGAAAAATACAATGGAATAAATTAATAAATATATACATATTTATAAATATCACAATATCAATTTCAGTTTAATTTTTATTTAAAATATTCCTACTAAGCAATACCAAAATTCAAAAGCAAACACAGAATGTCAGAACAAAGCAATCATCAAAATAATCAACCAAAGCAACTCCTGATGTGTGTGAAGAATATCAGCAACATTTGAGCAACACCAAAAGAGAATTGCTGATAAAAGCAACAAAAGTTGCCTCTGTATGAATGCAGTAAAACTTAACATGCATTGTGGTAAAAGTTCTGGGTTCTATCTTCAATTACATGTGAACAAAATTCTTGTAACTTTTTAAAGCCATGCAATGATAATTTACACAATTTTTTTCTGGCTTTGTTTTATAATATTTGGGAGTATCGCCAAAAAGAGTACTTAAAACAATTGCGTTAACGCATTCCGCTGAGCGCTGATATGATTTGTCCGAGCTTTCTACTATGAAACTATCGACCAGATATCGACGTTTCGTCGAAAATCAAATTGTCTATACAGTATCGTCGATAGTTTTCCATCTCTAAAGTATATTTGCAATTTACTATAGATAAAATTTTTACAGCTGCGTATTGTAGAGCTGAAATAAATCTTGACGCTTTAACAGAGGTAATTTAATTAATACAAATCAAAAACCATTGTAAAGCTCTACAATGTCAAAAACGCAAAATAACTATTTTCTTTTTAAGGCATAACCACAAGCTTACTTGCTTTCTTTTCTCGCCAAATAAAGTGATTATGGATTCCATACAAAATCGCCGTGAACGAAAATCGTCAATGGTAACACACCAAATTTATGTAAATGCAATAAAATATCATAGCCAATCTGTCAATACGATTGCCGAATTATTAAATATTTATATTTTGTTCAATATTAATACATAATTATATTACTTTTACCAGGCACCACTGTCCCCTTGCCCCATACCTGATATCAGTGATGATGAACTGGTGTCTATATCTGTCCGTGATTTAAATCGTACATTAAAATCACGCGGACTTAATCGTGAGGAAGTTGTACGCATGAAACAGCGACGACGAACTTTGAAAAATCGTGGCTACGCTGCCAGTTGCCGTATAAAACGCATAGAGCAAAAGGATGTATTGGAAACTGAAAAATCACATGAATGGGTTGAATTAGAGACAATGCATGAAGATAATGAACAATGTCGCAAGGAAATTTCGAACTGGAAAAATAAATATAAGGCGCTACTACAATTTGCAGCACATAATGATATACCCATACCAGCAGAATTGGAAGGTTGTTAAATAATTGTGGAAGTAAAATTTAGATTATATGCATTGTATGGCTATCTTCAGTTTTGTACTAAGTAAGTTAAGATTCACATTGATTTTAATTTTATTTTATTGCTAGTATATATGGTTTTTTTTTTAAACAAATATTGCCTAATATAATATATTCCTTAAATATACGTTTGGCAGATGCATATTTCGTTGACTTTGGCACTGAATATATGTAGGTAGATACAATCTGCTTCCTTAATTTGTTAAAACTGACATTGGAATGTCATCAGCGTGCTCTTCTAGCATTTCGATTGCAGCTTCACAAACGTTGGAAGCTGCGGTTATGTATTTTTTAGCAAGAGCATCAGTGTAGCCAGTTTTTTTGAACAAATTTCGATGAACAGTCCGCAAGTGACGACGTATTCTATTTAGAAAAAGGTAAAAAGAAAGATGTGTATTGAGGATGACAATGCAAAATGGTTTTGTGAGCATAGTTGTGTACGTATGCATGTATAAACTTGCAGCTACAAGCATTGATAGATGAAAGCTGAAACTACTACGTGAAGAAAATGACAAAACTATGCAGATACCTTTAGTCGAACATACTTATGCATGTATGTACTTACTTGAAATTGGTTGGAAACCCGCGTTGACATATTCCACATATTAATGGCATTCCGGTATGCTCATATTGATGTTGCCTTAAACCAGCCAAATTTATGAAAGTCTTTTCACATTGGTCGCATTTATAGCGTACACCCAAATGACGTTTTTCATGATAATTGAGATGCCCTTTTATTGCAAATTTCCGATCACACATAGAGCAAGCAAACGGATAGTCACCCGTGTGAAAGCGTATATGAACTTCCAAATCCTTAGGTCGTACAAACTTTTTACCACAATGTGGACAATCTATTGTATCGCCTCGATGCATTTGCATATGTAAACTAAGATTTTTTTTACGTAAAAATGTTTTTGAGCAAATTGTGCATTCATAATTTGCACGTTTTTCGGGTGAGACATGAACTGCTTGATGTAATTGGAGATTCTCATGCGTATAGAAACGTCTACCACAGTCAACACATTCAATATTACGATCTCGTTCATCCGAATGCAATTCCATGTGTTTATTGAGCGTTAGCCGTGAAGCACATATTTTCGCTGAGTAAATGAAAAGAAATTGAAGTTTTTAAGCTTAACGAAGACAAAAGCGATTCTACCATGAATCAGTCTTTTTACATACAAATTTATGCATTTGCACTTACGACATTTACTGCATAGAAACTTGAGCTGTTTATGACGCCTTAAGTGTATATGGTAGAAAGATTTTAGCAGAGTTCGCCCGCATATATTACAATCCATATATTCGTCATTTTGATGAACTTGTCGTCGATGTAAGCGCAAAGCATTTTTTGTTACAAATCTATTATCACAAACATCACAGGGAAAATTTAGATTTTTGTCCCCTAAAAACAATTGATTTATTTAGACTTATCGTAATGTTTTATGAACATTTGAACATACCATGATCTAATTCATAATGTTTTAGCAAATCTCTCTGAAGCTCGAATATAGATGTACAGAATTCACATTTGAAGTCAAAACAAGTTTTCCGTGTAACATCAATACTCGGATCATCTTGGTCAGATGTCGAATCGTCATCAACATTGTTAGTAGCCTCTCCTGCGTGCACATATCCAACATTTGATTTATCAACTTTTTCGATACTAAGACTAGTAGTCGACTGATTGACTTCAATTAAGTTTGAATTCTCTACATTTGTTGCAGTTAATTTTTCAATGGGCATTTCTGAATGAGTAGCGCATGAATCAATAATTTCAACTTGGTCAACAATGTCTGCGTTTGTTTCTTCACATGCTAAATCCTTGAATTATATGGTTTTTAGATATCTACATATAATTTACCTATGTCTATTGTATATACTTCCGTATTTACCGTGATAATATACTCCACTTCTCCATTCTCTTCCTTTTTAACTACTTCATAATTTTCTGATCCATCGAGAAAGATTCGTTGAATTTGATTTCGGTTTTTCTTTGACTTTGTTGTTTGTTTAATTGTTTGTAGCTCTTCTGCTGCTGTATCAAGTTGTGATGTTGTGTACTTTCTCATTAATATTTGATTATTCAATTGTGCTCGCGTTATGAATTCGCACGATAGCCTAAGATCCTGACGACACTGTCCACATAGGTAATGGCAAGGTGGATATCCCTCAACTTCGAAATCATCCGGAGTAATTTGGAGCTGTACATATTTATTTAATGTATCCAATAAAGTTGGTGTATTATCACGCTGAGAAGTAGTATATGTTTCCAATAAATCCATAAATTCGTCCAGGTTTTTTTGATTGGATACAGACAAGCAGGCGCGACAGCAGCGCATATCTTCCGAACCGATTACATTACTTTGCGGAGTATCCATATTTATTTCATAATATGAAACTGCAGATATCAATCCATTTTCAGGATGGCAGAGTGGATGCTAAAAAAAAAAATGTTTAGATGTTTATCTTTTCACCCAGCCACCCCCGTTGTTAAAAGAAGGTAGCCAGACTTTTTTTCTTCTCACATTTAAAAGAATTATGGTAGATTTTCGTTTTCACCCTTCGCAAGGGATACAACATAGTTGTTTGACAATAGGTGTGTTGGGTGAGGAAACCATTCGAGTGAATTGTGCAAAACGCTTTAAAGCATGTACACACTGGCGTGTTTTGGGGTAATACTTTCCATCAAACGTCAAGTGTTAATTCACATCCAAAAATCTCGAGAGAGGTATCAAAAGAAACGTCTTGACCCCCTCCAATTCGGGGCGTGATCCATGGTATTTATGTGCAGTACACCTTTCCGCATTGGCGGCCTTCCTGGGCTACGCCATTCCAACTCCTGGTGGTTGCCTGAACCACACTTTTTCACTTTTTTGGCTCAGCCTAATGTGCCATTACAACAACCACATGAAAATGACAGAAAATTGTGAAACTTTAACTGCAAATATCTCGCAAACTTCTAAAAATATCGGATTTCCCCCTCCAGATCATTGTTACGGAGGTCAAGGCGCGTCTTTTGATACGTCTCTCGAGATTTAGGGACGTGTATTAACACTTGACGTTCGATGAAAAGTATTGCCTGTTTTGGAGCTCATTCTCAATTTCGAAGCAAAACCTCATGAAAACCGGTGTTTTCGCCAGATAAAATTGTCAGCGAAAACCTGCCGAAAACCATTTGTTTTATCCCAAAACATCAGTGAAAACCACTCACAATCAGTGTCGGTTCTAAAAATTTATCGATAATAGTCGAAAACCATGCTGTCACATAACTGATACTGATATATCATTCTACTTTCCCTGTCAGAACACTGCTAGTGATATAAGGCATTATAGATCAAGCAGTCATAATGCACTCGATTTCTTAGAACGATGTGAAAAATCGAGTTCAGTATCTTTTCTTTTGATCACTCCTACTAAATTAAATATAGTAAAGCAGAGGCACTAATTTATAATATTCTATAAAGTAATTCACGTTTTCGCTATCCTTTAAATGGTCCTACAGGGTGGCTAGATGGCTATCAAGTGAAAAAAAGAATTGCAGCTATGAACTTTTTTTTATACGAAAACAGAGGTTTTAGCTGTAGTGTGTACTTAGTGTAACGCTTTTTTAAAAGCGACCCTCAGGAAATTTCAAATGTGAAAAATTCCATTCAACTGTCTTTTGCAAATCTCAAAGAGCGAGTATTTCCCAGCAGAAACTTGCAACTTTCTAAATGAAATATCAAAATGTACCCTCGCATCGAGTTTTATTAAACTTATTAGGGTCGTTTTCTTGATGGCGTGGATTGAAATATATCTCGTTTTTAAACAAAATTTCGTTTTCTGTAGTGACATACATATTTCTTTTCTCGTCGACGAATTTAACAGGCAGCCAATTCAAAATATGTGGGTGTCAATTGAAATAATTTCGACTTTAAAATTATAAAATAAATAAAATTAAAAATTATTAAAATTTCCCAAATTTTGTATAGTACATATTTACATTTTTCAGGTGTTTTTGACATTCCGCTGGTGTTCAAGAGGAGGATGAGAAAATGAAGTAAAATTTAGCTTGCAGGCAATCTTATACGCCAGTTGGCTAAACCTGCTTTTAACTGGTTGTCGTGAAAACGCCCCTAAAACGTACGTACAATTTTCTTTTCTTTCATGTAATTTAAAAAAAAAATTATTTTGAAAACACCAGAAATGTTTGAATTGTTGTTATTGTAAAAATATTTGAAGTATCATCTCGTTTATTGAAGCTACTACCCACATTCACATAATTAGGGCAACTTTCATAAAAGCCGGTTAAGCTAAATCGGCGGTTGATTTGACAGTTAACCGTTCAAAGTACGCCAATTAAACTCCGGTAAGCGGTTATCGGCTTTTATGAAAGCTACGCTTAGAGCTCTATTATTTTACCTTACAACTAATCTTACGCCAAAGACAACATCATAATCTAAGTTCACATAACTAACATTTTTTTATTTTAAACTCATTTAGACAAAACATTTATTTCACTTGATTTCACTTTTTAACTTTACTCTTAAAAAATGTGGTACACTGCACAAAATGTGGTTGCAATTCGGTATCTCACAATAGCCGCTGTCACACGCACAAGAGTCATAATCTAATCTTGTGAAGTGGCCAGCAGCTGCAATAAGTACCAGTTCACATTTCGAAAAATCATCAAACATTTAAGCGACTCACGTTTTGTCAAGTTGTTTTACACTTTAGTTTGAACGCCAAAGTTTTTTGTTTATTAAAAATTAAGTTTCATTTGAGTTCTACGATTTTAAATCACATTAAAGTTCACATTTTATAATTTATTTATTACAAACTAGCTATTTACATCCAGACAGGGCGATGAAAAAAGAAAAAAAATACAATACAAATCAACTGGTAACTTCAGATTTATGCCACCAAATTTTAAGTTTGCATGTTGAGTATAATTTTTACCGCTGTGGTGTCAATGTGTGTATGACCTTTTATGTATTCAAAGCTAAACATAACGTATTGAACACAATTTAATTATATAATTTTGAATAAATTATAAGCATAACACATGTTAAGGATTCCAAATGTACATACCTACATATGAACATCCTGCAAGGTTTAATATTACAAATATAAATGTAAAATTAATTTTTATTTAAAGCAGTATGGGAGTGTGTGATTTGGAACAGAATGTTAACGGTATATGTACTCGTAGGACCTTAAATGTACATACATGCATATGTACATATGTACTTGAAGAGCGTGTGAATAAGGCTAAGGTCTTTCAATATGTGGGCATATGTGATTTGGAAAAGAACAACAAAAAAGTACTTTGTACTTGTTTTTTTTGGAAATATTGCCCTTCGGACTTGAGAATCTATATTGAGAATATTTTAAGAACGAAAAAAAACAAAAATCTGGTTCATATCCGCAAAAGGACTGCCTCTTTCGATCACAAAACCTGCGGGGAGTGTTCTTGTCGTTATGAACAACAGCTGTTTTGATGACATTCTTTATGGTAGCTTCAATAAAGTAACTGCTCGATCGTTTTATAAAGCCTGGGTTTTCAGTCGCTAGTTAATCTCAGGTTTAAATAAATTATCTTAAACTCAGATTGAATTTCAACTTCATTTTAACATGAAAGGGGAATTTTCATTGAACGTTGAAGGGAGATATGATTGCTTCTCTTTGTAGGCAACACTGGATTTTCTGCACCTAACTAAGATAACAGCTGACATTAGATGACATGTTTTACGTTGCTCACATAATTATGTAGTTAGAGATAATACAACTGATAACTTTTTCGTATATTTTGCAACCAAAACAAGCAAATATGCCAACAACTGATTGGTTGACTAAAGTTTAAACTTGCCCGACCGACCGCTTAAACTTCGTGCAAAGTAGTCTTGAAAACTAAATAATCAAGTTAAGCTTACTTTAACGACACAAATTATTTGAGCCAGATTAGACAATTTTGGCCGTTGTAATTCCTTTTCAAACTGACGCCAAGTCATCCTGTTTGTTTCCTTCCTCTTTTATTGAATAACATGGCCCAAACAGCACAGTCTTTCGTCTTTAGTTCCTTGCATTAAGGTCATGTCTACGTAAAGCTCGTTAAATTTTCTTCGTTATTTGACATTCGCAAAGGACCATATACATATCTTCCAGAGAACGATGTCCTTCAGAGTTTCGCACAATACGCCAGATAGAACCTTATGTACATATGTATATTCGTTATTGCTATTTAGATTTACTGTCCCGTTTGAGCCGCTCGGTGGCTAAACGGACGTTTGCCGGGCTATTGTCATATTCACTTATCAAAGTTGGTGGGTAGTAAATTTTTTTCAAGCTCCTCGTACACACGCTTCGCGGTCTCATAGGGAAGAAGGAAGAATCCATCGTTGCTTCATGAATTCAATCAGATTTAAATGAGTACTGTTATCCAAACTTCCGTTAAAAATTGTAGTCACAACCACTATGGTCTCTGACAAAAATCACTCATACGCCGAGCATGTAACTAAATCGAATCCACCAACCAAATTCACTTAATATACATATAATTACCAAGAATAGACCAAATAGAAAACTTAAAAGAAAAAAAAATATCAGCGAAGCCCCATATATACTGTCTGGTTATATATTCACATATTATATTAGTAAGTTGATCAGCTATGTAGTTTTAAGAGTCCATTATGCATTTGAGTGGGCGTTTATGTATATGTATGTAGATTTGTATTAAAGCGTACAAATCCTTAATAGGCTTTTGTTCTCATACACAAGTAAGGCTTCTTTTGCAGCACGCAACAAACACACTTCAACTACTAGGGTTTCACGTGAATATGATGAGGGCATTTTGGCCAACAAATTAGTGTAAAAAAAAAAGTGTAAGAAATGCATTTAAATATATTAACGCCATATCAGCCATGATTGCTTCACTAAGCAGCTCAAATTGAAGATTTCATTATTGTATTGTTTATTGAAATACTGAAAAAAAAAAATCTCATATATAATAGCGCCTTAGTAATCGTAGTAGATATCACGCCACATCATATGATATTAAAATATCATCATATGATATCATATTGTCATCATCACATGATTTTCAGTGTTTAAAGTCAAAATTCATTATCCTTTTCATCCTTTTTCGTTTGCTCCCATGTTTTTTCACAAACTTCTTACACTGATCTGACACACAATGTACAAATCAATTTACGCTTTATTTTTAATCAATTTTTATATATTCAGACATACATATAAATATATGTATGTATGTATATACTTGTATCATCATGTGTTATTGATTTCATTTCAATTTTAACGCTTCGAAATATTGAATATTTTAGTAAGCACCTTAACCGTCGCGTCAAAGTTGTTGTATAATTAAAAATATTTAGCTGACTGAAGCACTGTCCATGTTGGTATTCTTCTTTTATAGCTTATCAATGATGGCCTATTGGCCGTTAAAAGCAGCCCTCTAAATGGCAACCGCAATAGTTGGCATGAGTGGAAAGTTAAAAACGAAAAAAAATTTTGCTTGGACAGGTGCGATATTGAGACCAAAGGTGAACCCTCACATACCAATACAAACTTAAAGAAGTGCTCCTCTACTTTCATGCATACATACATATGTATATGTTTGTAGCGCCTGCTACCCCCTTAAGCATTGGTTTGTGACTTTTATTATTGGCTGCATACTTAATTTATATACCCAACTGTGCTTGTAATTTTTTAAGTTAGTTGGGTTAAGTACCTACCCTACAGAAGGAACCGCATTCAAGTCACTGGACAAATCTCCACAAAATCAGGAATAAGATCACATTATCATATCAATATGGCATTAGTTCCATAATGAAAGTGGAATAAAGCACTCTGATAATATCACGTATGATGTTTTTGTGTCACATGACATCTCAATGACATCGCAAAAACCAAACAGCATTTTCCTAAGACACGGATGTAGTCGGAGCCATATTATTATGATATAAATTTAAAATATTAAGACGATGATTTCCATCATTCGGAAAACGCTTCAAATCGCTCTGATGTTAAAACCTACAGCTGGCTATATAATATGAATGTTTGCTCGCACTTACACATTTGTCTTGTATCTCTTGTTATTGTACTTGTACGTTCTCTCACTGAGCTACTAACTATTGCTTTAAATACTTGGCTATTGGAGAACTCATATTTGTTATTATGTTTGTGTTGATCTTAAAAGACATTAAAGCAGCTTTAAGTGAAGAAAAGCCGTTGACGAATCGTCGAAGAAGCGTAAAGCAAAACATATTTGCATAAATTCCTGCAAGAAAGTCAGGTTATAACGCCAGCTGAGTGGAGGATCAACCCATGTCAGTAGCATTTTGAAGAGTATCCTACAATTTGAGGCTATCATCTGGAATGCATCAGCTTTTAAATTTGCCTTCGGTTAGAATAGCTCTTTTTTTGATACAGTGGTGGGACCCGAAAAATTAATGGGCTTTAAAGTAAGAGGTCTTGAGTGTCTACAAAATGTACTGTCTGAGCAAGCCACTTTGACTAGACTTATATGTTTTAATTTTGAGTTGTTAATTGATGATTTCTTACGCGTGTATTCCGCCTATATTACTGGTAACTAAAATTATCAGCCACTTTACTACCTTTTTTATGCACATTTTTACCACGAGAATAGCTTGTAAAGTTCTGTTGCGAACTTTAAGGATTAAACCACACCCTCACATATTTGCATTGTTTTCGACACTCTGTTACCGGATGAGCCACAATTGTTCAAAATTCTTCGGTTTAGTTTCAGTTCTAGTTTGCTCTCTTTTTTATTTTTTCTCGAACAATTCAGAAACAGCTGTTTGCCTACCTTGAATCCCCTTGAATTCGGTACCCACCAAACCGTTCACAGTGCCAACTCAGTTTTTGACAACATACCACTGTTACTCAAAACGTTTACGTACAGTGGCATTAAAACTTGCCTATTAGACAAATGACAAATGAAAATTAGTTATTCAACAAACAGACAGAAATAAAAATAAATGTTTCTTTAGCTTCACAAAATAGACTCTAAACTTTTGTTGGATATCTAGAAAAATATTGGTGAAAAATGCATTACATTTTATGAAACTGGGTTTAAGTGATGAGCGAATAAACGTACAGACATATACACAAACAAGTTTTTATAAATATTGATTAATGACATTTTTCAGTAACAATTTTCTGTAGTGTTAAGACCAGCTATGAAATTTTAAGTAGCAAAAAAAAAAAAAAATATTCCAACTGAAATTGAAACACCCTAATGTAAATACAAATGAAAACCTATAAAATTCAAGTAGTGAATTTTTAGAAAATACATACTTGCCTCATGCATTTTACATACAAACATATTTACATATGTATATTTGTGTGAAACCTCTTCCGTTCGCCTTCAAATGGTTCTATGACAATTAGCGAGGGTATTAAAAATCGGTCGGCATAGAAGCCATGGCAAAGTGTGGCGTGCGTTGTGACACAATCTCACTGCTGCTGCCAGCGAATATGAGCGGCGATTAAATTAGAGGAATTCGTGCCTAATTCGTTTGCAATGACATATTTCAAGCGGAAGCGAATAAAACGAATATATGTAAAAAGTTACAGCTGATTGCTTAGCGAATATCTGCTGTAGCAAATCTAAGTAAGATGGAAAATACGACCAAAGCAGAAGAATTGTTCAAAACTAGAAGGGGGAAGCCGATAAGTGTGATATCTTAAGCATAGACGTCAAAATTTTTAAAAAAATTAACACCTGTTTTTTTATATTCTATGTTGGATTCATCCTGCATCTCGTTCTATCATTCGTTAGAAGATAGGAGCAGCGGATGTGCCGCCATGCTGAAGTGCCTCAGATGTAAACAAAAAACTGAAAAAAACTCCATTTTGAAGTGCCTGTCAAACGTTTGACAGATAACATATCACACTTGTACTGAAAAGAGTCTAAAAGAGCCCAAAAAAAAATTCAGAAACGAATTAATAAGAAGCTTCAATATGCGTGGGAAAAGACTCCTAAGTTAATTTAAAAAGGGTCACAAAACAATCCAAATTTTTTTGTATAGTGAGAAATATTGTTCTATCGGCTAACGTAGCACGATTTTGTTTTTCTAATTTTGGGCTATGATAATAACTCATTTCTGAACAAAATACTCTAAGAAATGTACCTGTTATGGAGTTTTCTTGCCTCCATTTGATTAGCTGGGCTTTACCCAAGTGGTACGCGCTAGAGCAGATGCTGACTTGAGTGAAGGTGAGGTTTCGTTACCTTAAAAAAAAATGTTGTTACCAATCTGGAATGTAAGCTTTCCTAGCGTAAGCCAAGCCATTTAATAGATTTCTCATCAGTTTTGTGTCTTCAAAATATATTGAGTGGGGGCTGATGGTGACTCAAACACCCGCAAACACCCTCAAGCAATTGAGTTGGAAATTGAAGTGAGCATGTCAATGCTACTTTGTAGGCGAATCTTCGCATATGAATATGTGTGCGCGCGTATATGTGTGTGTGCATGTTACTGTGTATGTTACCGAGTCATTGCAAACACAACGTAACGGCACAAACGCAACCGAGGTGAATGAAGCCAATTGAAATACGACCCAAAATGTGCAACTAAAATGGGGGTCGCACACGCACACTGACGGACATACATACATACATACATATGTACGTGCGCAACTGACGACTGCACCTGATGTACCCACATTACACAATTGAGAAGGTATGTAAGGGCTAACGTCAGCAATAATTGCTAAGTATAACTTGCTTGATGCGTTGGTCACGTGGTGAGACGTCACGTCGCGTCGCATTGTTCACAAAGCAAACCAAATCAAACTTGGTAACGAATAAATATGAAAATGTGTCTGTATGTATGTATGTAATGACACTGTCACTGACGTTTTGGCAACCCACTAAGTACATCTACTTATGAGCTGTTTCCTACTCACAAATGAAGTGTGAAGACAAAAAATTAAATAACACTTGCATTTTTGCGCTGGGCTGATTACAAAATGTACAAAAGGAATCACTTGTATGGCATCGAATTGTTTCAAATCGACGAATTTTCAACTAACTACATGCATACATATAAAGAGAAGCAGTGGTGCAGCTGGGGGGTAGATTTGGAAAGGAAAGGATATTGAAGGATAGGAAAGGAATTCAAGCCGAATACAAATCGGGGCCAAAATTGGAAACAAAATCAGACGGAAACTGAAACCGGGAATTGAATGTCAGCGGTAAGAGGAAACTCTAATCGAAACCGAAGTCGGAACTGCAATCGGAACCGAAACCAGAATCAAAGCCAAAAGTGTTATTGAAATTCTAATCGAAACACAACTTGGAACTGATACCAAACAGGAAAGTAAAAGTGGAATTTAGATCGGAATCGAGAATCGTATCGGATATCAGAATCCTAATAGAGACCGGAAGTAAAACCGCATTCGAATTCGGAAATGGTGCCAGACCAGAGTAAAAATTGCGAAACCAACAATAACAGAGATAGGAAACCACAACTACAACATGGATTTGATGACGCAAATCGCAATCGCAAACCGAAATAAAACCCGAAATCGAAGCGAATATCGGAGTCCCCACCTAGCATACAACTGAAACCGAATACTTGCCCAGAAATGGTAGCAGAATCAAAACCGAAATCAAACAAAAAGAAGTATCAGAACATGAATAAAAAACGAAATCGGAAACGGGACCGTGACCGTGACCGAGACCGGATTCAAAACAGAAATTGAAATTTCAACGGAAACAGGAATCGATCGCAACACGGTACCAGAAACGAAAAAAATAGGCATCGAAATCGGATCCAAAACCTGATTTGAATCCGAAAATGGTATCACAAATTGGAAAGGAAATCGCATTAAGTAGAATTTGGAAATATTACCAAAACCGGATACAAATCAGAAATCGAAACGTTGACCGAAATCGGTATAAGCACAGAACCGAAACCCAATTTCAATACCGAAAAGGTACCAAAACTGGAATTTAAACAGCAAACCGAATCGATACTGAAACAAATTCATATTTTTCTTATGTGGAAACAAAAACTAAGTGCGAACGACGCGGCCAAGTGGTTTATTGCGATAGCCTACCATGCCGAAGGACTCGTTTTTCAGAGCAGATAGCATCAAAATCGGAAGTACATTAATTAATTGATTACCTAGAGATTGAATATTTCAGCTCTAAGGTAATGCAGCTATTGTACTTGATTTTGTTAAGCAACTCTACCACGAACACCAGCAAAAAATTATCGAAATCGGTCCAGCAGTAAATATATTTATATATATACTTTACTTTCTATTTACATAATGTACTCATGTGTTTATATATTTACACACCTAGTACATTTGCTTATGTGTATATGTATGTATGCGTGAAGTATCTTGAACTATGGATCATTCATAGTCGTGCATTTAGTAAAAGAATGGGGAAGGTCATTTGAGGGCGATATATATTTTATATAGATCTACATACAATAATATAATACATATATCTATGCACTTTTATGCATGATACATTAGACTGTGCAAAAACATTTTTTTTAAATTAATGAAAAATATAAAAAAAATATTTTTTTTTTTAAATTTTATTAAGTTTTAAATTTTAAAACATTTTTTTAGTGGACTATAACTGCTAGCTGATGATTAACAAAAATTTAGTTCTACAGTTTTAACTAACGCAGAAATTAAATTCACATCAGAACTTGCCTAATGAGTCGTGTTTCGGCACTAACCTCTAAAAACACGTAAACAAAACACTTGCGATTTTTTTCGGGGTTAAGGCCGAACTTAGAACTAGTATTGAAATCTTCCTATAAAGAATTTCTGTATAAATTTTTGCTGATTTGAGAAATTGCTTTCTTCTTCAGCATACTTGCTTCATCATTTTTTGAATTTCAATTTAAAAAAAAATTTTTTTTTTTTTTAACCAGTCTAATGTTTATTAAGATATACTATACATTAAAAGGAATTCATTGAAAAATCCATTGCGTTATGAGCGGGGTGTTGGAGCGGTTCACAAAAAGAAGAGCGACAGAGAGAGAGAGTATGATGCTTATATTGTCCTTCGTTTGTCATACGTCACAACCTTAGCGGTCGTTTACCGTTGCCGCTTGCATTAAAGCAAACCCGTTAAATGAAATTGAATGGTATGTATCTACAACAAGTGACCTGGTTTTAAAAATGCTCTTAACCGCGTTATACATATACATACATATGTATGTATGTATGTAGCTAGACGTGCATAGGAGATGTTCCATATGAAAGGGACGTAGAGCGATGCCTGGCGCCATTTCCTGCCTTACTACTCAGTAGAGTTCTCCATTCTTTATACGAGTGTGGGTTTCTTTGTCCAATCTCTTAATCTCAAGGACCTAATCCCCATATGGACCAATAATAATTTTCGGCCACGGACCATAGCTCTTGCTTCATCTTTACAGCAACCAACTTGCAATTTAATTTTTACCAATGGTTTCCAGTAAAAACATCATAACAGTTAATTCGTAAATATTAAGTGGAGTCTGATGCAATTACACTAAATAACAGTTAGATGCTACGTGTTGTGAAATAATGAAACAAAAACAACAACCACGAGGGTGTGATGTATTTTTAGTCCAAAAGTTGTGCTCTCGTAATCGTTTGATTAAAATGTCTGCCTAAAGTAGGACACTAGAACTCGAGACGTGCGTAGGTAGCAGGAGAAACAAAACCATGTCAAACTAAAAAGAAGTAAAAAAAAATACCACTCAACAAACACATAAACGATGACGAACATCAACAGCTACAACAACAACAACAACTATGTAAAATTGAGGGAAGCAAAAGCATTTTCGAGGACGCATAAGCAAACGTATAAAGCGCGCGAAAAAAGCTTTGTTCCTACATTGCGAAGCTCGTTGTGAGGGTGTAAGTACCCAGTTGGAAAAATAAGTATTGATCCCGAAAACTCATTCTTTAGACAACTAG
Organism: Sphenella marginata; assembly: GCA_951509765.1. NCBI lineage: Eukaryota > Metazoa > Arthropoda > Insecta > Diptera > Tephritidae > Sphenella > Sphenella marginata. The sequence goes on along the minus strand of OX608081.1, from coordinate 9,918,159 downwards.
CTTTAGAAATAAAATTTTACTTTCTGGAAATTCATTCAAGAAAATATTAAAAATTCCCACAACTTACCCAAGTCTTAACGAGAATTCTTTTAGCGATTTTGAAGCAAATATTAATATTACTCCAAAGTCAAACGATTGTTCTGCTTGAAGTGAGAAAGACCTAGACTATATAATATCTGAGAGCAATCCATCCTTTAAGTTAGATTAAGCTCGGAAGGTATGATGAGGACTGCAATTCCTTGCTTTGTTGATTTTAAATGGGCATTTCGGGTTGCCTATAAAATACTCGAAAACTTGAGTCAGCTTTGCTGGAGCATTGCTCTAATATGCTCCCATACATGCAGTTTTTATGGAAGCTTGAGACTTTATCCAGAGACATGTTCCTTTTTCCAGTATAGAATTTCTCCCTGTGCTCATCTAGAAATAGAACAGGCAGATGGATCTGATATCGTCTGATTCCTTGCATTACTTTGGACCCCATTACATTGAATGGTTACTTCTTGATAGCAGCCTTACCAATACGTCCCCATCCCTTCCTAGTCTCTTCATTAAAGTTGCTCTTAAAGTCGTACCTTTTCCTACAGGGTATGTACGCATTCGTTGTTTAGTTGTGTAATTGTAAAAGTTGTAAAAATCATGCTGCTCAATTCACTGGGTTACTGGGTAAAATTTGTAGCACAACGAAAACACCAAAATGGAGAAGAGCTAAAAATAAAGTTTGGCATGCAACAACTATAAAGAGAGGCACAGCTGAGCAATCCAGCAAGCGAATAGCCAATCAAATCCAACTGCCGAATTTCGCCCAAAAGTAGGCTTGTACATATATTGCTTTTTGAACAAACAGGAGATACAACAACAAATACGATTCGGTAGGCAGTGACACACAAGCCATGATGTTCATATGTATTTCTGTGACGTCAGCAAGGTAAATGGCCTCCGAATTTCTTAGAAACGGAAAACGAATAGCAATCAAAACGAATAAAATGGCACTCGTTGAGTAATTTATGTAGATTTGTTATTAGAAGCAGGAAAATGGGGAAATAAGCAAGATGAAGATAAAGATAAAGAATTCAAGGCAACTAAAGAATGTCAATGAAATGGATGTACTACTAGAACTAATCTTAGCGAACAATAAGAGTGGAAGTGCGAAGACCTATTTTGAGTAAAATAAACTTAGATCCAAACTTATTTCACTGTGACCAAAGAAACTTTGAAAGGAAGTTGTTTAATGTTTGTGGAAAAACTTTAGAATTTATAAAAAAAAAAATGCTTGAAATGTCATACGCCATGGCGGTATTTAACTAGCATTCCAAAAATAATAATTTGTTTATTTTCTCACCTCAATTAAAATATTTTTTTCATGAAATCTTAGTTTGTGAGCAACACAAACCTTAAAAAGTTTCAAAAAAAATTTAAATTTTTCTTAAAAAACTTTTTATGTATTCGAAAAAAGGGAAAAATCGTTTTGCATTTCAATAAATTATAGTATAATGTAGTGTAAATTTTAAATTTTAAAAAAGGTCTAAGTTTATAGAACTTTTTTCGGAAGGCAAATTTTGGGCTTTGTTGTAAAAAATTAATATTTTAAAAACATTATGTATGTGGCGATCAAATTAAGTGAAAAAGTGCCAACGTTTAACATTTCTATGCTGAAGTTATGTGAAAGTAAGGTTATGTCTGCATAAATTTTTAGAGATTAGAATGTGCCTGTTTATTAAAAAATGTCAATACTCCCCGACTTATCATAAAATATACAAGTTTTTTAAAGTTTTTTAAAATTATATTTCCAAGCCAGAACTCTTAAATTTGATTAGTATTTAGTAATCAAATGATTAGATCGATTTTTTAATTGATAATGATTATTTCAATTGTTTTCAAGAAAAGGAAATTAATTATAAATTGATTATATTGTAACAAATCAAAAATTATCAAAAATAATCAAAAATAATCAAAAAAAAAAAAAAATGAAACAAAAAAAAAAAAAATCAAGGAAAAAAATTTTTAAAAAATTAATTTTCAAAAAAAAAAAAATTATGAAAAAAAAAATGTTACTTTTGATTTTTTTGGATAATTTTCAATAAACCTGTAAAATTATGACTTTTTTTTGATTATTTTGTAATTAATTGGAAATTAATCTTTAAAAATTTAAAGTAATGGTAATCAATAACATGATTCCCAGGAAAAGAATCAATCAAACCGGTTAGTAATCATTATTACGATTACTAATCATTGTTTGATACGTCTGTTTCCAGTTTGTTTTGGCAAAGAAATGGTTAAGTTCACCTCTACAACTTCCGTTTTCTGATTATTCAAAATATCCCAAAAACTCATACATACATACGTCATCAAAAATATCACTCATACGCCTAGTATAACCTATTCATCTACATACATATTTGGTATGAAGATAATTTGATTTATTTGACGAGCCGCTGTCGTCGTCGAGACGCGTCACGTTGTTCGTGCAGCATGTTGAACGTGCTACATATTTAAAATCGATTAAATTTCGGTTGAAACGTGCCCAAGACAAATGCTACGCTTACGGCCTATGTGTGTATGTATGTATATACATACATATGTATGTATGTATGTAAGTAACAGTTAGAGTGCTGAAAACATATTTTGCCCTTGCTCAGCCCTTACGCAAATGTAACGAAGTAGAGCTTTTCGGCTTGTACTTAAAAAAGAGAAATGCACTCAAGGGAAATTCGGAAAAAATTTTTAAATTCCTTTTTTTTTTGTTATGAATACATATGTATGTTTGTATGTATGTACATATGTACATATGTATATGTATGACAATTAGGAACGGGTCTCTATTATCTCTACGATGTTTTTCATAATTACTGCGCTTTCAGAATATTTATTTTTAAAGATGTGCCCAATGTTAAGAATATAGATTTATTATTGAATGAAGAAAGTGGAAAATGAACTTCAGAAAAAAATTGTTATTCGATATTTCAAAATTGAAATGTATATGTACTTCATTATTAATGTAAGACACGGATTTAAATAACGTTCCGGTTCGTTCTTCAACATTTTTTTTAAATTTTGGTTTTTGTTCTAATTTCTTCAACATTTATTTCGGTTTCGGTTGCGGTTTCGGTTACGGTTCCGTTTTTCAACTTTTATTTCGGGCTCGGTTCAGGGCCCGGTTTCGTTTTCAACATTTATTTCGGTTTCGGTTACGGTTTCCTTTTTCAACGTTTATTTCGGGCTCGGTTCCGGTTCCGGTTTCGTTTTCAACATTTATTTCGGTTTCGGTTACGGTTTCGTTTTTCAACGTTTATTTCGGTTTCGTTTTTCAACGTTTATTTCGGTTTCCGTTCCGATTTCCGGTTTTTAAAAATGAACACATGTTTTTGTAGAAAAGTATTCGATTTTTTTTCGAAACCTGTATCTAGTAACTATCCATCATAAAAATGTAATCGAATTGGTTTTAGGCTCTTCCAGAAATTATCCGGGATATGGTTTCGTTCCTTTTTACATCAAAATAATGATAACGGTTTCAGTTTTGGTTTCAAAAACGATCTGGCTACGGTTTTCTGTTTTGAAAATTTCGAAAAATTTTTGCACAGTTTTTTAGGACACTTGAACTGGAATTTTATGACAAAAATACTGAAATTCAATTGTGAGTATAAAATAAACTAAAACATGTAACCTTCGAGTGTGCTATACTTATGAAACGCATTGTATATGTATATACACATGAATTTCAAATAAAATCGTTTATATGGTATGTTTGTATATATTTGTTTGTTTTGAACGTGCCTGTTACTTTTCGTCCATATTCTAAGGAGTTGTATGTGTGTGGAGTGTTATGCTATAGACACACACACATACATGTATACATTGTTACATTGCCAAATGTGACGTCATCAGCGAAACACGATTTATTTTCATTGAGGCAGCGTCTATTCAATTGCCTGTGTATTTATTATTTATGTATATTTGAGGCTGTAAAAAAGTTTGATCCACACGACTGAGACAGCAGAGTTTACATATGTACATATTTATTAAATTTATATTAAATTTACCCACTCTGGAACATCGAAGGATTTTACTAGGAGTAATGTTTCTTCATAAGCTGATTATTGGTGAAATTGACTCTTCTGAACTAGTAGGCAAACTAAATTTTGCTGTACCTGCTAGAACTCGGCCTCTCGAACCATCCAGTCCTGATTAAAAAAAATGGCAATAAGCCTTAAATACATAACCAGAAATATTCATCTATACTTCGATTGGAACACGTCCTGCCATACTATGGGCAGATTATATCCTAGGCACTACATATCAGAGCTTATTCTACAGAGCCCTTCCCGGCTTATGCGCCCCCTTCTGGGCACTACGCATCTGCTCCCTACTGAGCTAATAATACGTCGATTGGAACATGTCCTGTCATGCTAGTGGCAGATTATAATCTGGGCACTACATATAAATACTTATCCTACAGAGTCCTTCCAGGCTCATGCGCCCCCTTCTGGGCACTACGCATCTGCTCCCTACTGAGCTAATATTGTTAACTATACTATAGGATTCCTGAGCATATATTTGAATGATCACATGGACCGAATGGCAGGGGGAACGGAGACTCGGCCTCTCCAACCATCCATTTGTGGAATATGTTAGACTTAAGATTATTTTGTTATGTTAAGTTTTCTTTTGTAACACTTTGTATTTTATAATAGAATGTTATACATTCGCCATCAGTCGACCGCTTTATGTTAGTGTCGACTTAAAATAAAATAAAATAAATAAAATATATTTGATGAACATTTTGGAAAACTTTTAAAAATTTGCTGACATTGTTTATCATTATTAAAATACAAAAATAAAAAAAAAAAAACTAAGACAGCCCATTGAATTGTTTGTAGAATTTTTAGAAAATGGGGGCGACTCTGCCCATTTTTGTTTGAGTTAGTTTTCCAAATGTTTTTTATTATAAATAATTGGAACAAAATTTGGTAAATGTAAATGTAGCATTTTTTACAGCGAATACTTTACACAAAAAGTATTTAAAAGGATTATAGAAAAACTTCAATGCATTACTTCCTCGAAAAATAACAAAATAGCATTACATTTCACTTCCAAAGTAACCACACACTAAGAAACTCGAAAAATATAAATGGTTGAGAATGGGCGTGGCAACGCCTCTTTTATAGTGGTTTATTTCTTAAACAAAAACATGTTAACTATTTCAGTTTATACTTTGATTTTTGAAAGTGAAATTTATATTTTTAGGAGTTATAGGACAAGCTTTGCTTGTTTTCTAATTTTTTTTAAAAAAAGACTGGGTAAAGCGTTCGTCTGCAGTGGATCCCCCACTAGTCCGCATTGTATTGGATAAATAAACTGTAATTTTGATAGCATACTTATAGGAGTAGAAAAGCGATAAGTCCAACAAATTTTAAAGACATCAAATCTGGCATAAGTCATTTGCAACTCATACTGGTTTTTTGCAAAATTCAAAACATCAGTTTTTTTACAATTTTTGTCTATGTTTCTATCTGTTTGTGCGCGCATCATGCAAAACCGGCTGCATAGAACTTAATGTAATTTTCAGTAAAGAGCGCTGAATATCTAATTAAACGTTTAAACTCCTTTTTAAAGCAGTGAAATCTTTTCCCTGAAGAATACAGTAGGTGCAAAAAAAAATGGTCCACATGTTTTATGCATTTAGTAATTTTGTAATAAGCCGATTTCAGCATAGAATGGTTGGCATGTAAGATGTCATTCAAGTTTTTTTTATTGTTTGTGTGCACATCACTAAATAATTAATGCCTCGAATTAAATGATTTTGTCACAGTTATGTAGCTGGTGATGCATGTTGGGTTATAGCATGTAAAATGCATTTTTACTGCAGTTTTTGGGGGCCATGTTTTTATAGGTATTTTTCTTTCATTCGAGTTGCTTTAATTTTTTTTTTGTATTTGCATAATTTCACATATTAACACAATATCCAACTTTCAGCTGTCTCATAACTCACGTGCACACTGTCATAAAGTAAACTTTCTTCTGCGTGGGCTTGTAAACATAAACACAAAGCCTTCCATGCCATTGTTGAAACGAATTCCAGTAGCAAACTTGAATTCGAATTTTTTTTTTTTTTTTGCAAAACACTTTTCATTAACTTCACAATCACTCTTCAAACATTCTACTAGTTTAATGTAAAACAAAAATTTAACCGTTTTATTAAAAAATGTTTCAAAAAGCGTTAAACGCTGAACAAAGCGTAGACGAGCGATTTTCGACTGCTTGGCTTGGGTAGGACTATTCAACTAAATTCTGAATTGTGCTGCAATACAAACTTCACTTCTACCATAACCAGCCAGACTTGAGAAAAAACAAGAATATTACACACACACACATATACATACATATATACAAAAATGAAAATAGCATGTATTAACGAGTGACGAATGCGCTGCCAACAGCCATTTGATTGCTCGCTGCTGCTGCTGCTGCTATTGGCCGCAAAAGCACACAACACTGACGTCGCTGTTACTTTCACTAAGGATGCTGGTTGTTGCCTTCAATGCACTAATTGTTGACCAGTTATGTATATATATATCTAGTACATCATTGCTATCTATGTATGTATGCGTATATAGCTGCCAACAGGGCTTTTCTCAATGAATTTTCTGTTGTGCTTTAAATATGTATGGGTATGTATGTATGTGTGTGTGTATGTATAACAAAGTCCTCGAAATGAAATCTCCTTGTCCTCGCTTTAATATTTCATTGATGTATTCCTTTCGCTCTACGTAGATGTATATATGTACATATGTATGTATATATGTATGTATGTAGTATGTATGTCTAAATGTGTTCCTTCTGCTGCTAATTCAATGGCTGTTGCGTCCGCTGTAGCGCTGCCTCTGCATGCACATATGTATGTATATGTGTTACGTGTCCTGTGAATGAATGCCAATGGTGACGTCACAACTTGTGTGCTTTCATTTTGCCACTCACATACACACGCTCATATACATACATACATACATATAAAGCTCGCATAAATTTAAAGTATGCAAAGACAATACGAATTTTGTTTTTGTATTTGTATTGCATTCGGAATTTCGGAGTACAGTGGCGAGCGCAATCCATTATATTTGGTGTTTTCTGGGTCAACGTGTTGTTACAACTTTTCAAATGACGATGAATGCACATGCATATATTTCAGTGCGCGTGTGTGTGTGGGTGCGTTAAATGGCATAGTTTTAGCTTAAGTCGTCATCAACTAACTTCAGCTAACAAAGAAATTACATACATATAACGGCATACGTTTGCAGATATGTACATAGTATATACAATTTCTTTATTCGAACTACTTATTCTATTTTATTTTATTTTATTTTATTTAATGCAATTCAATTCAATTTAATTTAATTTAATTTAATTTGTGTGGAGGTAGTGTTGTCGGCCTACCACACCAAAGGTCCAGGTTCGAGCCCTGGTACAGGTTACATCAAAAAGTGGTTTGAAAAAGGTTTTTCAAAACGGGGTCGCCCCTCGGCAGTGGTTTGGCAAACTCTCCGAGTGTATTTCTGCCATGAAAGGCTTCTCAGCAAAAATTCATCTGCTTTGTAGATGCCGTTCGGAGTCGGCGAAAAACCGTAGGTCCCGCCAATTTGTAGGAAAAATTTCAAAGCGGCACACCACAAATTGGAAGAGAAGCTCGGCGCAAAAATCTCCTAGGAGGTTGATGATATAACTGTTGTACATATATCGCGCCATATATATATATATATATAATTTAATTTAATTTAATTTTATTTTATTTTATTTTATTATATTTTATTTTATTTTGCTTTATTTTATTTTATTTTATTTTATTTTTATTTATTTTATTTTATTTTATTTTATTTTATTTTATTTTATTTTATTTTATTTTATTTTATTTTATTTTATTTTATTTTATTTTATTTTATTTTATTTTATTTTATTTTATTTTAATTTATTTTATTTTATTTTATTTTATTTTATTTTATTTTATTTTATTTTATTTTAATTATAAATATTGCTTACGTACGTCATACAATTGACATTAGTTCAACAACCTCGACTAGGTTGACGAACTTTTGACCCAACTCCAATGCAACAAAAGCTTTTTTACTTTCATCAAATAATTTTGTTGTTGTTGTGTTTTGTTCAGATTCTCACGCATACTAACACATACTAACCTTCGAATGCGCGCATATTGCATTGCAATTTTAAATTGTATAAATACATACATATCTATACATATTTCTCGTTTGACGCTTCACAGCAGCTTTTTCGAAGCTCAACCTTTCTGCCAGCCGTTGGTATTTCGTAGCAGCGCTGCTAGCGTTATTAAAGGCGTCATCACTGTCAAAACAATACAAACAAAAAAAACACGAACATCGGAAGCACGAACGTTGGACTCCGAATATGTGTCTCTGTGTTTCTGTGTCGTCGGTTATCATTTATCGCCTTTCGTGCTGTGCGACGACGAGAACAGTGACATACATAACTAACCTAACTTCGTATGCGTTGGCAATTTGTGTTGACCTTCGATTCTATTTTTAGATTGTACTAAATATAACCCGGGGTCAGTGTATGGATAAAGAAAAAGCAGCCACCCAAAAATCAGCGCCCCATCACCAACCAACTAACAACCAACTCGGGTAACTCAATGGGTTTGTGTGTGCGTGTGTGTATGGTTTTTGTAGCTGTTGAGCAGTTTTAGGTTTTATGTTGCTGACTAAAATGAAAATATTGTTTAAGCACGAATCGTTTTGTTTGTTTTCTTATTTTGGTCTGTTTATTGTGCCAAAATTTTCAAGAGTTTAATATGAAGTTTAAATATATTCAATGAAAGTTAATTTATGCTAAAAAGTAATAAGGGCTAATGTCAGTTTAAAGAATTTTTCAGGCGACCATTTGTATTTTTGAATATTCCAGCAGAAGAAAGGGATTTTAGCATGTAAAACTGAAATGTTTCCATTTTTTTGAATGTTTTCAATTTACAAGAAACTGACCTAAAAAACATTGCTCCTACGCTGTGGTGTACTTTCGTAGGAAAATTCTCGTATTCCTCATGAAAAGAACAGATTATATTTTTAATGATGTTGCAGCTGGTCCGTTTGGACCATAGACACATTTTATAAATGAATTTTTAAAAAAGTCCAAATATTTTTTTCTCTCCCTTTCTTTTACTCTTTGAATTTGGCTGGTATTACATGACTTTTAATGAAACAAAAATTTAAAAAAAAATTTAGAAACTCCAAATATATGTATGTTTTGAATTTTTAAAACATTCCAAATATATTTTTGCTTCCTTTTCTTCTACTCTTCTGAATTTGGTTGGTAATTAATACTTGACTTTTAATAAAACAAAAATTTAAAAAAAAATTTTGAAACTCTTTTTTGTCGTAAAAATTTGTAAAAATTTTAAATAATTTTTTCCCTTCTTTTCTTCCATCACTTCCCTAAAACAAAATGACGAACTGCTCAAGAAGTCAGGATCGATTTCCAACGAAATTCGATTTTCCTTTTTGGTCTTTAAATTAGAAGAAATTCAAATACAACAAAAATATTCTTAAACATTAAGCTAAGCGTATACTGAAGGTCATTTTATACGTACATATGTGTGTGTGTGAAATTAAATTTCTCATTGAATAGGTTTACCTGTACTGACGAAGATTTGCAAGCGGTCTCTGAAACATAAAAACTCACAAAAGTCAACTGGTCTACCGCATGACCTCCTTACATCTCGTTATATATAGCATGGAGCTATGACGCGGATGCGTACCGACGACAGCATAACTGCAGCATCTATATAGATGTATGTATGTATGTGTATATATATTTTTATATACTAAATGAAAACATATTTATATGTATGTATATATTTAAGGATGCATACATATGTATGTACATATGTATATTAAAAACTGTATGGCACCGCTTTAACTTTTGCGTATTTGATGGCATTGAGCCACTTGCGCCACTTAACTTAACCAGCTGAGGCTCCAATTTTCGCTGTTGCTGTGTGCAATATGCCGCTGCAGTGTTGTATGTTGCTGTCGCTGCAAGAATGTTTTCCGTTTGCCATGCAGGCATGTTTACTGCAATTATTGCCGCTGATGACGTGGGCAAAATTGTTGCTTTTATTTGCAGCTTTTACATATACATACATACATGCATATTAATATATACATATATCAAGTTGCCGCTTTTGCAGACTGAACCTGACCGTGTTTGTTGTTATTGTATGTTTGTTGCTGATGTGAGGCGCTTAACATTTTTCTCAATGGCGCAATGAGATCAGCCTGTGCAGAATTTTCATTCAACAAAATTTCCACTTTAGGGCCACGAAGGGTCGGCAACGAGGGTGGTAGCGTTGGAGCTATCGAGGTTAGCAGCGTCGGCATTGGCCATGTGGATGCTGGATATATTGCCTACATGCAAAGCATCAAGGGACAAATAATGTGGGGTGGTTTGAAGAAGCCTGGCTAAAAATCAAATAGCTTAGCTAGAGTAGATAATAAAAACAAGCTCTAGAGTAAAGATGAAGATATAGATGGAGATAGAGAAAAAGATAAAGGCTAAGATAAAGATAAAAATAAAGATAAAGCCAAATATAAAATTAAATGGATAACACTAAATATAAAGGTAAAGACAAATATAAAGTTAAATATGAAACTATGGATAAAGAAAAGATTAAAAAAGATAAATAAAAAGATGAGGATACAGATACAGATATACATAGATAACCATAAATACAAAGATAAAGATATGGATGAAGGTAAAGAAAAAGGCAAAGATGGAAATAAAGATAAAGGATAACGATACAGATGAAGATAAAGATGAAGATATAGATAAAGAAAAGCTTAAGAGTAAAGATAAAAAGTCTAATATGAAACCACAAAATGACAAGAGTTTCGACGGTAGTTCTAATAAAATTTAATGCTGAGATAACTTTTTCCAAAATATCCCACTGTGCGGCGCTAGCCAGCACACTGTTGTTGTACTGCAGTTAAGATTCAGTATGCACAAATTGAGGTCAATCTATTTTTAAAACACCGCCACAGTCGCCACAGATGCAAGGTAACTACCATACCACTTCATACTTTCTCTCCCCCCCACCCCATTAAGGCAAATAATACCCCTCACTTTGTTGGTCTTCATTTCTTTAGCCAACAAAAAACTGTTTCGTTCTTTTACCATTATAAGCGCTATAGTGCACAAAATGTTATGAGTTTGCCGGTTGTGCTGTTATCTGCGCTGTAACAGTGACTGTTACTTAACATTGCTACTGTTAAAGATGCTGCTATTTGCTACATATTTCTGTTCTGCTGCGAACTATTTTTATGTTTATTGCAATTTTTGTTGTTTTCAGATTCGTATTGATGTGTTTGTTGTTGCTGTTTTTATAACAACTGATGCCATTTCTGCAGGTGATTTTGTTGTTGTTGGTTTGTTGGTTTTATATGTACAATAGCCGTTTTTTACTTTAATATGTATCTTGAATGCTCAACGAAACTTGTTCATATTATTTTATGAAAGTAATTACCTCCTCCCCCCTTTGCGTGGTTCTGGCAGCACCCATGACGATATCGATGACGCAAGGAGCGGCATAATTTTATTAAAGAAATTGAACATCACTTTTATTTACTCGAATTTGATATTGTTTTTGTTTTAGTTGCTCTTCAGCTCTTGCTTTTTGAGCTAGTAAGTGACGTCAGCACTGCTATAATGCAATAATTCCGAGCGTTTTTAAAACAAAGTAATCGAAAGTAGTTTGGTAATGAAGTTACTTAATTGCCGATTTCCTTTTGCATAAAGTTGTCCCTTGTGCTTCAAAGTTGCCCTCAAAAATAACATTCCAAAGAGGAACTTCGTAGAAAACCACTAAATGTTATTTACTATTTTGTTAGGTTAGGTCGCAACTACGAATCTCAACAGCTGAGCCTCTTGATTACTAAAAACAATTTTTTTTAAATGAACTCTGGGGTTAATGGTTATTTCAATAAGCTTTTACTTCCATTTGGATGCATCTAAAAAAAAACATTTTTTAAAATTATTCCACAATATCTTAATTTTCAATCGATTTGACGCAGCAAACAATTTCTGCAAAATAAATTTCTCTAAGCTAAAGAAGGACATTAGAGTGTTTAAATGCCAACAATTTTCCGTTACAAGTTAACAATAAATAAAACAATTTCCATTGAGATCTAAAAATAACCAAACGTCATATCAACGCCAGCGTAACGCCAGACGGCCCACAGCAACAAATCTCATTCACCATCGTCGGTGTTCACCTTCGAACTTGCAGTTGCTCAAAGCCAAACACAACCAAAGCCAAACCAAACCATGCCAAGTGCAGTAAAAACTTTCATGGATGCAGGCCGAAACTGAATCACTGATGCACTCAGAGCATGTTAAACGGAACTCGTCTTTCAAACACGAACTACTTACGTACATATGTATGTATGTATGTAGATGCCCTTAGCGATGGATGAATGGTGCGCAAGTGTGCTAGCAGTGGTGGAACGACACTGTAACGGCGGCAGCGATTTCATTCACAAATAGCAACTTATGTATGTACATACATATGTACATATATAGTATTTAATAGCTGCCTATGGATTTTCTTGCAGTGCAGCGGGTAGGAATGGGAAAATGTTAAGTTTACAGAAAACTTTGTTCTTGAAGTTTATAAAAAAAAAAGCTTCAAATAAATGAAAACTGAAAACGCGTACAGTGACGGACATGAATGTATGTACATTCTAGTGGCGGATTCAGGAAAGCGGGGGGTCTAAACTTCTTTTATGAAATATCGACGACATCTTTTATCCACAGTTTCTGAAAGCTATGACTTTTTGGTTTCCGAAGGAAGGGGGATATATTATGACCCGATTTTGAGCCCCTCCTTGGATCCGCATCGGGTATATACAATCGTTTTTGGCGATTTTCACATATTTCGGATTTAGTAAAATTATTTTACATTAAATTTATTACAAAAACACGTGTCAAGGTCTAACATAGGAACTTTGAATTTTGTTTTAAAAATATGTGTATTTTTTTCACAGAATTTTTTTTTTTAGTATAAAAATCTTATTAATCTTAAGTTCGTGACAAATTTTGCTGATTTTTGGCAATTTTTTAGAACTTTGTGTAAACAGTTTTCTAAACTTGTTAACCTGGAAAATTTTTTTTAATTTGTTGCATAGTGTACCTAAAAACGAATCTTCGACAAACTTTCAATTTAATTTAAGTAGAAAAATTGCGTTCAAATATGTAGGAAAAGGTTGTATTTTGTAAAGTCTAGATGATTTTGAATATCCCAACACAAGTTTGTAATGGGATTACCCTCCTATCCCTAAGTTCTGAGAGGCTCACGAAAAAATAAATGTTTTATCACAAAAATCGCTGGATTCCAGACGATAGATGAAATTAGAAATTAGATGCAGTACAGCACAAATTGAAAGAGAAGTTTGGCCTTAATCTCCTCGGAGATGCAAAGCACCATAGATTTATTAGTATTAACAATAACAAAGAACTCTCTCGAAACCCTAAAAATAGCTCCTCTATTTCCATTAACCCCCCGTGAAGCAGAAGCTGGTTAAAATAGACTGTCACTTTGATGACCTCAAATGAGAGTCAATTAAATAGCTAATGATGACGTCAAAACCATGACGTCACAAATGCAACGCAAATGCACCTATGAAAATGCCACACATAAACATACTCACTGCAGTATCTACATACATAAAGGTACTACGTAAGCACATACATATGTACGTATGTATATTCAATGTTACATAGTATATACATACATACATACCGCTGCAAACTAGGTCAAATGGGCTTCAATATAAGCACTGTTCTTCCTAGTTTGGTGAGCAGAGCGTTGCGGGTGAGTCGATTCGATGTTTAAATATCATAATTTTTTCAACCACTTTGTCATACAATAACACCTTCATCTACGTCAATTTATATTTAAAATGTATCTAAATATAGTATATACATATGTATATATTTTGTATTTATCTGATTTTCGCAATATACGTTAAAGCGTAAATAAATTATTTTTAATTTTCAAAATGGTCAGCGGTGTTGTGAGAGCAACTAAATATGTATGTTTCTATGTGGAATGTATTCAAATGTGTGGGCGCTTTTTTTGTGCTGTTTTTGAAATGTTGAAATATTTTTGAGTTCGCTTTCAAATACATTTGAGTATTTCCACGAAATGCTGTGACCATACTCATTAGGGTGGGGTTGAAAAAAATAAAAAATGTATCTATAAGAAAAACTTTTTTGGCCGTTGTCCCTAAATTTTTTCTTTTCTATCCAATTTAAAACTTTTAATAATGAAATAAAATATTAAAAAAAAACAAAAAAAAATGCTATATAATTGTTAGCATATACTTTTTAATTTATTTTAAAAGTGTTAACAGTACCAATGGAAAAATTTTTCTTAACAAATTTAAAAAAATTGTCAAGTTAGATTTCTATTCAAATTTGATATTTGATTCTAGTACAAAGAAGTGCATATAACTTTTTTTTTTTTTCTAAAATAAGAAAAATAAAATAAAATAATTTTTTTCATTTCCGAAAATCTATTGCCTTACAAGTTGGAGAAGCCCTTCAAATTGTGTTTTGTTTCCAGTACAACTCCTTCATTTGATGAATTAAACTGTATAGCACCATGTTGTACTGGTCCAAATCTTAAAAAAAAAAAATTTATATCGCCGTTTTTGAAGTTAGCCTCAAAAAGTTAGTTCGGGTTTTCGAAATGAGACCCTTCGTAATATTTTTTTAGTTATTGTATATAAAAAATTTAATAATAAAATATATGGACGTGGTCTGCATTAGATATCTTCGAGCTTGACAGTGTTATCTTCGAAAGTTTCTAAATATTCGAAAAATCCGAAAGCTTTACATTCCTAATTTTAACAAAAATGCAAATGTGGCGTAAACAGTTTTTCAAATTAAATAAATATTTTTGTTTTTTATAAAGTTTCAACTCAAACCCCATAATTTAAGAAATTATGTTTTCAACCCACCCTAATATTAGTGATATATCTTTTAAGCTGCTAATAAGTTTGATAAAATTGACCGTTATTGGCTGCTTGTAGTCGTTATTGGTATCGAACTTTTCCACTATCTTCATATCGTTATCCACTTTCCGGATTGTCACTAAAAATGTAGTCAAATCAATGGCTAATCCCGTGAGTTGGTTTAATAAAAAAAGACGGTGTGCAGAAGAACGCGATTCAAAGACGAGGGTGAACAGTTTTCCAAATGGGCTCAAGTAAATGTTTCGGGTTTGCTAATGGTGTGTATATACATATGTAACAGATTTTGTTGTTTATTCAAGCAATCGTATATTTAGCTAAAAAATATTTATATAAAAAGTAAGTAAACAAAATAAGTCTGCTAATTTCGCTGTATATATGTATGTAAGTATATGTATGTGTGTGTATGAATGTGAACGCCCACGTATGAAAAAATTATGAAAAATATGAAAATAATTTGTTCTAAATTTTAAGTAATCTAGAAAACTGGTGCTAATTAAATATTTCGGGTAACGTCGCCACCACGGTAAAAGTGACTAGTTTCTTTAAAAAGAAAAAGATGTTCAATGGCACAAAAAAAAAAAAACAAAGTTATTAACTGAGTGAAATGTACGCTTAATATTCAAAATTTAAAAAAATTTAGAAACCTCATTTTTCAAATCGGGTGTCAGTACCAATCGTCATCGCCAATTCCTCTTCTTTAATACCCGTATATATGCCATTTTTAAAAATTTCAATTAGGTGGCAACCTTGCAAACACAACATAACCTCAAAGGCAGTACCTCTTAGCACCTGCTTAGCCGTTTCCGATATGGTAGTGGAGATACAAATATGTATGTATATCTTTATGTATAAAAATCTTAGATATGCTTTATGTAGCTTTAGACTTTCTTAATGTCTGGACCGATTTGGAGAAAAGGGGCGTGGCTAGATGGGATATTTCGTACTGCATATACATACATATCTGGGAGTGTTCTTCTGTGAGAAAACCAGAAAAATGACAAAAAAAAAGAAAAGAAAGTAGGATTAGGCAGATGGGACATAAAAATACGAAACAACGGATGGGAGAAGGAGGAGTGGCGTTCAATTGATTTAATTCCATGCAATTAAGTTTTTGGTCAGGCCAACATCTGCCAGGTCCTTTAGTAAAACAAAACAATAGTAAAAAAAATATGGCAATATTGGTATCAAATGAAAGATATTTTGATTCGCATTTAAAAAAATCTAAATCTCTAAGTGGAGTTGCCACTTATTGAGGTTTTTATATGCATTTTTTGTTTAACGCAGCTACTTAACGATTGATGTGGCGATGGAAAGTTAACTGAGGCAACCTTAGACGGCTCGTAGCAGTCAATAGTCGTCTTTTTGTAACGATTTTGAAGGCTCAATCAGATGTTTAAATTGGGTAAATCATATTTTGACACTTAACTGATGTACGTTAAACAGTAAAATAGTGGGTATTGCTATCAAACAAAAGTTTAAATTGGTGATATTAAAGAAAGCTGTGAGGTGCTTGAAGTGTAAAAGCTCGCTCGGCAAAGTACTAAGCTAAATGTGTAAAAAGGTTAAAGTTAAGTGAACTTGTGTTCTTGTTTCTCTGTAATTTTTGGTCAAATTTTTTTCGCCACTTATTAGACACATGTAATTAATAAAATAATACATTTAGGCCCACACCTTCACGAAACAAATTCGTTTGGCTGCCAAAATTTTTCTAATTACAATTCGCTGCGATATACAAACATACATGTGTACATACATACATATGTATATATTTTATATGTATGTATGTATATATTTATTAATATTGAGATAAAACGCTGTATATAAAAATGTTCTTTGTATATATGTACATATGTGCATTACATTGCTTATTAATATTTCTTGTAAATTGACCAGCAACAGTTATCAGAGTATTTGGATGCTTTGCTGGCACGATTTTAGACAGCGCTTATTAGTTGACGCTTAATGCCATATCATTTCAAAATTTCATTGTTAATGAGAGAAAAATATTTGTGTAATTGTTAGAAATAAGATATAGACAGTTCATTCAAAAAAAAAAGAAAAAAAAAAAACACGCATATTTACATAAAAAAAAATAAATAACCAAAGGAGTTCAAGTCGCACATTACATTTTTTTTTTTTGCAATGGGGAAATATTCTGGGACAGTTTTTTTTTCTATTCATAGTCGAAAGCTGGTTTGAACTCAACAAAGAGATTACTATTTTTGAGCCGGGATATTGACATCCTGACTTCACTATTAGCGGGCGAAATTTTTCTATAGAATTTGTCGCTGTTATTCCTATTTTTCTGACTATTCATTTCTATTCCTTCTTTGCCTTAAGAAAGGGGTTACTTACACCACGGGTCGTACAGGCCT
The DNA here is from genome assembly GCA_951509765.1 of Sphenella marginata. Lineage (NCBI taxonomy): Eukaryota > Metazoa > Arthropoda > Insecta > Diptera > Tephritidae > Sphenella > Sphenella marginata. The sequence goes on along the minus strand of OX608081.1, from coordinate 9,900,734 downwards.
CCAATTGGTCCCGTCGGCAGAGGCTATGATCGCCAGAACCCGAGTGAGAATTATGAACCCAGTACTCGGTTATACCGTTATGTCGAAGATTGCTCTAAGAGAGAGCAAATATATGACCAAAAACTCATTCTTTGCCCTAATTTGTAGTAGCTTCCGGAGGAGCTAGATTCTTGATGCTTGGAATAATAAAAAGTAGAAATAAGGAAAAAATCCGCTAGGTGGCGCAAGAGGTGAGATTTTTGTGCAGTAAACGGCTTTCGTTGCAAATTTTCCATTTTGTTTCTCATATGCGATTTCCTTCATCATTTCAATAAAAGTCACACAAAATAAAATGTTCGACAACTATTTCGGGTGTTTTAGCTATTTATAACGGCCGTGCCCAGATACCACAAACACACACACTCTGAATGGTATACCAGAGACGCGCAGATACAAGAGAGATCAAATGCTATTGAAATGAACAAAGACGCCACACATGAGCTATGTATGTATGTAGGAACGCACGCAGCGTCAAGCGACCGAGCATTCATAAGGTGGAGTTCGTTAAATGTCGTAATGCATTTCGGCATTTTCCAAACTTTTCCAACAGCGGCAGTGCACGAAGTATGTACTCACATATGTATGTAGATATGTTTATCCAGTTGATATGTAAGCTTCTTTGTATTTATGTATGTAGCTTCCACTTGTTATTGTGGAACGTAAGAGCGCGCCATACGATAGTCGACTCGGCTGCGTTCAAAAAAATATTTTCCAATTTAAATTCGCTTTTATTGAAAACAAATGCATTCGGCTTGCACACGATTACAATTTGTTTGTTTGTTTGTATCACAAATTCGTATGTATGTGTTGGTTTGGGCGAAAAAATTTATTAACGTAGGCCATGCCTACGCAAGAAAAATGATCTGTTGAGCGAAATCAAGTAAAATATAGTCTGCCGTTGATCGTCGGACCGTTCAGTCTTATTCCGTTCGAACAGTGTTCTCCGATCTGTGAGGTAGCTCGCACACCTATTTTTTAATTCCTTTAAGGTGAGTGCTGCACAGCTGTGACTGCTGAGAAGGAGTGTATTAAACTGAAAAAATCAAATACAAAAAAAATAAACTGGAAAATAATTTATAATTTTTTTTGTGTGACTAATTTCTATAAATAAAACAAAAAATTCTTGTTTAAAAAAATTAAATTAATTATTTTATACTAAACAAAAAAGGACTAAGTGCAAATGTGAACAATTTTCGTGTGATGTGTGAACTTCAAAAGGCATTCAAAATTCCAAAAAATTCTGAAAAACATCAAATAACTTCAAAATCAAAAACTTTTTTTTTCAACAATGAAAAATTATAATTTCTTAATATTCAAGTGCTTTTAAAATGAGTGCCGAAATATGCGTAACACGGACGTACAATAGAAAAATTACATAAGCCTATTTCTGCATGCAGAAAACTCGCAACGTATGTATACATACATATATGCAAATAGTAGCGTGTGAAAAAATAGCAGCAACATAAAAAAGGGCAGATCTGCCAATTATGAAAACTTTTTTTTTTTTTAATACCGCAACAACGTATAGTAACAGCCAAAGTGAGCTTTGGGATTTTTCGGCAAAGCATTTTGAATTTTACTAAATCTTAACAGAAATTTTTGATGAACTTGAAATTTTCACACTCAATGTAAGTAAAAAGAAATAGATTTATAAGAAAAGCTATGCCGACGGAATCTAAATTTTTTTCTATACCAATGAAAAAATTAAAAAAAAAAAATTTACCAGAAAAAAATTGATTGAAAAAAAAATATAGCTTTAATAAAAATAGTGCTCTTGGCCTTGTGCTCATTCATAGTCATATATACTTTAAAAAGCACCATAGTTTATTTAAAATTTTTATTCTCTAACCTTAATTAGATTTCGATTTTTATTATAACAAAATAAAAAAAAACTTTTTTAAAAAGCCATTGTTTTAAGTTTTAACCACAATTCATAAAATTGTGTGCGTGAAAGATATTAAGAGAGTATGATGTCGATTCCGCTCTCAATCGACCTTGGTTGTTACTACTTGTTGTACTCAAGATTAAAATATAACTCGATTCATAGCAGAAAATTTAAAATTAAATCCTGAAAAGCACGTGTGATGAGTGCAAAATGTTAAGAAATTTAAAAAAAAATTTTTTTTTTACTTATTTCCACAATTTAAAAATTTTTAAATTTTCAGCGTTTCTACGCCAATCAATTTTAGTGCAGCAGAGTGGAGTTTGAAGATGATAATGATTACTGCTGAATTTTGAGAATTTTTTCTGCCGAGTTGTAATATTTTTTCGGGCTCAGCTAACTTTTATGCGCTTGCTGTAAGCTTTAATTATTTATTTATCATTGTTTCAGCTATAAATCTAGCTAGATTTGAAAAGCAAATTATGAGAAGTAAATAAGAAATCATAATTTTGTGGAGAAATGCTATTTTGAATTTCTGGTGTTATTTTTTTGCACGCCACTGCATTGAAATATGTAAGTATGTGCTTCGACTCATTTGCGGATCGGTTACCTGATGTTTGAAGGATATGCGCATACAGATATAGTTTTAATTATATACATACACATTAACTTATACATATACATTAATACATACATACATATGTATATACACACAACTATACATAGAAAGCATACATATACATATATACATACAAAAATACACTTACACTCTCTCATTTATGTGCATACTTACACACACACGTAGCAACACTTCTTTGCGCACGTCAGCTGCTCAACATTGACTCTTCTTCCCATTCCTACATACATTCACACATACACACACACTACTGCACGCAAGTAATGCTGTGTATGAAAACTCGTAAAAATCGTTTTGTTTTAAAATAAAATTAAAAAAAAAATTTATGAAAATTCCTCAGCACTAAACTAAAGTTAAGCAAAAGTTAGCAGCCAGCGAAAAATTTAATTTGTTAATATGTACATACATATGTATGTGTGTGTGAGACTATAGCTGAAAATAGAAAATTTCATTATACGACGAAAGCACGAAAAGTGATCGAGTATGTGCCAGCATAAGCAAATTCTGTGAATATGAAGCACTGCTAACATTTTTTTGTTTTTGTAATTTTTTTTTTTTTTGTTTTTGTTTAATGTGCATACCTTGAAGATGTTGTTGCTGCATATTTGTAGTAAAATTAATGCATACATTAGGGTGCTTCATCAAAAAACTATACTACTACTTAAGACTGAGTAGACATTTGAGAAAAAAAGCGCGCTCTCGACGAACAAAGGTCAGCTCTACAAGTCTATTACTTACTTATATAAAGCAGATCTAGTGGACCTTAGATTTTTCTAATAAAAAAAAAGCTCAATACTGATGAATATGTTACTCATACGCCACAGCAGCTCAGATAAAAAGTAGTTAACATGTTTAAAAGCGTATTAATGAAAGTGTGGCATCTCTTTTCAAATGAACAAAGAGCTTGAAATGTTCTGGGGAAACGAGAAGAAGTTGATTAAGGAAGAATATGGGGAGGAAACGGAAGAAAAAAATTAATGGAAAAAGAAGAAGAACAAGTGGAGGAAATATGAAAAGAAGAGTAAGAGGAAAATAAATAGGAGTAAATAGTGGTAGAGGAATAGAAAAAGAAGAAATTTATGACGCAGAAGTAAAGAAAGAGAAAGGGAATAGGGAGCCAAGAATATGGAGTAGGAAAAAAATAGCAAAAGAAAGAAGGAGCTAAAGTAGATGAAGGGTAAGAAAGTAAGAGATGACCGAGAGAAATACAAGCTCTTCACATATAACCAAATCTGCTTCACCGCAATCTATTCGCAGTCTTTACTTCATTTTGGAGCTCATTATAAGATAGGTTATCCTCCATACTCAGCTCTTCAGCTTGATTTCTTCAACCCTCAACTGGAAAAATTGATTTGTATTGTATTGGTTCTTGCCTAGTCTGAGTGTGGGGAGTTCATGCACCGTATTAGAAATATTCTTGCAGGGTAATGCAACACACTTTCGAAAGCACATATACAACAAATAATTATGGTCAGACAATTTTCATATCAATATGCATATCTATTATACATACTATATACATACGTGGTATATTAGCTACTTATATAAATGTATATTTAAACAACTATTGCGAAAGCAAAAATTTGGCAAAACAATAGCTTTTGAAAGCATATTTAAAATTATTTTGAAAGCGAAATGTACAACAACGCTCATTTGCTAATAAAATTGTTTTTATAGTTCAGGCATTTTAAGGTGAGACAAATTATTATTTTAAGGCCCACGCAAAATAAAAACAAGGGTGCTTACGAGTATCAAAATATATAAATATATATTTTGTAAAAGTGTGTTATAATTGTCCATTGCTCTTGGTAATTAATTTGTTTTTGTTTTCTTTTCAAAATAAAAAAAATAGAGACATTATTTTTAAAATGAAAATTATATATTTATGTGTATTTCAAAGAAACTTTTCGTGACAGAAATACACTACAATCCACTGTTCATCACTAAAAAGCAGTATTTTTAGTTGATTGTCACGAGTTTACTGGGTAGGTTCTATGGGCGCTAGGTACACCCAGACCTGTTAAAAATTACCTCTAACCGTTATGATTACCGGTTTGATTGATTATTTTCTGAGAATCCATTTAATAATTGATTACCATTACTATAAATTTTTAATTATTGATTTCTAATTAATTAAAAATAATAATAAAATAGAATCGTGATTTTTCACGATTATTAAAAATAATTAAAAAAAATCATAAATAATCAGAAGTAAGCGAAAAAGATTTTCTGGATAATTTTAGATTTTTTTTTGATTATTTTTGATTTTATTTGGGTTATTTTTGAATATATTTTTTTTTTTGATTATTTTCGATTTTTTTGATTTTTTTTAATAATCGTAAAAATCATTATTTTAAAATTTTTTTTAATCGTAATCAGTTTATAATTGCCTTTTCTTGAATTAAAAAATCCGTTCAATCACTTGATTACTATTTTCTAATCAAATTTAACTGATTAAAGTCCATCAAGATTTCCTTTTAAATTAATGCATTGAAAATAATAAAAAACACACCTGTACGGAGTGTTTTTGCTGCTGTTGTTGTAACCGAAAATTTTCAGCTCGCTTGAACAGCAACGATTTATTTGATTCCATGAAACTTCGGGTCGGTCGTCCATTTTAGGTTTCTAACCCGGTTTACCGTTCTTAACTTAAATTGTATGAAGAAGCAGAATGAAATGGGAGTAATAACAACACCAAACAGAGCTCTTATATATTTCTACACAAATATGTATGTATGTATTTATATATATTTGCCTATGCATAGTTTTATTTAAATAGTATATTAGAAATTCGTTCATGATTGAAATTTTTGCGGACGTCTTTTATGTGGCCCACAAACAGATCGGCACAAGGACGTCACTTACACGCACGTATTCTTGCAATTATGGAATTTTTTTTTTTATTAATGGAAGTAACATGAATACACACATCCATACATATACACTTTTTTGTTGAGAGAACAAAAATCATCAATTTATTTGCTCTTAATCAATTGAAATCGGATATGAGTATGACTAATGCGCTCTCTCACACCAACTGCGAAAGACATTGCTACTCCCACGCATCTTTACAGTTAAACACTATTGTGCTCTCTCTCTGACGCACAGAAAGATAAGAGTTTAAAAACGAAGCTGGCTGATCGCAAATGTATGTGTGTATTTACAACAGTCTCTGCCATTTTTTTTTTCTAAACACACTCGTACCACACACACGGCGTATACTTTACCCCAAATCATATCTTCGTTTTTCAACAGCAACGCGATCGTTCAATCGTTTCGGCAGCAGCGTCCATATACGGCGTGGCTAAATGGAAGCCATGTCGGTTAGTGGATGTGATGTTTTGTTTTTGTTATTATGCTGGGCAATTGTGCGTGGAAAATTCAATTTTGGAATGATCCACACTAATACATGCTTGCGTGTATATATGTATATACATACATACATTCTTGTAAACTCAACTTTATTTTAAGCAAATCAATGAAACAGCTGTTTCGTGAAGCAATCTTTTGAAGTAAAAAGTTTTTGAGACTGCCGAAATTCGGGATATTGCTTATAATATACAAGAAAGGCTTATTTTTTTTACTTTATTCCAATCATCAATTATTTTATAGTATTCTTTAAAGCACGCCTTTATTATTGTCTTGATAGCGATGTAAGAATTTCATCGAATTTTCAATAACTCCAGTATTGGAGGCACACATCACCTAAGCACTTAATCCAACCAAAATTCGACTATATTATTCTATTTCCTTGATAACGGCAGAGCTGTGTTCGATTTAAAAAAATATTTCAATATTTGAAATAAACAATTAATCTGTTTATCCTCCAGTATCGTTAAACTATTTTATAAAATAAAACTTTTTGTTTTTTCTACTTTTAGTTAATAAATCCAAAAACACAAATCCAAAATGGCTGATGATGAGGTGAGGTGAGTATCGCTGTCCAAGCACAATTGATATACATTATTCGCAGGCAGTAAATAATTTGCTTTCTTTTTCATATTTACAGTAAATCGCGTCTACGACACATTTGCCGCTGACACATGGACACATCGAAGGTGAATAAATGAGTTTCAATAAATTGCGCCTTTTATTTCCAACTTTAAGCTTTCAACTTACCATATTCCAAAAAAGCTTTTTCTACTAAACTTATGCTTTTTAGCTTTTCTTTCGAAACTTTGGCTCTGCAACGCTTACGAAGAATTAATTGTGAATTGCTGAAAAAATAAACAAAAATAAAGAAAAAAGTAAAAAACAAAATGTTGATTTCCAAGAAATACAAATTTCGGCGCCTAACAAACTTTTCTTATTATTAATGCATGCGTCTTTATACAAAAATCTAATTATATTCTTATTGCTAATAATTTCTTTTTATTCTTTCTACATTTTAGAAAAAAGCAGCAGCACCCGCACCGGCACCGGCACCAGCAGCACCAGCACCGGCGGCAGCAGCACCGGCGGCAGCAGCTAAACCGGCAGCACCAGCAGCAGGGGCAGCACCAGCTGCTGCAGCAGCCGCCGCCAAACCCGGCGCCGCACCTGCAGCTGGCGCTGCCGCTGCTGCTCCTGCTAAGCCAGCAAAGCCGCTCACTCCTGCCGAGGAGGTATATCCAATTACTATATGTGGGTTGGTCTAATGTGCTGACATGTTGAAATCCGTGTGTTGTATGGTGAATTTGTTAAACAAAACGCTATCAAATGTCAAAAGTGACGTCCATGTGTTGCATTGTGCTGCTGTCCCGAAACGTTGTGTTCATGTGTCAATGTTGAACGTTTTATTTTCGCTGTCACTAATTTGGTGAATATTCTTTGATCGCCATCCTTTGTAGGCAAAGAAGGCTAAACAGGCCGAGATTGAGCGCAAGCGTGCTGAAGTGCGCAAGCGTATGGAGGAAGCCTCAAAGGCTAAGAAAGCAAAGAAGGGTTTCATGACACCCGAAAGGAAGAAGAAACTTAGGGTGAGTTTTAATAAAATACAAAAAAAATTTAGTAAAAAATAAAAATACTTTCTTTTCTATCTACACACAGTTGTTGCTCCGTAAAAAAGCCGCTGAAGAGTTGAAAAAAGAACAAGAACGTAAAGCCGCTGAACGTAGACGCATCATTGAAGAACGTTGCGGTAGCCCCAGAAATCTTAGTGACGCCAGCGAAGGTAATTTTTTTGTTTGTTATTTTAAGTTTATGTTTTTTTTTTGCATAGGGATGATTTGAAAATTAAAACAAAAAAAGAAGTCAAACATATATCTTCATAAAAATTTAAAAAAATCGTCGAAAAAAAAATTCATAAAGTTTTAAAAATCATTCGCCATAGAATATTCATCTAATTGAATTTATAAATATTAGCAAATCGGCGGTTCTTCCCACATCTGAAATAAAATAAATTTTAACACACATCATATAATATCGACATACTCGTACATACATACAAAACATACACATATTGGCGCGTTTTCATAAATTTTTCAAGTAGAAGTAGTTGCCATATTACAGAAATTCCACACCTTTTTTTATAATAATAAATCAATTTTTATAAGAAATTGTTTTTATATAAAATATATTTTTTTTAACTAGCAACAAAAATTTTTGAATAGTTTATTAGTCAAACGTTTTTTGTAATACCTTATATATAAGTTATCATACAAATTTTTCTAAATAATTTTTTATTCTGAGCTATCATTATTGGTTTCCTTGTAAAACTACTATTAATTTTTTTCATTGATGGTTTTTAGTTTATTATTTTATTTTTGTTTTCTGTTACGGCTTTTGTTAGTTTTTTTTTAATAACTTTAATTGATTATTGTATTTATTTTTATTTTTTATTATCAAGTCTTTTCTGTATACTTAGTTTAAAGAAAAAAGTAACAAAGTTTTTTTCTAAATTTTTATTTGTTAAAATTTTTTTTTTATATTTTTAATTTTTCCAATTTTTTTAAGTTTTTCTCTTCTATATTTTTTTTTTTTGGTTTTTTATTTTATATAAACACTTTTTTAAGCATGTAAACAACAACAAAAAAAAAAAAACACCACAACCCAAAACAAAATGTGAAATTGTGTTAATTTTTTGTTAAAACAACGCAAATTTTCACTTCCACTCATCTGCAGAAACACTTAAAAATCTAATCAAACAACACTATGACAGGATTGTTAAATTGGAGGACCAGAAATATGATCTTGAATATGTTGTTAAACGCAAGGATGTTGAGGTACACACACACATACCGTTAAACAATGCAGCTATTGAAATTTTTTCACTTTTTTGAAAAGATCAGCAAAAGCCAGCAAGCAAACGCACAATGAAAATTTTCAAGCACTTAACTGCACTAAATTGTTTAAAAGAAACAACAAAACAAAGCATATCTCGCAAGATTTTTTGACTAAAATGCGCGTGCACATCCACTACCCCGCTCCTTTCAGCTGCCTGCTGTGTTTGGCAAGCTTTAACACAAAAAAGAAAAAAACAAAACAGAAAACATTCCCATGAAATTAGTCACATTTTTATCGAATTTTTGTTGTAGTTCAGTTTATGATAAGCTATCCTCAAAGAAACTCAGCGCCAGCGGCTAAGGAGCGTGGGTATCTCTCTGCAATCTCTTTATTAATAAATTTTGTATAGATTAAAAAGAAGCGCTAAAACAATGCTTTTGAAAACTTTCAAATTAATACAAATATTTGTTTTTTCTCAAAATTCTCTCTCTTTCTTTCTTGCTCTATTTTTACCAATATTTATTACTTACACTTAAAAAACAAAACGATTTTACTCTTCTTCAAACTTAAACTCAACTTACATATCTATTTTTTTAATTCTTATTTCTAAATAATTTTTGTATATTTTTTTTCTGTGCACACAATTTCAACAAGATTACTTACACGAATATATAACGATGTGCTTAAAAATTATTATTATAGTTTCAAAATTGTTTTTGAATTGTAAAAATGCGTTTCTAAATTATATGCACTCATTTGAGTAAAATTTGCAACTCAATTGAATGCAACCCTAAATTGCAACAACAACGATAACGGTGAGGAGACAAATTATATGTTACGAAGGGTGTATGAGCATACATTTAGGCGCAAAACGAGTATTTAGCCAGTTTCGAAATTGAAGCTTTAAGACTTTCTTCAGACTGATTGAGTTACAGGTTATGTAACGATAGCGTTTTTTTAAGTTATTTGTTATTAAACCTTTAGTTTCAATTTATTTACCGAACGCGTCTAATGGCTGAACTGAGTACAGGGGTATTCATATGAAAAGAAAAATCTTTATTTTAATTTTATTTTTTTAAGAACTGCCTTTCATGATTATTTTAAGCAATCTCAAGTTTAAATTTAATCACCAAAATTATTTTATATTTTATTTCACTTAAAATTTGGCCCATTTTAATGAGAGAAACAGGTTTACTAAGTTCAGGTTTCTTCACATAAATTTTTTTTTTCAACAACCGTACAAAGAGCATCGTAGCTAAAAATTCATTAATTTAAAACATAGATAATACACTGCAAAAAAAAAAAGAAAATGTGCATCACATTCTACGTATAACTTCAAAACACCAGCACTTCTCTATCTCCCAAGCCGCCGCTCTTGGAATAGTCTATACAACATATCCACAAACATACTCGTTCATAGTTGTCATAAAACAATTCCATTTATCTTCCATAATCCTCATACATAATATCCATACGTGCGTCCATAAACCACCATACACAAACACTCTTAGCCCAACCCCCTCTTCACAGGTGCACAATAGACAAAACTCTCTGTATTAACAGTTATTACAATTTTTAATTGCACTTTCTGCCCGCAGAAACACTTAAAAAAGTTGTACAGGATTATTACTCAAAAATACTGAAATTGGAGGATGAGAAATATGACGTTGAATATCAGGTTGCCAGAAAGGAATTGGAGGCAAGAAACAAACAAATACCACTTTTTGCTAAATTTTGTTGTTTAAACCATACGTTTTTTGCAAAATATATATTTTTAATAATTTTTTTTTTTTGTAATTTAATTTTGTTGCGCTTTTTGGTGTATTCATACACAACATTTTGGTATTACGCGTATTTTGTATTCTAAAACGCAAGAAGTACAATTCATTTTGGCCAGTAGTTAGTTTTCATTATTAATAATTTGAATTAAAACAAATAAACAATATACTCACACATACACACACATACATCGTATTAAAACGTAGACATTGAGGTAACCCTGTTTTGAACAAAAGTTAACAGTTTTTTTTATATTTTTTATATTCTAAACTACATAACATGCGTTGTAGTTGTGAATTGTTGTAAAAAACAACAACAAAAAACAAACTGTAATCATATATCGAATACAGTAAAAGTTCTCGTTGTTGCTGCTCACCCTGTATCCTTAAATACTCTATTTTTGTATTTGCAATGAGTATAAATAAAATTGGAAAGTAAAAAATTTATTTATATTTAGGATTTTATTGAATACACTTTTCACGCTGTACGTTTTGTATTTGTTTTTTTACTTTATAAAAAAATATAATAAATTAAAACTCATAAATTTTTTTTATTGTTAAAAAATAATTTTTAAAATTTTAAACACTGTTGAAATTGTTTATGTAAAGCATTTTTTCTAGTGTACCACCTAACATAGTTTTCTATTTAAAATATTTAAAAATTAATTTAAAAATATATAATTTTTTTTTACTTACAATTTTTATAGTTAATTTTTTTTTGTTTAAAATAATTAGCTTTTAGCACATAGCTTTTAAGTTTTAACGCGCGCCAGCTGATTTTCAATGCAGCGTTTTTGTTTTTGTACTACTCTACCTACGAGTTCTTTTTCACTATCGAGCAACAACAACTGCACAGCTGTTTCATATCAAAATCGCACTTTTTCAAAACATTTTTCACACCAAATGCCGTACTTTTTCGTGTAAGAACCGAGTCATTTTGGTACCTCGCTCCTGTTGATGTGTGCAAGAATCACATTTTAGTTACTGATTTTGTTATGAAAAAGTGTGAAATTGATTTCGTAACACCTATATCACTTATTTTATTTTACATTTGTGCTTTTCGTACATCACTTTTTTTTAAAATATTTTCTTGGTACGATTTTTTTTGTTTTTTGCTAAAGCTAACTAACTTGTCTACAACATACTAAATCCCAAAATTATTATCAGTACAAATATTGTAGAAGCTGTGAATATTGTTTTTTGCTGCAGCTTTTACTAAATCAACTTGTAACTGTATAATACACATTTTTCATATCATTTTCATGAATCTCCTTTTTCATATGTGAAGTTGTATTAAATAATTTTTGAAAAATGCTAAAAGAAATATAATTTTTTCTTAAAAGCATACATTAAGCTAAATGGTGATTCACAAATCTATTACAACACTATTCGTATACATATGTAAAACACTTTAATTATTTAAACATTTTTTTTTTACATTTATGGTGCTAAGAAAAATAAGTTTTGAATCGAAGTGGGTCACTACTCAAATTTCTTTTACAAATTTGTATAACTTTCATGAACATGAACAGTTATAGTACCATAACTTTGGTGCGATGTTTATAAGTATGAGAAGAAGAAGTGATTAACCCACCAATAAGTATACCGAAATGTCTGTCTGTTTGAACGCCAACTAGTCCCTCAGTTTTAGAGATATATTGATTAAATTTGTTACGCCATTTTTGTATTATATTAATCATTTGTCGGAACCAGAAACATGGGACCAATATAAAATATAGCTCCCATATAGTCTATAGTTTCGATAAATGGGTTTTGGGCTATACATTTGACGTGTGTAGTGAAAATCAGCTAGATCGGACGTACATAACATATAGACTTCATGCAATCTATTGTTCCGATAAATGGGTCTTGGTCTATTTTTTATTTAAATTAAAAGTTTTGAAGAAGAGTTTGTACCAATTTTAAGTAAGGATCGAACACTAAAAGAAGTAATGCGTATTCATGAAGGTTATAAAGCCTTCGGCACAGCCGAAGAGACAGTCCTTTTATTACTTATTAACACTCTAAGTATTACCTCCCAAGTACTGGAAATTTAAAGAACCAGATCTTACGAATCCTTGTAATGTTTCAGTTTGAGTCTCAAGGTTGTAGGTTACTCGTATAAGTCAAATATTTTTCATCTTATAATGGGTCATATTTGACCCTAACTTCATTCAAACATTACAAACATACATAATCACAGAGAGCTTTGTCGTAACTGAAAATACACTAGTGATGAGAAAATTTAGAAAAATTTACGACTCCACAAAGTATATTGTGAATACAATTCCCAGATACAGCTATGCCTGTATCTACATAAATTTTGACTAGCATACATACATAAAAAAAAATCAAAGAGCAGTTGTTTCTTTTTTTAGTTTTTTTTTAAACATTATCAAACCAATCAAACACATTTGCATTACATATACCTATATATATGTTTCTATGTCTGTATGTATTACATTTATTTATGTATAAATGTCATGTGAATCACAGCCGAACTACAAACCATTTGCAAACAATATTGGGAACGTCTTTTCAAATTGGAGGGGGACAAATTTGATTTAGAGCATATAGAAAAGATCAAAGCACAAGAGGTAAATAAAAGAGGCGGTATTTTCGAACATAAAAAAATGCAACAAATACAAAAAATATAAAATATATGAAATTCATGCTGATTAGTTTTTTTTTTATTATTAATAAATTCATTAACATTTTATGCAAGTTTAAGTAAAGTTAAAAAAAAAAAAAAATTGAACGTTTTCCTTCTAGCGTTAAGCTCGTCCAATATTACTTAACCTCAAAAGCGGTGAAGTACTATTCAAACATTGAACTGTAAATTTTGTAAGTGTCAAACTAGGTTCGTTTTCAATATCAAGAATATCTACATAGGTTTTCAATTATCTAGCCTTTACGACACTTTTTTGAATTGGTTAAAAATACATATATAAAATTTCCTTTTTATACGTCACTTCGATGTCAAAATATAAAATATTTCCTGTAAGCCTAAAAAACGTGTTGAATTGAAGATAACAAAATTAACCAAGAAAAAAAATATTTGAAAAAAAAAAAAAAATTATTAATGTTATTTTCTTCACGTGTTGCTAGTGCTTACGAATACAAATTATTTTGGTTTGGTAAACTGCCACTTTAAATATTCTAATTTTTTAAATTTGTTTTGTATTTGGTATCACTTTTAGGTTAAAATTATACAAAAAAAAAAAACTATTTGCATTTTTTGATTTTTGTTTTGAAATTTTATAAAATAAACTATTTACTAAACTAAACTAAACCAAACAAAAACTCTACTTAATAAAAAAAATATATATATATATCAAATTGTTGCAACTGAACCTGCCGTGTGCTCCTCATTTTCAAAAATAAATAAATTTTTTTTTGAGTTTAAATGGAATTATACTTTGAAAACCGCAAACTCACACTTGAACACATAACATCATGAAGATTTTTTGACATTTGCTAATTAAAAAAAAAATTTTTAAATAACAAAAACGATGTACCCTCAAACAGTTTTGTAACGTTGAACGGCATCCAGCAGCGAGTAATGAGCCGGGTAATGCTCGTTAAAAAGTATAATAAACTTTTCATTCGTTACTCTTTCTCGCTCAAGTTCAATCATGCTCTCACTATTTCTCTCAAACTCATTATGTTATGTTCTAAAAAAAAAACAGAAAAAAAAAAAAATTACAAATTTATGTATCAAATATTTACAGGCGAATTACAAGAGATTTGTGAAGAGTATTACGAACGTATGTATATATGTGAAGGCCAGAAATGGGATCTGGAATACGAAGTCAGGAAAAAAGACTGGGAGGTACTGCAAAATAAACCAACACGTTTAAAGTATTTAAAAGCAAAATAACTAAAGAAAAATTTACAACAAAAAAAAATGTTTTGTTCTATGTTTTCTCGTAAAAGCGTGTGAATTTGAAAAATATACCACACGCCAAAACACCGAACATAATACATAAACACATAGCAAACAAGAACAGTTATTGTTGCTAATTGCATCCGGAATACACTTTTTTGTTAAGTGTTTACATTTTTTTTTACATACCTACATAAGAGTTAAAACAAAAATATATACATACATTTACAATTTGTGATATCAAAAAAAAATAATAATTCATATCCACAATCACTAAACATAAAACATTTACTCGCCCCTCATGACATAGCGCCATGTTGCAGAGAGCTAGTGTAGTTAACAATCCCGTAGGTATTTTTCGAAACTTTCCAAAAATTCCATTTGGCCTAATAAATTAGTTTGTGCACAAATATTGCTCGCTACTGTAGTTGCATTATGTACCCAATATACATATGTATATAAGTTGTATGCTTTTAGGCGCAATCTGTTTATTTGAGAGGCACCTTCATTTGTGTACAGCACTGTTGCATAGTGATCACATTTCGTTTCGCTTTTACTCCAATTCACCATTTTTACATAAGTGTACTTGTTATAGGAAGTTTTTTTTTCTATCAAAATAGATAAAAAAAAAATTGCTCAGTGTTTCTGTCGGGATTTAGAAGGAATTGTAAATATTGACAAAAATGGAGGCCACGTCATCCTCAACCTGTCTTTACCCCTCGTTTAGATAAAGAAAAATCTACACGGCTTCTAAAAAAGAAGACAAAACAACTGTCTTTAAAATTTTTCGTCTGTTTGTCTCTTTGTTTTGCACGCGCATCACTGAAATCCCCCTTCAAAGAATTAAATTAAATTGTAACCGATGAGTCGCTAGTTGTTCAACTTAAACTCTTTGATCCATTTTACCACGTGGAATTATTTCTTTCTCACTCTACACTGTGGTGGCTATAAAAATTTACTCATGATATTTTTGAACATGAAATGGATTTACATGACATGTATAGATTTTCGAAAGTTAGTAATATTAAGGACGATTTTATCTACAAATTTTTGTTGGCTTCCACTAAATTACAGTGACCGCCCGAATAAATTTTTCTATTATCAATAGTCAAATTGAATCAATTTCCGACCTAGCCCAACTTCTCAAAATATGACACAGAAAGAAAAAAAAAGTATTTTTTTTAGAAAAATGTTTTAATTAGTACACTGTCAAAAAAAAAAAAAATGCTATCACATTTCACACAATACCTTACCCCAGAAAGGCATTGCCACACTCACATGCACACATTAAAATTATCACAAAAAATATATATTTAAATAATTAATAAGTTTGTCTATTTAAAATGCAAGCAAATGTGAAATTATGTTTTGTGTTTTTTATTTGTTTATCCCCGACACGTTTCTACCAAAATATAATAATTAAATATTGCTGAAAATGTATGCTAATTTAGTAGGTACACTAAAAACAACACCCAAGAATATTAGTATTAAGACTACTAGAGCCCTTTTGTAAAACTTCTTACTACACTGTGCTCTGTGGCACATTCTCACAGCGTCAAGTTAACTTACATTCCACATTTTACTATAGGTTTTTAATTTTTAAGAATTCAAGGAATAACTCACTTAAGCTCATCTTTCATTTTAAATAAGTGAAACTAGTGAGTAGCTAACGAATGTGGTACAGTTAACCACATTTTAATTAGACAAGATAAAAATTTAAAATCGTTAAATTAACTGTGGAACGTAAGTTAACTGTCAGAATGTGTCTTTCTATTGTAAATTTTTGTACACCACCAACAATTTGCTTTAATGCACTTTTGCACTCTCAAATACTTGGCAAAATATAAATTTTTTCACGACCACACCTTTTAGAATGTTGACGACAATGAAATGTTGCACAGTGTACACGCCATTTGCATTTGAATGCAGTGGCGTCTTTGATGTTTCGCTTGCTATTAGCACGCTGTATTCTATTTTTGTCTCTGTCTTTATTGTTGCTACCTACACTTGTTCTATTATTTACCCGCAACACCTGCAACCCTGCTTTGATACACACAAAAAAAAAAAAAAGTTAAGAAAAAATAAACGAATAAGCGCTGAATCAACAAGAATTAGTAACAAAAACAAGTGTTAATAAAATTAAAATGCCAGCACGTGATTTCAAAATGTTGAAACGCATCCCCTTATGTGCCACAACGGTACTTAACAGCTGATGGTTTGCATAAATTAAACGTCACCTCGCTGTCAAAGAAAATGATCTGAACGTAACATACATATGAAAACAATTCGAATTTATTGTAAAAAAAAAAACAAAAAAAAAAGTGTTTAAAAAACAATTGTATAATATTTAAGAAAAAAATGGAAAAATTTAAAAAAAAGTAATGTATTCTAGTTAGAGCAGCATCAGTATGGCACATTTAATTTGTAGTCGACAAGCGAAAAATCAGCAAAGAACAAAAAGAAACTGCAACGAAAATAAATATTGAGAAATATTCATTAATCTATGAATTCATTTCATAACAAGTCATGACATTCATTACCCATTGAGTTGGGCGTAAAAAAAAATTTTATTTTCACATTTTTAATAGTAAAAGAGTAACAAAGGGTTAACCACTAAATTATAGTGGAAAATAGTAAAAAAAAGCCAACAAAAAAATAGTTTTTGATAAATATGCAACGATTCAGCTCATTCATAGTCATTACATTATTTAACAATTTTAGACCCAAATATTAGGGCATAAAGAATTTTTTTGCATTTTTCAACTGTACTTCCCCAACCTTGGGCTTTATTTAAAGCGCTCAGGGTTCGAAAGTTTTAAAGTTTAAGCAACAACACTCTTTACTCAGGAGAAAAAGATTAAACAATTTCATAAGAAAATAAATTTTGGAAAATGTCCATTCTCAATATGCATAAGTCCAATTTTTTTTTTTATCGATGTTCAGGACATGTTTAAATTTTCTAAGTGATTTCCAACATATTTCACCACTCGAGGCTGAACAATTTTTTTGTTTGAAAGCATTGGAATTCATTTTGAAAGTGCTGTTTTCCACTTGGCAGCACTAGTATCTGTCATATCTGACATTAATTTAAACACGTGCGCGAACGAAAAATTATCAAAACACTACAAAAAAAGGAAATAAATATATATTTGTTTGACAAAAGATAGTATTTATAATAATTTATTAAATATATTATATTGCGCATTGTGTTTTAATAATTAGTTAATGGCCCAAAAAAATGGCCAATCCAAAATTTTTTTAAATGGAGAAATAGGAATATTTTCATATCATCTTTCTACAATTGATTTCATTTATTTATGTTTAGACGGTTCAAAGGTTAATAAACAACACTATACTGTTGTTAAAAAATATTAAACAATACCATCGTCAGGCTGAAAGTGTAAATTCATTACTTATAAGCAGTCAAATGAGCAATGTTAATACCGTATCTCGAATCATACACAAATATCGCATAGCTAAATGTACTACAATACTAAAATAAACAAAAAAAAATTAATGCCTATCCTTCAAAAAACAAGCAAAAGTACCTAAGTTCCATAACTGCCTTCTAATTTTTTAATTTGAGTCTCTAAAACTTTTTACTCTTCATTATTTAGTCCGCATTCACTTACATACATACATTAAAGTGTTTTAAGAATTTTCGAAGCTTTTTTTAATAATTTTTTAATCATAACATAGCTTTTTTAAATCTGGTATACACCTCTGAAAAGTACATTTTTACTAACATTTTCTCGTTCAAGGAGGAATTCTTTTTATTTAGGTACCACACCTTTCCGTGACTATCAGTAAATGAGGGTTGTCACGGCGATTTACATAATCAACCCCTTAATTCGCATTTATCAAGCAAACAAATCGAACAAAATTGGGTGGGCAAACGATGTGGTATTAAGGACCTAAATCAGTATTGCTAAACGTTAATTCTGAATCAGATAGTAATCTAGGTTATGGCGTTACCTAGTTAATCCGAGTTATATATTTTTATTCAAAAAAAAATTCATTTTGTATAGAAAAAATTAATTATTTTTTTTTTCAAATTGGCTAATAATACATTTCAATACTTTAAATAGTTTTATTTAGAGGTGTGTATCAGATTCTAAACTTTTAAGCCCGAACGCCTGGTTTTACCGCTAGTACTTGATCATGGTTTTGACACAAAAAAGTTGCTTAGAAAGGTCATGACTTAAGTACGATGTGTGAAACCGGGCATAAATTTATTCTATATTTTATATGTATGCAAATGTGCTAATGGCGTAAAACAATTCAATATAATTTTTTTACATATGCATAATGTTTTTTTTACTCCTTACCATTTACACTCAAAATATTTACAAAACAAATAAAAAACACAAACATTTTTAATTTAATAGTTTTTTATGTTTTTTTTTACATTCATGTGAAGAGGCAAAAAATTTAGTGCCAATATCAAATCATTATTTATGTAGAAAAAAAAGAAAATTTATTTGTTTAAAAAAAATATTTAAAAAATATATATATTCGTACAGAAAATAAAACGTCGTTAAAACACAAATTGTGTGCCATACTGTGCAGTACCTCTGTTTGACTACTTGTAATTCGAATTAAAATAATATTTATATTATTTAAAAATATTTGCATCTGTGCTACAAAAAATGGATGTTTGTGAAACAATAATTTCGAAAATAATTTACGAAAAATTCGAAGCACCAAGTGCGAAGATGAAAAGCGATCTATTTTCTTATACAATACTTGTACAAAAGGAGAATTCGGGGAACATTTTTTTTAAATTTATTTTTGATATTCAGATTCAGGTGTCGTCTGTCTAGCCTTGAATCATTGTACATAAATTTTAAAGTTAATTAGTTGACTAATCAGGATTAATATAGCATCTCTTTCACTTACTAGAATCTTAATTCAGATTTTTGGAAGTTAATTGTCATTTAATGCTAAATTAGTTTGTTAAATCTCCATCTGTCCAGCTTATTAGAACCGTAATCTAATAGCGCTACCTAGTTTGAAAAGCCTCTTCATACTATCGATCAAATTGATTTAGTCGGGTAGCTGTTCGCACTACATGATAAACAATTGGGTAGTTGCTATGGTAACTCTGCATAAGCCTTGAAGCTAGAGTTATTGGTGCCTTATCGATAACCTTATAAAATAGCTGATTCAACCAAGCTCCAAGCTTATAAAAATCAATGCAATCGATTATTAGTTCTGCATTTCTATTATACAAATTTTGAAATTACATATTCGTGCCGCATTAGAATATAATGGATATTTTCAAAGTGTATACTTTTACGTTCAGAACAACTTTTCCCGGCAGTCAAATCAATCAAGTTTGATTTATTTTCAATCCAAGGTCGCTTTCTCATCGCACTCGTTAAATATGACAGAAAAAGAGTTCTCATTTTGAACAAAAAAAAAAAAATCGACATTTCGATGTTATGTTGTTCAGACGCTTTCTTAACCTTAACTACAAAGTATTTAATTTAATCTACCAATTTGAAATTATACTTCTTTAAGATGCTCCTCTACTACTGCTGATCCCAGGAACGAATCAACTATAGCGATTCTTAACAAAAAGCTCGCTGTTCTTCTTCGTCTTTCTTACTCATATACTTAATTCAATTACTAAATTATGACAAGTAATCATAATAGTAATTCAATACGCTAACAAGATTAAAGATATGAAAAAGCATTTTCCTTTCTCGAAATACTCGAAATGTGCCGTTCAGTACTGGTGAATATCGATTATGCAATTGAAAACCGATTATGTATCACACTTTTGTTGTTTTTAGGCTAGTTAAATAATTCTTTGTAATTTATTGTTGTAGTAGGTAGATTTATATTATTCATCAATATTTTATAAGAAATATTTGCTAAAGAATTTCTATAAAATTTAAAAATAATTAAAAATAATCAAAAAGTAATTTCTATAAAATTTAAAAAAATTAAAAATAATCAAAAAGTGAAAATAGCAGTCAGCATTAGTTTTAGTAATTCTTTTACTTATGTATGATTGTTTTTTATTATTTCTTCAAAATACGAGTAATCGTCAAAATGTTTTATTTATTTATTTTTATTTTAAGCAATCATAAAAATAATATTTAGTAATCTTTCCTTTGTCAAAATCTGCATATACAAAAAGCTCAATTTTTTTTCGAGAAAAGAAAATGCTATCAATATTTTGCATAAAAGCAAACTGCGCGCTCTGCTTTATTCTGAATACTTAACTGTTTATTTACTTTAAAATAACACACCCAGCAAGCCAGAAGGCAAGTCCTTCTTATAGCCGTACTTCGCTGTCAACTGTCATGCAGAATTTGTGTGTAATGCTGCAGCTGCTAAATACTGCAAATTAATCAAATCAAATTGTATGTACATTATTCTATATACATATGTTTTAACAAATATGTATTGCAAAATACTAATTGTATGTAACTAAATATACATATGTATGTACTTCTTAATATTTGTATGTATGTATCTAAATGAAATCTGTTTGTATTGTTTTATGAAAATTAATCACGCTTTTAACTTATAGCAAACTTTGCTTTTAATTTTGTTTTTATTAAAAACGAGTGAATTTATTAATTAAAATTTTTAAATTTTTCTTTCCCTTTTCCCAAATTGCTGCTGCTATTGGCTGATTTGATAAATTACATGATGTTCTATAGATCAACGATCTCAATGCCCAAGTTAACGATCTGCGTGGCAAGTTGTAAGTATAAATGAAATTTTATATAATACTTAAGGCTCAGTTACACCAAGTAAAGATAACATGGCATAGCTTGAAAGGTGACGTTTTGACAGTTTAGCACATGCACATTTAATAGAAGTAAAAGTTTTTCACAAAAGCGGTTCAACTCAATTTTAAAAACGTTGGCTCTGTTAGGCTATATTGAGCAACGGAGATTTCACTGTTATTAAAACGCGAAGGGGAGCCGATAGAAGCTACATTACATAACCATTACTCACACATGAGTTTTGGAATGAAGTGTAGAACTTGTCAATATTTTAATGTCTTTATTTGCTGGTTATAAACCTATATTTGTTTTTCCTTTTACCAATTTTTAGCGTGAAACCAGCTTTGAAGAAGGTCTCGAAATACGAGAACAAATTCGCCAAACTGCAAAAGAAGGCCGCTGAATTCAACTTCCGTAATCAACTTAAGGTTGTGAAGAAGAAGGAATTCACATTGGAAGAAGAAGAGAAAGAGGTAAGTTTGAGGCTTTGACTAAATTATATTTATGGGGTTACGTAAAGAGGTTTTAAGGTTAGGGACACTTTTAGGAAATACAGACTAGCCTAGAAGTGTACATTGGTTAAAAATTGTTATCGATTAAGTCGCTTGTAGGAAAGATAGCGCAATGAGTGGCTAAGTGGTAGTATTTTTAGGCACTTAATTTTTATGTGTAATAATACATTTTTTCGAGTCGCAAGTATTAAGAAAGTGTGATTCGTATAAACTCAGCGAAAACTTTTTATTTTATAATAATTTATATTTTATATTAACTGCTATTCTTAACAAAATCAAACTAATGCTTTCTTTTCAAATGCTAACACAAACAACAACAATTCGATATGCTACAAAAATAGAAAAAGATAAAAGATGCTACATTAAAATCAACCGTCAAAAAGTGTAAGAAATATGTGTTAATTGTCAAATGGAAAAATAACGACAAAATATTCGTGCAAAATTGATAAAAAGTAAAATAAATGTTATAAATGCAAATGTTTTTTGGGTAGTGAAATTTGTTCTAAAAAATATTTTGTCAAAACAATGAAAGACTTAAAGTCACTCGTAAACAATTCATAATCAATTTAGAAAATTATTTAAATCTGAAATGTTTTATTTTTTATCAATTTATTGTCTTATATGTGATATTTGTGTTTTTAAAAAAATCATAAATATATTTTGGGTATTCATTTAAACACGGAAAAGTCTCGTTAACTTCCGGTTTTCCATAGAACTCAATACAGTAGGTGCTGTCAGCAAAATTTTAAACCTTCAGTTGTACTTCGTATTTTAGCTAAACATAATTTTAACGATTTTCTACACAAATTTGATAGGCTATCTGTCAAAATTTACTGACAGGCTTTTTAAGATGAATAACTAAAAAACTGAGGCTTGTGGTAACACACTATCCTCACCTCAAATGAATTAAAATATTGCAAAAATACAAATGGTAAAACAATTAATACATGACTCAGCGTTGCTATATCGCTGTCAAATAAAATGAAGAATCACAGGTATTTTCTAGATGTTTAGCTTTGCAGGGTTAACGAGGCATTGTCACGTTTAAATGAAATGCCCTAATGCAATGTAAAAATTTGTATTTAAAACTGCACATTCACTTCTACACTTCAGTGCACCCACTGCAAATGATATGACAGTAAATGCAGAAAAATTATAACATAACCTGCAAAATGTAAATACATATATTTCAACCTTAGCCTAAAAGTAGATTAGGCTTATAGCGAAATATTTGTAGGGATAAATGGCAATCATAGTTGGTATGAAATGCTAAAAGTGCATAATCTACTATTAGGTGACTGCAGTTGCGATATGTCAAAAAATTAGTTGTGCCAAATCATATTTTTTCCAACAAGCCCCTTGTACCGTTACACTACTTACATGTGTTAAACAGGCACTTATGTTTTTTTGGCTGTTAGTGTGTAGTACATAGCGTACTTTATTTGTTTTAAGTATTTAAAGGATTTGTGTAAAAAGTTTTTAAAACCTGGACATATCTGTTTAATGTTTTACATTTGTTACCAAAACTAAATTCTTCCTTCATAATATATTTTAATCTTTTCTTCGAACAGAAAAAACCCGACTGGTCCAAAGGCAAACCTGGTGATGCTAAGGTAAAGGAGGAAGTTGAAGTCGATGCATAAATTCGTTCCCAACCTGTGTATGACTCCCGCCCTAATATTAAATTAAATTTTATTTAAAAATAAAAACACATTTTTTTTAATTCAAACAACATCTGAATTATAAATACACTTCATTATTTACAAATATATGTATATTTTTTAAAACATAATTTTAATTTAATAGACAAACTGCACAAATTGAATTTTGAAACCCGCTAGTGGAAAAACTATAATGAAGTTTAATTAATTTTTTTTTCTTTTCTTAAAAATTAATACAAAAACAGCAGCACTCTTAAACAAAAACAAAAACTATTTTTTATTGTAATATAAAATATAAAAAAAAAAATTAAATACATTTAAAACAAAAACACAAACATTAAATACAATCTTTATTTGTTTGGATTTTTGCTCTCGCACGTTTCATTGCATTTTTTCTAAACATTTTTCTATGCTATTTCATTTTTTTTGCAAATTTCGTTGGCGCTACTTCTTCATTTTGAAAGCGCGCCCGCAATTATTACACATGGCAGCACAGTCATACTGACATCGAAGCAAAACATATGAGCGTATGAAAAATTCCCGCTAATTTTTTTGCCAAAACTTAAAAAAGAGGCAATAAATAAAAAAGATATATATTGAGGTGACAAAAGGTTTGTTTTAAAAATTAATGAAATGCCTAACAAAAAAGTAAAATGTGAAGTTTGATTTCAGTTGGAAAATGTTGATGGAGTTCAAGATGGACTACAAATTTTTTCAGATGGAGAAATAAGAATATTTTCGTATCAAAAATGTCTCTCTTTACTGTTTCTCCAATTGATCTCAAGGAAATTGGAAAACGGATTTAATCTCAACTGAGAGTCGATTATGTGGCCGCCACTACATTACATTTTCTAAATAAAAAAGTGGTAGCGTTGACAGAAAATCTGCACATTTTAAGAAAGAAATCTTTCATTGCAGATACTACCCTATAATTTTAACATTTTTATGATCACAGATTTCTTATTTTTTTTATCTTATTTTTAAGTTTAAGTTATCACTCCTCTCTTGCAAATGTGTCTATTTTGAATTGCAACCGGCACTTTGCTGTTATACGGAAATATACTTTTTTGATATATAATATTAGGTATATATTTGTACATATAAATTTACACATGTGAATGTATGCATGCGAAATTTTTATTCCCGATCCATCAACTGGCATACCCAACAACGAGGTCAAAGTTGAAACATGTACATATCTGTCTGCATGTATATGTAAGCATTTTCCCGCAAGTTTATATGCATTTTTTATTAATATTTCAACTATTTAAAAGCTCATATAAATTTAATCGATTTTTTAGGAGCACGCCCCCGAAACACCAGCATAAATGGGCGTCAATAATCTGTCATCGTGTAAGGTTTTATGGCACTTCCTGCCACATATAGTCAATTATCAACAACAGAAACTATAAATATTTATATTTACTTAAACTTAAATGTTTTAATAAGTTAAAAGTGACAAAAAAAAAATATTAAAATTTTTATTTATTAAATATAATTCTAACGAACAACTCTATTACCGAACAAGAATGGAACTGGCAACAGCTAAAGAAGAACACATCGATTTTTGTGGGAAAGCTTAGAAGTAATCTATCAATTTTTGGTTTGAATACAATATGGAGATAAAGCGAGCTTATAATTGAAAAAATTTATGTGTATGTGAAAAATTTATACATAAAAATACACAAAATAACTAGCTAATTAATACATTAAACTGTTATTTTGTAATAAAAAATGATCATTAGTTTGATGGAAAATATAACTTTAAAAATTTCAGTTTTAACTTATTGTGTTTATTGTAAAAAATTATATCAAAGCAATATTACAAGAGCTGAAATTATAAGAAATTGAATAAAACGCAATTAATTATGAAGCTGTTGCGATCAGCAGTGCCGAAAAAAATATTGGCTTTTTTGTTGTGTTGGAATTATAGAACAAATGAACTGTGGTAACTTTGCAAGCGAAAGTTTATGGAAGTTATTTAAAACGTATGGTAACTCACTGCGCCAAACAGCTGATCGAATTTAACGGTAATTTTGAAAAAAATTTAATTTACACAATTTGGCAAGATTAGTCATTTACATGCAATAGTAAGTGCTTAATATATGCCTTTTTTAACTAAAAATAAATTTGCCTGTCTAAAAAGTTAATTCCATGGAGAAAACGAACTGGAAGTGAACTAATCCGGTTCCCCCCATAAATTCTGAAAACAAAAATTCAGAAACACATTTTTTAGAAATGTCAAAATTCAGAAAGTAATGAGACGGCAAAAAAATATAAAATTTAATTAATATTTAGATCTGAATTTCACATTCCGATGGCTTTGAAATAAGTGAAAAACACGTTTCACGCAGCATTTTTTAATTTTGTTTTTGCTACTTTTCCAAAGAACCTTACACATTTTCCCTTTGCAAATATTTATAGTAACTCCTATTTAAAGAAATTGATTTTTGGTTCCAGAGAAAAAAATTGGTCACCAAAGGATTAATGCATAATTACTTGTGTTATAACTCTAAACATACCGGCAAACAAATTTATTTCAGAATAAAAAAAAAAAAATTAAAGGATTTTAATTTCTTAATAAATGACACAAATTTTTAAGTGTGCAGTAATGGATCTAACATAAAAAAAAAAATCAGAATTTATAAAATAATGAAATGCTACTCTGAGGTGAATCATTTAATTTCGTTATTAATAAAATAGTTAAGGTCGTCAATAGGTTAATGCATGCACTTAAAACTTCAAATATTTACTATTGAAGTGTATAGCAATTTATTTTTTCATATAAAGAAAATTATAAATTATAAAAATAAAAATTTAGGTCACCAATGGGTTAAGGCATGGCGTTTAAAGGGTTAAAACGCTTAAAATAAACTACTTAAGCTTATGTCAAACTATTTTGATGTTAAAAATTTGATTTCAGAGTTAAAAGAAAATTGAGGTCGTCAATGGGTTAACGTATGGCCGCTCATGGGTTATACTTTTAAATATTTAACAATTAAGTGTAGCACAACCCATTCAAACCTAACAAAAAAATCGTTCATAATAGATATCGTTATAAAAATAAAAATGTACATATGTAGATAACGAGTTGGTTAATGTATGACCGTAAATGTGCTTCTGACTTTTGGTTTCTGAAAAAATTTTTCCGAAAAATTGTATTTCTGATTTTTTTTTGTCTGAATTCATGGGGGACACCAACTAATCCTTTCGTTGAACTAAAAACCATATTAATAACGCAATCCAACATTAGAAACGGTTTTTCTGCCTACAGTCCCCTGCTGGGAAGGCGATCTTCATTCCCACTTATATATAAAAAAAATAACTCTTAGCCATTCCAACAGTGGCTCGTGATTAACCTCGCAGTTTACTGGTTGTGCGGTGTAAGTATTTAGGATGTCAAACTCGATGAAACAATCAGTGATGCGTGATAGATCTTTACAGACATCACCATCTTTTATAGTTTTTCAACAACTTTTCGGACGTTTTAAGCATTTCATACAAGCACATTAGAAATGGAATGCTCCCCGCAACAATAAATTCATTTCGCAGACTCAGACCGGCGCATAAACTCATTCTACCAGGCACGCAGAAAAAAGGCGTGCGCGGATGCTATTTGACAAAAATTTCCATTTGCTACCTACAATTGCGCAGTAATGTCAAATTCGTATACTAGAGTGGCCGCATTTTGCTATACCTGATTTTTTTTGATGTAATGAAAAATTATTCCATAAAAGTTTTAGCCCAATTCAACTGGTCTTACCATTGCCGCAAAATTGAAATACATTTTATATCGACATTGCAACGATTTTTTAATAAATGGGAAATACATTTTGTTTTATTCCTCTAATAAATGCAAATATGCATTACTTTTTTTTGTATGGAAGTAAAGGCACTCTAATGTGCACAAATGGACCTTAAACGAATCAATACAGGTGGACGGCGGCGGAATTTTTTCTGCGTGCCTGGTAGAATGAATTTATGCGCCAGTATAAAATCAAGTCTGAGAATTGAATTTATTTGATTTGAGGGGGGAGCCATTTTGAATGTACTTGTATGAAATGCTTAAAACATCCGAAGAATTGTTGAAAAACTATAAAAGATGGTGATGTACACCCTAGGCCAAACTACTTGATTTTCAGATTTTATATGAAGTTGTGGTTTCGAAGCCTGTTGATAGCACATATTGCTTCATATAGTCATGATGTGATCAACTCCTGTCGTGGACCTTCTAGAAGTACACCAAATCGTTTCAGCCAAAAATTGAGTGGCAAACTGTTCTCTCTTATTAATCTGTACCCTTTGTTTGCCGACAGTTTCTCTCAATCAAAATTAAAGTCTTTATATCGGTGCAAGTTTTAATTTGCTTTTTATTTATTCTGACTACACATACATATGTATATAAGATTTATTAAAATTTTGTTGAATTAAGTCAATCAATCGACATTTGAGTTTTTTTTTCTAATATATATAAATACGAGTATATACGTAGCTTTATAATTGGTGAGAGTTGAATATCTTAAAATATTTTAGCACTTTCCGCATACAGCAATATTGCACATTTATAAATGTGAGTAAGAATATTTAAATTTTATGCGTATCATAAATTGTCTATGTATGTAAATAAATATATTTTAATATGAATTTTATAGGGTATAAATAAGTTAATGCATATTTTGAACTTAACGCTAATAAATAAATAAATAATTTTTTTTTATGAAAATTAAATAATGAGATCAAATTAAGTACATATAACTTTTTGGAGGTCGAAAAAAATTTTTTTTTTGTTTGAATATACTATAAATTTCGTTCTAATTGTATCCATTTCCTTCGCGTTCATCACGCTCATCGGCACGCAGCACCACCTCGAAACTACGTTTATTATCCAAATCCAACATCTCCACCTCAATCCACTCTTCGACCGGTATTAGACCAGCAGCACCTCTATCATCGGCCGCTTCTAAGCTCATCAAATGACGTCGCTCCGCCGCTGCAACAATAGCTGCATCATGCTAAAATGTTTGCGCATTACGACACACACCGCACCCCAGTGCAAATTCTTCACCGGTAGCCGGATGTATAACATGCAATGGACACTCATCGCCCATTAGTTGTTTAGCTTTGGGACCTGCCGGACATTGTGGCAATTTATTTTTCGGTATATTTGTTAGACGTTGAAAATCATCGTGACAAGTGTCACAAAAATGTGTTGTGCCAAAACAGAAAAAGACTGCAACAGAGCAACAGTAGCGACATTTATATTCCAGAAAATCAGTACCATGTTTGGGACACATTTGTGCACGCGCCACATCCGAACAACCGCCACAAACTAGTTCCTGTGGATCGAATTTTTCACCCACTTCAGCATCGCAACGTGCCTCGCCACCATAATAAGCCTTTTGACATTTGAAACACACGTAGTAGGCATAACGATCCATTGCCAAATTGGTAACATCTTTTGAATCGGTATCCTTGACAATGCCCTCGTATTTGAGACTGTGGAAGTTTACAAACTTTGTTAGAGAAACTATCTCTCTTCACTGTCAAATTCCTTCATACTCACCGCATCAACGCTTTACGCTTCACATCCTGTTTTAATGAATTGATCGGTTCCAAAATATCACCGAGCAAATTATGTTGTATATCAGCTTTACAAATGGGACACAATGAAAAACCGAATGTAATGCGTGGTCCACTCCAACGCTTTTCAATCACTTTTTTGCAGCAATGATAATGGAACACGTGACCACATTCAAGCTGCAAAAAATTGGAAGAAATTTAATTCACTACACACAAATGAAACATACTCAAGGTCGCTCACCTGTATGGATGGCGCACATGAAAGCGCTTCTACAAAGCATATCATACACATATCATCCGCATCCTGTGTCAATTTGGGTTCATGCAACTCTTCAGCGATCTTATTCTCACGTGCATGACAAACGTGTTGTAAGCACGGCAAACATTTCTTTTCTTTGGCCACGCCTCCACATTGATGATCACACGATTTTACCTTCATACATGAATTTGCGGCATGCTCTTGACACTGCGCATCGGCGCAAACGTTACCAATTTCGAGTAGTCCTGAGTTTCCGGTTATGCCACAGAAACGACAACGTCCCACAGCTTCTTGTGGGCCAGATATTATTGTATGACTGCCATCACGGAATTCTACCATGGCTTTGAGTGTCTTCGAATCGGCTAAGGCGAGAAGCCAAAAGAGTTTGGTACGTCCACAGGATTCGTGCAATTCGACGCGTATTGCTTCTTCTTCCTCCTTGCAAACCTGAAAAGATAAATTGCGCATTACTATCCGAGTTTGGAAGATAAATAATCTATACTTTGTTATGCCTTAAAGGAGTGAAAGGCAGATATAAAGTAATTTAAAACTAAATTAATGGCATTTACAGAATTCGTTCTAGAATTCGAAAACTACACTGATCTGGAGACCTCAATTGGAGCTATGACATTGATTTGATTGAGGAATACGTATCCATTTTTACTCAGTCCACTTTACTCACCGTTCGTTTGTGCATTCTTGTCTTTCGATTCAAATGCAAAAATCGATCGCAATCACCACACAGTGAGCCACAAGTCTCACATTGGATGATAGCAGCAGTTTCACCATCATCATGATTGGTACACATGGGACGTGTATCGGAGACTTTGGACCATTGACCGGACGAAAGCTTCTCAACATGATCACGATCGAGTACACACAAACTTGCCAAAGCCAACCAAAGTGTGGCGGTCTTTACACAAAGTTCAGGATTACGAAAAACTTCATCCAAACGCGTTAAATTCAACACCGACTCAGCAATGGCAGCTTTCGTTATTTGACACCATTTTTCGCTCAATTTGCCCTGAACATAAAATAGAAAACTTGAAATATGGAAAAATACTTGGCACACAATAATTTGCATTTCCAACTTACACTTGCTAAATCGCGCACCAAACTAATAATACTTTCCGCTTGCTTAGTAGAGATCACACCGTTCAAAAACCAACGTTGATTGAGATTTTTCTTATTCTCCTTCTTGTTCATTTTCAATGTTGAACGTCCCAACTCATATTCACCAGTTTCTACTTGTTGATCGAAACGAAAGGGATGCGTTTTAGCTGCATACTCGATAGCGTCGACGTTTTCCTCAGTACCCTGCTGCGCGCCTTCAGCTTGCGTCAATGACTTGGGTGTTGCAGTGGGTTGCTTAAAAAGATGCACAGACAAATCAAGTGAATTACAGAGACGTACAAAAGCGGGCACCTTCTCAAGGCTGGGTTTGCTGGAAGTGGACTTTACTTTTACTTGCAACTGCAGCGCTTTCGCTATGACAGCCAAAAATATGTCCAACAAACCCAAACGATTCATATCGAAATCAGCTGCATTTTGGTGTGCAATATTATAGTCAGCCGGCGGCAAACGTTGCACACCCATTAGCTCGGTAAAGCTTTCTGGTGTGATTTCTGGTAATATGCGACGTAACAATGCCGTCACTTGACGTTGCACACGATCACTGCCCGTATGCAATAGCGTCAACAGATCTTTCAACAAACCATGCTGATGCGAGAGATATGAACGACCCACAACGCTGCCGGAGAGCGCCAACACCATGCTCAACATTTCAAAACAATAAGTGTCTGGTGCACGATAACGTTCTGAGCTCGATTCACTTTTCGGATCACCAGTTGAGGTAGCGGATGTGCTTGTGGCATGTGTATCCTTAAAGCAATTCGCCAAATTGACAATTTCCCAATCTTCTTTGGCGCGATGTGCTTCCTTCTTGATTGCATGCACAATATGCACGATTACCTGCTTTTGCAAATGGGAGAGTTTGCTGCGCGAGAAGAGTATGCCAACCATATGTTCGCGCAGATCGAGCGAATCGGCGAGCATCGAATTACCACTAGAATCCATACCGAGTATTGATTGATGACCTGCATCCGTTGATGCTGCAGTGCTAATCAACTTGCCAAATACTTGACCTGCAAATGTAAAAAGGAAGAGAGTTAGAGTAGAGAAAGTTTCATTTCTAATTGCACGCTCAAGGCACCTGTTATTAACCGAAAGACGCGCAACGTTTCTGCCTCACAAATTTGTTGTTGTATGCGCGCTGCATTTGTTAGTTTTAAATTAGATTTTAGTGAGTAGGTTGCTGCTGCACTACCGCCACCATCGCGTCCACTATTGCCAGCTGTACCGGCGGTAGTTTGTAGTCCAGCCATGAATTGCTCGCTAGATTGCTCATCCAACGCATTCATAATGCTAGGTAGTCCAAGTAATTTGATTTGGCGTACACGCAACGTATTCTCTGGCCCATGAAACTCCAAACGAAAATGTGTATAGGTTTCATTTGTTATCTTGGCCGAAATCCAGGCGCATGCTTTTGGGTCAACATCAACGGATTTGATTAGATTTGTATCACCCAGCGATTGACCAGCATAGAATACCACATTAAGTACTTTGTTCTAGGTAAGAAAGAGGGGAGGATATATTCTGTTATTTCAAAAAATATTCAATTCTTACCTGTATATCCCGACTGTTGTCGATGTGCACCAAAACCACCTTGCAAGTGTATGTCAACTTGTTCATGGAAATCTCAATGATCTTGCATTTATTGCGATCCTCCTCATCGCTCTCCCAAAAGGTTTCCGTTGAGTTGTCTGTTAGTGATTCAGCCATGGCCTGACGTGAAGACACAGTCACTTCAAACATGCCATTCAAATCGGAGTAGCATATAATTTTAGCACCAGCAGGCACGCCACCCACCGTACCCAACAACGCACCAACGCCAACACTTTGCAGATTATGTTCGACATCATGACTGCCCGCAGCAGCAGCAGAGTTGCCGCCGCCACCACTGTCAATCGCTACTGCGCCAGCCATACCCATATTCGTCGACACAGCCATTGCGTCATCTTGTTCATCCGATTTCGAAAGTATCTTCGAAATATTACCAAATACATGTGAATTATGTAGAAATTGATGATCGGTTTGACGAAAGCGTATACCAAAACATTGTATAGCAATGCGTTGTAGCGGCGAACCAAGCGGCAAATAGAGCGTGAGATCGGCCACGGACTGTAGAAAAACGTGTAGACTTTGCGTAATTAAATGTGAGAAGCGTCCACTGATCTGCGTATAAGTTACGGGATGTTCCAATGCTGGTTCCACATCCTCATACTTGCCATCGATCATTTCGATGGCTGAAATGGTCAACGAGCTGACAAACCACCACATAAGATCATGCAAACAAATGCTTTGCGTAACCGAACGCAATAACCAATTTAGTGCTTGCAATGAGTAAATGCGACAAGCGGCTATGCGTAGACTACGTTTCATAGCGTAACGCAACTTTTCCAAATCATGTTTTTGTGTAATGAATGCCATAGCGGGGCGCTGTAACAAGGCACTCACTTGTGTCGAGAGCTCGAGTTCGAGGTATGTAGTTGTGGCAGTTTGATCTTTATCACGCATACTGGACTTTGAGTTGTTTGTGTTGAGCGTGGCGAAATCATATTCTTTGGTCTTCACACCACCATGGTGTTCCACGGATTTTGCTTTCTCTACATTTTCATTGGTTTCTTGCTTTTCTGTTGCGCGCTCATGGGATTTTGCATTTTCTGCTGCAGCATCATCGGCATTGGACGTTAAACGTTGCACAGCTGGATGTACAATAGAACTATTCAAAATGCTTTCGGGCACAAGTCGTCGCAAATTCTCGGATGGATAGCAAATTAGTAGTGCGCCATCGCTTTCGGTTGTCGAATTATTACGTCGTCGAAATACGACTTTTGTTTGTTGCGCTTCTTCGGTGTTAGCGGTAAGATTTTTTAGTTGAAATGTACCTTGCTGTTGGGCTAAGGCCCACCCTTGACCCATTGAGAAGCTGCGATGAAATTTCGATAGTGTACCAGCATGCGAGCCAACGCCACTTGGTGGTTGAGTGCTCACTGATCCTGTCATTATTTCGTAATTATTTGGCTCGCACGATTCGTAAGACATTTCGGAGAGTGGCTGTGATGGGATGGGAAGAGTTTTAGAAAATGCTATTGTGGGTCTTAGATTAACAAATATATGTGTCCTACCCTATCAAATCCATTTTCAGTTGCATTCAAGCCAAACATTTCATAGGGTAAATCATCATTATTAGCAACTCCCAAAGATTCTAAACAAGCGAAAGCTTCCGGTGCCAACCAAATATGCTCCGGTGAGACAGAGCTGCCAACAAAGCTTTTACGATTAGGTGTTGAGCCTGTTCAAAAAAAAAAAAGAATTGCAAAAAAATACTCCAAAAATATCCCCACGAGCTCTCGCCACAAAACTTACTACCAAATTTTCCACTCATCCGTAGCCCAATGCGACTATTACGCGCCGAATCACCACGACTCGTACTCGGTTTATTCAAATCGGGCATGTTAAAATGTTGATGCTCGATGACAACGGGCATTTGTTGCGGAGATCGTTTACTCGACGCGCCCATATTTAGCGGATTAGCGCCTGTGGTAGCAGCAGCAGTTGCATTACTGCCAGTGACGTTTAGTGTAGAAGCGCTCGAAGAGAGTTCTAGCAAAAAGGTAGCATTCTCGCGCATTGTTGTATAGATTTCGGAGTTAGCAATGAGTGTTGTTGTTTTAACGCCAAATAAATTAAGTTCGTTTGCTGAAAAAAGAGTGAAAATTAATATTAGATCAAAGTTCAGTGGCAAATTTCTCAAGTTCGTCTTACCCGAAAAGGTTACACCGCCCGGTACGCTATTCACATTGTTCACATTCTTATTAGCTGTCATATATTTTTCACGACATTCGTCACACATCAAGAACCAACTGGATGCGCCTTTGCCACCCTCACCACAATTGCCAGCCCAGCCTTCGCAAAAGATGCCTACCGAATTGTAACCTTTACCCTTTGCCGTCTTACCACAACCCGGATGTACGATACGCATATGATATGTAACGGGTATCGGTAGGAAAACCTCGCATATCTCACACCAAGAACCATCATCCTTTTTCTTGCGACGCGTCTTCTTGGCCACCTCACGTTCGCTGGAGTCTTGCTTTTCTTTTGCATCGAAACTGGGTTCACGCGAAGGCGTTGCACTGCCACCACCACCACCACCACCACCACTACCGCTGGCACCACTTCCAGCCTTCTCACGCTCCATGATATTCGATTGCATAACTTGCACGCAGTTGGTGCACACTTGCTCCCACAAATAGACTAGACAGCGGAGGGCAGGTGGTAATACCGACACCACTTCGGGTAGCGTGTGCAATTTTTGCTTTTCTCCACCACCACCACCAGCCGCATCCAAATCTTCACCACTACCCGCAGCTGCGGATGATGTTGTCAAATTTTTACGATGCTTGCGGTTATTCAATGACGAGTTTCCACTCTTCGTCAGCGTCTCTAGCGTGGAGGGTCGAATATTTAAATAAGCGCCCGCATTAGCTACCTCCACCGAATGACGCTGTTGCGCCTTTTGTTCGCGCGATAACTGATAACGGCTATCCTTTGAATCACGTCGCGTGACTACGGTGGCACCTTCCTTTGGTAAGGTTGGATGGAATTTCAGAAAGCTAGCGCAAGCCATAGCATCGTGTACGAGTCCTTCGTGCCAGAGGAATGCCGCAAATACCGCGCGTATACTTTCCGCCAACGAAGGTGGCATGGCGCGCTTGATGGGTCCAATTGTGGTGGCACGCTTGCTGGGCGTTGATTTAGCTGTACTCGTTGTTGTTGTTGCATTGAAATTTGAGGTTGTCTGATTTAATGGTGTTGGCCAAACGGGTGGACTTGCGCCGCCATCATCGGTGCTTGCCGTGGTGCTAGCGGTCTTCATCTCACCAAATAAGATTTGATCTTGTGTTGTGACACCACCACCTGTTGTACTAGTTGTTGTTGTAATCTGTAACATACTCATATCGTCCTCAATTTGCGTCAAAGTTGATGCTTTAAGCGGTGCAATAGCTGTAGACCCACCATCCAAATGACGTCTGGAAGGTGATGTTGTGCGTCGCATATTCGTCATCAACTTGCGCGGTGAATGTTTCGGCGTTGAGAGCAAAGCAGCAGTTTGTGAGGGTGTAAAGTTTTGTGCACGTATTGTGGTTATATCAAATGAGCCAACAGCAGCAGCAGCAGATTCACGTTGCCCAGCATCTTCCTGACTGGAATCTTGTGTAAGCGAGCTAAAAAGACCTGAAGTCTCGGATGCCTCAGTTGATTTGTTGCTCGCGCTTGGTGACTCCGCGCATCCCTTGATGGCAGCTGGTATTTGCACTGGACTTGAGCTGCCTGGCGCTTGTGTGTTGTTACCATTACAGCGTGCATCCTGTCCGCCCATTGCACGCACTAACTCACGCACCGAAACGGAAGACATAACCTCTGCCACATCGGAACGTTTACGTTGATGTTCCTTG